>JAJJWX010003102.1:0-350999 GCA_023529315.1 Papaver bracteatum
AAAGTAATTTTGGGTACAAACATTAGCGCAGACTAATATAAGGGGAATATGAGAAAAAGGAATCGTGGTTTTCGATTGCTGAGAAAAGTGTATAGAATGCTTTAAAATCATGTACGTGAAAAAGTTGTTTGAACATCACTTGAAGATGTTTAAATCATGAAAAATCACATCCGCAACCTAGCTTTTAATCGTGATAGTCGCGAAAGTCACCTGATCGCAATCACGTTGACCATACAATCGCATATCATGTCCAGTTGATTTGAATCGGCGTAATCAAGATTCATTGCTTTATTTGCAAAGCTATTACCCATGGATACCGTTGAAAATCACATCACTACAAAATTCGATTATAGTTTTGTTGACTTCGGTCCAAGGGAAGATGTAGTGAAACACCATCAAAATTGTTGTAGGATGTTGATCCACAACATGGTCGGGTCCAGCTTATGATTTCTATCAACGTAGGTTCAAATTAACGTATTGATGCGATTCTAGATTAATCACAATTAATCAAGCCCATCATCACGTTGAAGCCACCAAAGCCGACTCACTACTTAAAACCACCAAGATTGTTGTCGATGTTCGATCCGAAAGATATTCAATTCCAAAGTTGAAAAATTTGATTCCCAAATAACGAGTGTCTATATGTTCGAGTTTCCAAAGCATCAAAATCACTAGTGTCATGATCGCAGTTGTCAAGTTGTCTACATCTCAAGGTGCTTGAATACCCAAGAGAAAACCTCCAAAAAGCATCTTAAAATTTAAAGGCCACACAAGTGAAGCATAACCATGGTGAAAATTATGGGAGAAAAGAAAGAATCCTTAGAAACGCTTGCTAACAATCCACAGAATCACATGAGAAGCTTTCAAGGAAAAGAAACAAATCAAAAGAAACATGTCACAAAAATTGACGCAGAAAGATCAAGGCCAAAATCGCTATCAAAAGTTTCAAGAAAAAAACGAGCATTATTAACAGCCAAGTGAGAGAAGGCGACATCGGCGGAGGCCCAACAGCGACATCGGAAATTAATCGGCGATTGAAGATTAATCGGAGGGACAGTTTTCGATGTAACTCAGTACAACTTAAATCGTAGTCCCGATTTGGTGTTGCATACGACGATTTAATTTCGGGCCCTTTTGTATAATTCTTCCCCATTTCTCTTTCCTCATGGATATGTACACCCCACTTGGGCTTGTTCTAAAAATTTGTTTCCTTGATATCTTCTTCGTCTCACGTCCGAATTGGATGATTTTTGGCTCGTTGCGGTCGCATTTCAATATCCTACGACATGAAGGTAAAGTTTTGCAATTAGGGAATAATATTTTTTTGGTACAATCACGTCATCAACATGTTTCGAGTAAGCGCTAACCAACCAATGTTGTTTCTTCGATAACTTCTTAGATGCATCCAAATTGAGTGAATTTGACGATTAGATCGTATGTCCATTCCCAACATCATGAATAAATTTCGATTGTAAGAGAAAATTAAATTTTAGAAATGTAAAATGACAAAGCACGAAATTGCCACATTCAATCACCACCGAAAATACTGCGATCAGTTGATCGAAATGTGGGTCCTTTTCCACATAATCACATACGATCATTGATCAACCATCAATCAGTTTCACATCAACACTGTCACATCGATTGATCGAACTACCATGCAGTCCTTTTGAATTCTACTATCAGTTTTTATAATCTGTTACAGCACAAATCGATCGCAATCCATTGAAATACGGTTCATTGACAATTGTCTTCAATCCAGTTTTGATATAACTAGAGCATTCCATCCCCACAGATAAATCTAGTTTCTTAGTCGAGGCGAGACGCTAAGGCAACTATACTAATCATCGTCGCTGGAAAACATCAACATAGCCAGTGGACATCCCAATCACTTCATAAACGAAGTCTCAATAACACTTTCAATTCGGTACGTATATAATTTACATATTTTCGCATCTTTTCATATATTCATGCATACTTTAGTTTAGTGAGACGCCTATAATGTGGCGAGCATTTTTTACGAGGATATGCACACATTTCAATTCTCAGACCATCTGGAATAGTAGGATTTCCCTGCCATAATTCAGGATAAAAGGACATCTTCAAAATCACATGCGCGAAAAATACATCAAGCGGTGCACCCTTGTGCAAGTATTGAGCATCATGACAATCACTATCTTAAAGAGTTTCATATTACTTCAATGTGACTGAGTAAGACTTGGGGTGAGATATGTAACACCTCATGGTAGAAATAACTCTTTTGAAGTAGTGCAGAACACTCATTCACGCTTGGAAGTAGTTACATATCACCTAATTACAATGCGAATTAAGCTTCTGAAAATCGAAACTTCAGGTAAACCAAACTTCTTAATCCTCCAACGAGTTGCAGGATTAAGAGGGGGAGAGCAAACACCCTAATATTTTGATGCAATTATAATATCCGGTAATGTTGCGGTTCAACTTTGTTAAGTCATTTCTTGCATTCAGTAACTTGATCAAGTGCTGCATTCTAGCATAGCTCGTCGCTGCTTCAATATAGTTGATCGCATTTGTTGCAGTTCAACTTTGTTCGTCAATCCACGATTCCATCTGATCAAGCTTCGCATGATCCAAGATAGTCGTCGTCAACAAATCCAATTGATCGCAATTGGCATCATAAACAAAAATGCCACATAATGGGCCTAGTTGGAGATTGAATCCTATTTTGCCCACATCCAAGCCCTCTATCTAGTCAATCGAAGCAGCCCACTAGCCTACCCAGTATTACAATGACCGGTCAAACGGTCAAAGTCAACACTCGGTCAAAGTAAAAGTCAACCATTGGTCAACTCAAAGTCGTTTCGTCGCATCTCCAACTGTGATACTCATCGCACTTCCAACCAATGCTCAGCAAAGTTCTCACCATCTCATCCGTTTCTAGCCATGCTTCGCGATGTCAAGCTATCCGATCTCCTTGACGAAGCCATCTCCTTCTTTACGTTAAAGTGTCTTCCAATATCGCCACCAAGATGTCATGCGAATTTAAGATGGATCCATGCAATATTTATTCCAAGAAGGTTTCAGCCATGCAAAGATTACTAATTACAATATTTTAGCCATGCTAATGAATACCAGTAGTTTCAGCCATGTAGTACTAATTACATCAGGTTTTCATACATGCATAATTAATTCTAAATTTTTTCATGCAGAATTGAAGATGGAGGCATGAATGAGCAGTTAATACAATTTATGTTTATATTGAAATTATATATTGAACTGTATAAATAGGGAGGAGAGAAATCATTTGAGGGGGTAACCAATAGAGAAAAAAGAGACTGGAATTCTACATATCAATAAAATATCACCCCCAAGGGGATTCGTCAGTGGATGTAGGAAAATCATGCCGAACCACGTAAAATATGTGTATCTTTATTTGTTCTTTAATTCGTCTCCTAACCTTAAAAACACACCAAATCACCTATTCATCGTGTTTCATTCCAAAAAGTAATTTTGGGTACAAATATTACCGCAGACTAATATAAGGGGAATACGAGAAAAGGAATCGTGTTTTCCCGTTGAGAAAAGTTGTATAGAATGCTTTAAAATCATGTACATTGAAAAGTTGTTTGAACATCATCACGAGGATGTTTGCGTCATGAAAAATCACATCTGCAACCCAGTTTAATAGTGATAGAAAGTTAATTTGATCGCATTTCTTCGCTGACCATACAATCGCAGACATATCATGTCGGTCCGTTGATCGCAATCATAGCTGCAATCAAGATTATGCTTCAGATTTGCTAAAGCTATTACCTATGGATACCGCTGAAAATCGCATCACTACAAAAATCCGATTATAGTTTTTTGGGACTCTCGGTCCACGTGCGAAAGATGTAGTGAAACAACATCAAAATTGTTGTAGGATGTTCGATCCACAACATGGTTGGGTCGATTATGATTTCTATCATCATAGTCCCGGTAACGCATTACCATATTGATTAATCACAACCATCAAGACCATCATCAGCTGAAGCCACCAAAGCTGACTCACTCTAAAAACCACCAAGATTGTTGTCGTGGATGTTGATCCGTTAAAAGATATTCAATTCCAAAGTTGAAAAAATTTGATTCCCAAATAACGAGTGTCTACATGTTCGAGTTTGCAAAGCGTCAAAATCACCATCGTCATGATCGCAAAGTTGTCAAGTTGTCTACATCTCAAGGTGCTTGAATACCCAAGAGAAAACCTCGGAAAAGCATCTTAAAATTCGAGAAAGGGCCACACAAGTGAAGCATAACCATGGTGAAAATTCGTGAGAAACAGCAGAATCGTCCCTAGAAACATTGCTAACAATCCATAGAATCATTACGAGAAGCTTTCAAAGGAAAAGACAACAAATCAAAAGAAACATGTCACCAAAAATCTGACGCAAAGATCACCGGTTCGCAAAAGCTTGTCATCAAAAGTTTCAAGAAAAAAAAACCAGTGACCATTAACAACAAGTGAGAGAGCGACTATCCAGCGTGAGGGATGAAGCAGCGACATCGAAATTAATCGGTGACGGGAGATTAATCGGAGGGGACTGTTCAATGTAACTCGGTACAACTTAAATCCGTAGTCCCGATTCGGTGTGGCGCGACGCAGTTTAATTCCGTGGCCCTTGTATAATTCTTCCCCATTTCTCTTTCCTTATGGATATGTACACCCCACTTGGGCTTGGTCTAAAAATTTGTTTCCTTGATATCTTCTTCGTCTCAACGTCCAATTGGATGATTTTTGGCTCGTTAGTGATCGCATTTCAATATCCTACGACATGAAGGTAAAGTTTTGCAATTAGAGAATAATATTTTTTGGGTACAATCATCATCAACATGTTTCTAGCAAGGCACTAACCAACCAATGTTGTTTCTTCGATAACTTCTTCGTGCATCCAAATTGAGTGAATTTGCCCGATTAGATCGTATGTCAATTCCCAACATCATGAAGGAAGTAAAATTTCGTTTTGTAAGAGAAAATTAAATTTTTAGAAATGTAAAATGACAAGACCGAAATGGCCACATTCAATCACCACCGAAAATCTGCAGTCGATTGATCGAAATGCTGCAGTCCTTTTCCATAACTATTAAGATCAATTGATCGAACTCATCGTAATCCGATTTCACATCAACTTGTACTGTCGATTGATCGAACTCTTGATCCTTTTGAATTCCTCTGTCAGTTTTATGCATAATTCCATAAAGATACCGATCGCAGCTTTGAAATACTGATTTCGTGACAATTATCTTCAATCCAGTTTTGATTTAACTAGAGCATTCCATCCCCACGGATAAATCTAGTTTCTTAGTCGAAGCGAGACGCTAAGGCAACTATACTAATCATCGTGTTTGAAAACATCAACATAGCCAGGTGGGCATCCCAATCACTTCATAAACGGTTTCAATAACACTTTCAATTCATACGTATATAATTTACATATTTTCAGCATCTTTTCATATATTCATGCATACTTTTGTTTAGTGAGACGCCTATAATGTGGAAGTAGCATTTTCTATTACGAGGATATGCACACATTTCAATTGCTGCACATCTGGAATAGTAGGATTTCCCCTGCCGTGAATTCCGGATAAGCGGACATCTTCAAAATCCCATTGCGGGAAAAATACATCAAGGCAAGTGCACCCTTGTGCAAGTATTGGCGGCATGACAATCACTATCTTTAAGGGTAGTTGCATATCACTTCAATGTGATTGAGTAGCACTTGGGGGTGAGATATGTAACACCTCATGGTCCTAAATAACTCTTTTAGAGAGTGCGTAACACTCGTTACGCTTGGGGAGAGTTACATAGCACCTAATTACAATGCTAATTAAGCTTCTGAAAATCGAAACTTCAGGTAACTGGCAAACTTCTTAATCCTCCAACGAGTTGCAGGATTAATAGGGGAGAGCATACACCCTAATATTTTGACGCAATTAGTACAATCAAGTAATGTTGAGTTCAACTTTGTAAAGTCATTCTTGCATTCACGATAGAAGCTCTTGCATTCTAGCATAGCTAAATCATTTGCCAATCAGATTGATATTTATTGCAGATTCAACTTTGTTCGTCACATCGCATTCCATCTGATCAAGCTTCTAGATCCAAAGATAGCTCGTCGGCCACTGCAATCCGGTAATCGCGTTTTGCATTACCATAAACAAAAATGCCACATAATGGGCCTAGTTGGATCTTGAATCCTATTTTGGCCCACATCCAATCCCTCTATCTGGTCAATCGAAGCAGCCCACCAGCCTACCCAGTATTACAATGACCGGTCAAATGGTCAAAGTCAACACTCAGTCAAAGTAAAAGTCAACCATTGGTCAATTGTCAAAGTCAGGTTGCTCGTCGCATCTCCAACCAGATACTCATCCACACTGCCAACCAATGCTCAGCAAAGTTCTCTACCTCACTGCCATCCGATTTCTAGCCATGTCTTGGATGTCTGCTAGCTTGTCTTCATGTTATGATCATCACGTTGACAAGTGTCTACCAATATCGCCAACAAGATGTCATGCGAGAATTTAAGATGGATCCATGCAATATTTATTTAAGATTTCAGCCATGCAAGTACTAATTCTGTTGATTTTTAGCCATGCGAATTGAATACCAGCAGTTTCAGCCATGTAGTATTAATTATAGCAATTTCATACATGCATAATTAATTCTAGCTGTTTCATACAGAATTGAAGATGGAGGCATGAATGAGAAGTTAATACAATTTACGTTTATATTGAAATTATATATTGAACTGTATAAATAGGGAGGAGAGAAATCATTTGAGGGGGTAACCAATAGAGAAAAAAGAGACTGGAATTCTACATATCAATACAATATCACCCCCAAGGGGATTCGTCAGTGGATGTAGGCAAATCATTAAGAACCACGTAAAATATGTGTATCTTTATTTGTTCTTTAATTCGTCTCCTAACCTTAAAAACACACCAAATCACCTATTCATCGTGTTTCGTTCCAAAAAGTAATTTTGGGTACAAACATTAGCGCAAAATAATATAAGGGGAATACGAGAAAAGGAATCGTGTTTTCCCGTTGAGAAAAGTTGTATAGAATGCTTTAAAATCATGTACGTGAAAAAGTTGTTTGAACATCATGCTTTGAAGATGTTTTGCGTCATGAAAAATCACATCTGCAACCCAGGTTTAATCGTGATAGTCATCCAGTCCAGTGATCGCATTGCCGCTGACCATACAACCGCACATATCATGGTCCGTTGATTTTATTGCTGCAATCAAGATTATTTGTTTAGATTTGCTAAAGCTATTACCTATGGATACCGTTGAAAATCAGATCACTACAAAAATCCGATTATAGTTTTGCTGGGACTCTCGGTCCGCAAGTGAAAGATGTAGTGAAACACCATCAAAATTGTTGTAGGATGTTCGATCCACAACATGGTGGGTCCAGATTATGATTTCTATCATCTTTGCCAGTCCGGTTAACGCAATTGCTGCATTGATTAATCTTAATTATCAAGCCCATCATCGCTGTTGAAGCCACCAAAATGACTCACTGCGAAAACCACCAAGATTGTTGTCATGATGTTCGATCCGCAAAGATATTCAATTCCAAAGTTGAAAAAATTTGATTCCCAAATAACGTAGTGTCTACATGTTCGAGTTTGCAAAGCGTCAAAATCACTCTTTGTCATGATCGCAAAGTTGTCAAGTTGTCTACATCTCAAGGTGCTTGAATACCCAAGAGAAAACCTCGAAAAGCATCTCAGAAAATTCGAAAGGGCCACACAAGTGCAAGATAACCATGGTGAAAATTGGTGAGAAAAGAACAGTCCCTAGAAACGTTGCTAACAATCCATAGAATCCTTCGAGAAGCTTTCAAGGAAAAGACAACAAATCAAAAGAAACTGTCACCAAAAATCTGACGACAAAGATCACGTTTGCAAAACTGTCATCAAAAGTTTCAAGAAAAAATAAAACCGGCGGCCATTAACAATGGCATGAGAAAGCGACATCAGCCGAAAGCGAACGGCGACATCGGAAATTAATCAGTGATGGAGATTAATCGGATGGGACCGTTTCGATGTAACTCGGTACAACTTAAATCCGTAGTCCAGATTCGGTGTGGCGCGACGCAGTTTAATTTCGTGGCCCTTGTATAATTCTTCCCCATTTCTCTTTCCTTGCGGATATGTACACCCCACTTGGGCTTGGTCTAAAAATTTGTTTCCTTGATATCTTCTTCGTCTCACGTCCGAATTGGATGATTTTTGGCTCGTTGCGATCGCATTTCAATATCCTACGACATGAAGGTAAAGTTTTGCAATTAGAGAATAATATTTTTTGGGTACAATCACGTCATCAACATGTTTCGAGCAAGGCTCTAACCAACCAATGTTGTTTCTTCGATAACTTCTTCGTGCATCCAAATTGAGTGAATTTCGGCCCGATTAGATCGTATGTCAATTCCCAACATCATGAAGGCGAAATTTCGATTGTAAGAGAAAATTAAATTTTTAGAAATGTAAAATGACAGCACCAGAAATGGCCACATTCAATCACCACCTAAAATACCTTGATCAGTTGATCGAAATGTCTGCCAGCTTCTTTTCCACATAACTATTACGATCAGTTGATCAAACTCATCAGTAATCGATTTCACATCAACAATTCTTATCGATTGATCGAACTACCGCAGTCCTTTTGAATTCATACTGTCCAGATTTTATGCATAATCATTAAAGAAGACCCCAATCGCAGCTCATTGAAATACGTTTTTCGTGACAATTGTCTTCAATCCAGTTTGATTTAACTAGAGCATTCCATCCCCACAGATAAATCTAGTTTCTTAGTCGAGGCGTAGACGCTAAGGCAACTATACTAATCATAGATCTCGGAAAACATCAACATAGCAGTTGGGCATCCCAATCACTTCATAAACGAAAGTCGCAATAACACTTTCAATTGATGCATTATATAATTTACATATTTTCGCATCTTTTCATATATTCATGCATACTTTTGTTTAGTGAGACGCCTATAATGTGGCGAGCATTTTATTACGATGATATGCACACATTTCAATTCTGCACGCATCTGGAATAGTAGGATTTCCCCCTGCGCGAATTCCAGATAGCAGACATCTTCAAAATCCCATGCGCGGGAAAAATACATCAAGGCAGTGCACCCTTGTGCAAGTATTGAGCAACATGACAATCACTCTCTTCTGGGGTAAAGTTGCATATCACTTCAATGTGACTGAGTATCACTTGGGGGTGAGATATGTAACACCTCATGGTCTGAAATAACTCTTTTGGGGGAAGTAAGCGAACACTAGATTACGCATGAGGCGAAAGTTACATAGCACCAAATTACAATGCTAATTAAGCTTCGAAAATCGAAACTTGAGTAACCCAAACTTCTTAATCCTCCAACGAGTTGCAGGATTAATAGGGGAGCATACACCTAATATTTTGACGCAATTAGTACAATCAGTAATGTTGCAGTTCAACTTTGTTCGTCGTCAGCCGCATTCCGGTACGATAGAAGTCTGCTGCATTTTAGCATAGCTCGTGTTGCTTCAATACGATTGATCGAACCATTGCGTTCAACTTTGTTCGTTACCATCGCATTCCATCTGATCAAGATTCTGCAGTCAAAGATAGCTCGTCAGCGCTTTAATCCGGTGATCGCAGCTGTACCATAAACAAAAATGCCACATAATGGGCCTAGTTGGATCTTGAATCCTATTTTGGCCCACATCCAATCCCTCTATCTAGTCAATCGAATAAGCCCACCAGCCTACCCAGTATTACAATGACCGGTCAAATGGTCAAAGTCAACACTCAGTCAAAGTAAAAGTCAACCATTGGTCAACTGTCAAAGTCAGGTTGCTCGTCGCATCTCCAACCAGATACTCATCCACACTGCCAACCAATGCTCAGCAAAGTTCTCTACCTCACGCCATAGTTTCTAGCCATCTTTCCAGATGTCTTCTTGATCTGCCACGCGATCATCTCATTCCGCTTGACAAGTGTCTACCAATATCACAACAAAGATGTCATGCGAGAATTTAAGATGGATCCATGCAATATTTATTTCAATTAGTTTCAGCCATGCAAGACTAATTACAAAGTAGTTTTAGCCATGCGAATTGAATACCAGCAGTTTCAGCCATGTAGTACTAATTATAGCAATTTCATACATGCATAATTAATTCTAGCTGTTTCATACAGAATTGAAGATGGAGGCATGAATGAGAAGTTAATATAATTTACGTTTATATTGAAATTATATATTGAACTGTATAAATAGGGAGGAGAGAAATCATTTGAGGGGGTAACCAATAGGGAAAAAAGAGACTGGAATTCTACATATCAATACAATATCACCCCCAAGGGGATTCGTCAGTGGATGTAGGCAAATCATGCCGAACCACGTAAAATATGTGTATCTTTATTTGTTCTTTAATTCATCTCCTAACCTTAAAAACACACCAAATCACCTATTCATCGTGTTTCGTTCCAAAAAGTAATTTTGGGTACAAACATTAGCGCAAAATAATATAAGGGGAATACGAGAAAAGGAATCGTGTTTTCCCGTTGAGAAAAGTTGTATAGAATGCTTTAAAATCATGTACCTGAAAAAGTTGTTTGAACATCACTGCTGAAGATGTTTGCGTCATGAAAAATCACATCTGCAACCCAGTTTAATCGTGATAGTCGCAGTCCAGCTGATCGCAGCTGCTGCTGACCATACAATCGCACATACTGCGGTCCAGTTGATCGCAACTGCTGCAATCAAGATTCGCTGTTTCAGATTTGCTAAAGCTATTACCTATGGATACCGTTGAAAATCGCATCACTACAAAATCCGATTATAGTTTTGCTGGGACTCTCGGTCCGCGGAGAAAGATGTAGTGAAACACCATCAAAATTGTTGTAGGATGTTCGATCCACAACATGGTGGGTCCGATTTATGATTTCTATCATCAGTCCAGTTAACGCAAATTTCTTTGCGATTGATTAATCACAATTATCAAGCCCATCATCATTGTTGGAAGCCACCAAAGCTGACTCAACTGCGAAAACCACCAAGATTGTTGTCGGGATGTTAGATCCAAAGCATATTCAATTCCAAAGTTGAAAAAATTTGATTCCCAAATAACGTAGTGTCTACATGTTCGAGTTTGCAAAGCGTCAAAATCACTACATCGTCATGATCGCAAAGTTGTCAAGTTGTCTACATCTCAAGGTGCTTGAATACCCAAGAGAAAACCTCAAGAAAAGCATCTCGAAGAAAATTCGAGAAGGGCCACACAAGTGAAGCATAACCATGGTGAAAATTCCGTGAGAAACAGCAACAGTCCCTAGAAACGTTGCTAACAATCCATAGAACTGTTACGAGAAGCTTTCAAGGAAAAGACAACAAATCAAAAGAAACCTGTCACCAAAAATCTGACGGCAAAGATCACAGTTTCGCAAAGCGTCATCAAAAGTTTCAAAAAAAAAAAACCGGCGGCCATTAACAGCGGCGGAGAGCCGGCGACATCGGCCGAGGCGAACGACGACATCGGAAATTAATCGGTGACGGAGATTAATCGGATGGGACCGTTCGATGTAACTCGGTACAACTTAAATCCGTAGTCCAGATTCGGTGTGGCGCGACGCAGTTTAATTTCGTGGCCCTTGTATAATTCTTCCCCATTTCTCTTTCCTTGCGGATATGTACACCCCACTTGGGCTTGGTCTAAAAATTTGTTTCCTTGATATCTTCTTCGTCTCACGTCCGAATTGGATGATTTTTGGCTCGTTGCGATCGCATTTCAATATCCTACGACATGAAGGTAAAGTTTTGCAATTAGAGAATAATATTTTTTGGGTACAATCACGTCATCAACATGTTTCGAGCAAGGCTCTAACCAACCAATGTTGTTTCTTCGATAACTTCTTCGTGCATCCAAATTGAGTGAATTTCGGCCCGATTAGATCGTATGTCAATTCCCAACATCATGAAGGCGAAATTTCGATTGTAAGAGAAAATTAAATTTTTAGAAATGTAAAATGACAGCACCAGAAATGGCCACATTCAATCACCACCGAAAATACTGCAGTCCAGTTGATCGAAATGCTGCAGTTCTTTTCCACATAACTATTACAGTCAGTTGATCAAACCATCGTAATCCGATTTCACATCAATGTTCTTTATCGATTGATCGAACTACATGATCCTTTTGAATTCATACTGATCCAGCTTTTTTATGCATAATCACATAAAGATCTGACCAATCGCAGCTACTGAAATACAGTTTCGTGACAATTGTCTTCAATCCAGTTTTGATTTAACTAGAGCATTCCATCCCCACAGATAAATCTAGTTTCTTAGTCGAGGCGAGACGCTAAGGCAACTATACTAATCATCGTCGCTGGAAAACATCAACATAGCCAGTGGGCATCCCAATCACTTCATAAACGAAGTCGCAATAACACTTTCAATTCGGTACGTATATAATTTACATATTTTCGCATCTTTTCATATATTCATGCATACTTTTGTTTAGTGAGACGCCTATAATGTGGCGAGCATTTTCTTACGATGATATGCACACATTTCAATTCTGCACGCATCTGGAATAGTAGGATTTCCCCCTGCGCGAATTCCAGATAGCAGACATCTTCAAAATCCCATGCGCGGGCAAAATACATCAAGGCAGTGCACCCTTGTGCAAGTATTGAGCAACATGACAATCACTCTCTTCTGGGGTAAAGTTGCATATCACTTCAATGTGACTGAGTATCACTTGGGGGTGAGATATGTAACACCTCATGGTCTGAAATAACTCTTTTGGGGCGAGCTGCGTAACACTCGTTACGCATGGGGGCGAGTTACATAGCACCTAATTACAATGCGAATTAAGCTTCTGAAAATCGAAACTTCAGGTAACCCAAACTTCTTAATCCTCCAACGAGTTGCAGGATTAAGAGGGTGAGAGCATACACCCTAATATTTTGACGCAATTAGTACAATCAGTAATGTTGCAGTTCAACTTTGTTCGTCGCTGCTGCATTCCAGCTGATCGAAGCTGCTGCATTCTAGCATAGCTCGTCGCTGCTTCAATACAGTTGATTGCAGCTGTTGCAGTTCAACTTTGTTCGTCTCTACTGCATTCCATATGATCGAAGCTTCTGCAGTCCAGCATAGCTCGTCGCTGCTGCAATCCAGCTGATCGCAGCTGTACCATAAAAAAAAATGCCACATAATGGGCCTAGTTGGAGCTTGAATCCTATTTTGGCCCACATCCAATCCCTCCATCTAGTCAATCGAAGCAGCCGACCATCCTACCCAGTATTACAATGACCGGTCAAAGTCAACACTCAGTCAAAGTAAAAGTCAACCATTGGTCAACTGTCAAAGTCAGATTGCTCGTCGCATCTCCAACCAGATACTCATCCACACTGCCAACCAATGCTCAGCAAAGTTCTCTACCTCACTGCCATCCAGTTTCTAGCCATGTTGCAGGATGTCTTGCTAGCTTGATCTCGCCCTTGAATATCATCATTCACAAAGAAGTGTCCACTAATATCACAACCAAGATGTCATGCAGAATTTAAGATGGATCCATGCAATATTTATTCCAGCAGTTTTAGCCATGCAGTACTAATTACAGCAGTTTTAGCCATGCGAATTGAATACCAGCAGTTTCAGCCATGTAGTACTAATTATAGCAATTTCATACATGCATAATTAATTCTAGCTGTTTCATACGAGTAATTGAAGATGGAGGCATGAATGAGAAGTTAATACAATTTACGTTTATATTGAAATTATATATTGAACTGTATAAATAGGGAGGAGAGAAATCATTTGAGGGGGTAACCAATAGAGAAAAAAGAGACTGGAATTCTACATATCAATAAAATATCACCCCCAAGGGGATTCGTCAGTAGATGTAGGAAAACCATGCCGAACCACGTAAAATCTATATATGTATCTTTATTTGTTCTTTAATTCGTCTCCTAATCCTAAAAACACACCAAATCACCTATTCATCGTGTTTCGTTCCCAAAAGTAATTTTGGGTACAAACAACTAATCTCGACAAGATCTTTATTTCTGATATCGAGATCCAAATTAAGTAGCATGACAGTGTCTGGTACGGTCTATATTCCAAGATCTGAATTTAGCATTGTAAACTTTTGCCAACAAGTGAAGATGACTAGGATGATTAGTGCACTACTTGTGATATTTAGATTCTGTAACAATAGATAATATAAGGCATAAAGAAAATAACATAAGATACTGAAATTTTCGTTAACGAGAAAAATTACAGTGTAATAGAAAATCTCGGGACCTCGTCCAGTTTCAACATGATGTATTAAGATGCTACAAACACTAGCATGCTATCAGATTTTATACTGAAATGTAGACGAGACCTAATATACCTTTTGGGCATCTTTTTGATCTCGCAAGATTATACACACTTGATTTCCCTTTATGATGTCCTTCTTAAAACTAGAAGTTTTTCCAAAATCCTTCTTGAAGACTAATGCTATCCTACCATGGGAGGAGACTTATTTGATTCCCTTCAGTTGTAATTATTAAGGTAATGTTAATCTATGCTTCGATACAAGTCAAAAGTAAAACAAATTAACAAAGAAATACACAACAATTAGTATTTAAAAGTTACGAAACCTTATTGATTCTACTCCCCCAGATTTATGTATGTACAAGTTATGATAATAATCTTATGGGATTAACAAGGTATGAGTATGAGTAGAAGAACTCCTTTAGATTCCATTAATCTTATTCCCTAATCCATAGTTCTTGAATGTTCCTATATTAGAAGATACCGACCATAGAATAGACACTATAATGATCAAGGTAATTAAGGTTTCCGATACAAAGATCTAACTATCAAGTAAAAGATAATCCAATTAATTGGCCCCCGAAATCCCAATTAGAGACTTAAATTCGTAAATTAGTTATATTTCTCGACGAAACTTTATGAAGGACTCTTGCAACAACCAAATGTACAACACGCGGTCATTAATATTTTTTTAGAGACTCCTTTATTTATAGTGATGAAGAAGGTTATGTTTCTTAGCAAATAGTACTTGCATTCATAAGTAAATTCGTGAACTAGTTGCCACATCATGTATTACTTTGATCCCAAGTAATATCCTATGAAAATGACTTTTTGCATTGGTCCCAACTAAATTGAATGTCATTATAGTAATTCAGTTCTTTCCTTAGACAACCCAACTAAATTGAATGTCATTATAGTTATTCAGTTCTTTCCTTAGAAAGAAGCAGCAAGAATTGAAGATACTTCTGAAATTTAGATTCTACTAAATTAGGAAAATAATTAATTTATTAACGAAAGCATGGTACCAATAATGAAAATTTTCAAGCGTGCAAGAAAGTTTTCTTGTGATACCAAAAAACTAGTGCATACACGTATTTTTTGTTGGATAAATATATTCTTTACCGATTTTCTAATAATATGACTCGTGTATTATTCACAGATTCGTTACAACTCTATGTAACATGTATTACGTTTCTTAAGACCAACAACAAAACAAGAAAAAAATGATTAATCACAAAACTGACACAAACTTATTTGGGTATATTGAGGAGAGTAATCTCTTTGCTTAAGACATTTGATGCCATGTATATAATGTTGTTACAGGTTTAGCGGCATATGTCTCCGGCGTTCAACAATACCTCGATGTTTTTCTCCGCACTTCGATAACACCGAATAACGAACGCGAATTGATGTAGCACAAACTCTTCTTTAACTCTTGAAGACACATGCAAACTCTTAAATTTCTAGTACTAGTTTTATGTCTCTAAAAACACATATTTTGCAATGGAGAATGTGTGGGGTTTATATAGGTTTAGAAGTGACTCTTGGAGAAATCCTTTCATGAAGAGTCATAACCCTTAGTGGAGAGTCACATCCCTTGGGATAACACAACATATTGAAAAGGTTAAAGTGTGTGGACACATCCATTCACACTAACTAACTAACTAACTCATATTTCTATTCAAAATTCCAACATTTACCAATAAGATTCATGCACCATAAGTTTTTGTATAATGATAGCATTCCTGCAACGTTTAGGTTTGGTATCGTAGGATGAAAACTAAAAATACGACTAAATAAAATTACACGATAAATCGGGAAAGTTGGGTTCTCCATTAGAGAGGTCGAAAACTTCTTTAGGTTTAAAACAATGATGCGAGCACTCAGGTAACTTTAAGGTTTTCCACTGGAAACTAAGAATTAAATTTATGACTAAATAAAATGAGAGTAGCCGCTGATATCCATTGGATCCATCTTTTCTTAGACCGCAAAGTTCAGTCATTTCCGTTTGAGATTTTTTCCGCAAAAGGACTTAAAAAAGGGTCCAATTCCGCGTAAATGACAAACATATTGCTAAATTCCAAAACCAGCACATATGATTAATATGATTAAAAGGGCAAAATATGACCAAAAAATGGACACGACTGCACGGTGAATGCAGTCAGGATAATTTTGGAGTGCACTGATAGTGCGTTCGATTTATTGACCAGTCAATTGGGATCATGTTCATGGTCAACAACACTCGATACAATTTAACACAACGGTCAACAATACATTATTCGAGTGTTCAGTAGGAATACACCCGCGTACTTGGGTTAGTCAACTAGAATAGTCAGCGGTTAATATTACGTTTGTGGGACTCGATGAGTCCTCATTTAACCAAAACGGTTGCTAAAAGTTTATAATAGACTTTATATTATCCTCTTACCTTATTTACCTTTGGGAGATTATCTCCATTTACTTTGGTTGTAAACTCAAGAGATATTATTATGATTTTAATATATATTCTATCCTAGGAGAACTCTGCTCCAAAGGGAAATCATCATCAATCCAAGATGGTATCAGCCCCCCTACGATCCTATTTTCTCTAAAATATTAAAATCAATGGCGACGGAACTACTGCAACTCACGAGACATTCTTTGAGGCATATAGTTCTATGCATCTTCAACAACCCGATGATGCTTTCTACATGGATCACGTTTACCTCGCATCTCACTTCTTGATTCGAGGTACTTTACATAACGTTTCCAATTCTAGTCTTGTACTGGTCTATCTTAGTTGGCAATGGCAATAGCATTCCGATTCTCGCTAGTGGTACCAAGCTCATAAACCTCCCTTCTCGCACCCTTGAACTCAAAAATACTCTTGTTGTTCCCGATATTATCAAAAACTTAGTTTCCGTTCGTAAGTTCACCACCGATAATCGTGTGTCCGTTTTTGAGTTTGATCCATCTGCTTTTTTTGTGAAAGATCTGAGTTCAAGAAGGATTATCCTTGATTGCAATAGTTCCCGGGAGCTCTACCCTATCACCAACTCTCCGTGTCACAAAAAATATCGTCCGACCTTACCAAATCTCTCTTCTTTGTTTGTTCGCGAGATATTTGGCATAGTCGCTTTGGTCACCCCGGCAAATTTGTTTTAGATGTTCTTCGTAAAAATAATTCTATTCATTGTAATAAGAATCAACATTCTAAACTTTGTCATTCATGTCAAGTTAGTAAACATGTTCGATTACCTTTTTATGAATCAAATTCCAATACTTTTGCTCCATTTGATATCATTCACAGTGATTTATGGACCTCTCCATTACATGTTGATACTTGGTTTTCGTTATTATCTTATCTTCTTGGATGATTTCACCAACTATCTTTGGGTTTATCCTTTAAAATTTAAATCCCAAGTCTATGAAAAGTTTTTGGAATTTCGTTCTCTTGTCCAAACCCAATTTGAGCGTCAAATAAAATGTTTTCAATGCGACATGGGACGTGAATTATCCTCCAACATATAATATAATCCTTTAATAGGAGAACTCTGCTCCAAAGGGAAATCATCATCAATCCAAGATGGTATCAGCCCCCTACGATCCTATTTTCTCTAAAATATTAAAATCAATGGCGACGGAACCCAAACTTCTCTCAGACATTCTTGAGGCATATAGTTCTATGCATCTTCTTGAAGAACCGATGATGCTTTCTACATGGATATTGGCGCACTCATCTCACACTGATTGTACTTTACATAACGTTTCCAATTCTAGGGGGCTGATACCATCTTGGATTGATGATGATTTCCCTTTGGAGCAGAGTTCTCCTAGGATAGAATATATATTAAAATCATAATAAATCATAATAATAATATAATCCTTTAATAGACTTTATATTATCCTCCAACCAACATATGACCATCTTCGTACGTTTGGTTGTCTATGCTATCCAAATCTCTCCTCTACAACTCCTCACAAACTTGCCCCTCGCTCCACTAAATGTGTCTTTCTTGGCTTTCCACCCAACCATCGTGGATACCGTTGCCTTGACCTTACCACAAATAAAATCATTATTTCCCGTCATGTAACTTTTGACGAGAACGTTTTCCCCTTCACTAATCCTCCAACACCGTCTGAAAATGAATCCCCTTCTTCTCCTATTTATTCCCCCTACATTTCCTACAATATGCCTCCTTCAAATCCTACTCCACATCCCTACACCACCTCACAGACGACGTAATACTGCCCACACCAGCCCCACACCACCTCACAACGCCCCTTCACCTTCCTCCCTGTCCCCTACTCTCCCTACACCTCTGCACATCCAATCATTGCAGCCTACTACTGCCCCTGTCCCCTCTCTAACTCCCACTCCTTCACAACACTTCATCTCTCCTCTACATCATCCCCACTATTTCTCCAAGCCCTCTTCTACGTCTTCACAACCCACTACGTCATCTACTATTTGTCGTACTTCCTCTCCATTATCTCGAGTAACGTCTACATTTTCTCCAGTACCCACTTCGTCAGTACCAACCACTACTCTCTCACCAACTGCTACGTCCATCCCAACAGCTCCAACTCCCGCAACAACTCGAGTACCCACTTCGTCAGCACCAAACAGTACTGTCTCCACCCCTCCTCTCTCACCAACTGCTCCGTCCGTAACTACAGTTCCCACTCCTAATTCAGGTCCTACACCCACTACAGCTCCTCCTCCTACAGTTCCTTCACGACCTGTCACTAGAGCCTCCCGTGGCATCCACAAGCCAATCCACCGTCTCAATCTTCATGTCCAAACATTACGTCATATCTCTCCAATCCCCCGTTCTCACTTATATGCTCTTAGGGATATTAATTGGAATGCCGCCATGAAAGATGAGTACAATGCTATGTTGAAAACTAACACATGGGAACTTGTACCACGACCCCGTGATGCTCATGTTATTCGTTCCATGTGGCTTTTTCGCCACAAATATCACGCCGATGGCTCCTTGCAGCGGTACAAGGCTCGGCTTGTTGCTAATGGTAAATCTCAGCAGGTTGGAGTTGATTGTTTTGAGACGTTTAGTCCGGTTGTTAAACCTGCTACTATTCGTACTGTTCTTACTATTGCTACTTCGCGTTCTTGGCCCATACATCAGCTAGATGTCAAGAATGCTTTTCTTCATGGTGATCTTACCGAGACAGTATATATGCATCAACCTCCGGGATTTGTTGACCCTGCTCACCCCGACACGTATGTCGACTACGTAGATCTCTATACGGTCTCAAACGGCTCCTCGGGCATGGTTTGAGAGATTTGCCAAATTTATCACTAATTGTGGTTTCCGTGGTAGTGTGTGTGATCCCTCACTCTTTGTGTATCGATCCAGCATCGAGACGGCATACTTACTATTATATGTTGATGATATTATTTTAACTCGCCTCTATCGATGCTCTTCTATGCCACTTTATTGATTTGATGAAACGAGAGTTTGCTATGTCGACCTTGGGCCGCTACATCATTTCTTGGGTATTACGGTTACTCGTTCATCTTCGTGGACTACATTTGTCCCGGTCGTTATATGCACAAGACATCATTGCACGTGCCTCCATGACAACATGTAATCCAGTGGCTACTCCGGTCGACACCAACTCCAAGCTCAGTGCTACCTCGGTCCCGCACTTAAGGATCCCACTTTATACGAAGCCTAGCTGGAGCTCTTCAAGACCTCACTTTCACCTTGGTCGGATATCTCATACGCGGTTCAGCAGGTATGTTTATTCATGCATGACCCCCGTGAGCCTCACATGCATGCCCTCAAGCGAATCCTTCGCTATCTTCAGGGCACCGTCAACCACGGATTGTTTCTCTCTGCTCTCCTCTATCTCCGGATTAACAACATACTCGATGTTGATCGGGCGGGTTGTCCGATTCTCGACGATCGACTTCTGGTTTTTGTGTCTTTCTTGGTGACAATCTTATCTCCTGGTCCTCCAAGCGTCAAGCAACAAGATCTCGATCCAGGCTTGAAGTGAATGGGAGTGGCAAATGCGATTCTTTGAAACAACATGGCTTCGCAACCTTCTTCTAGAGCTCCATCTACCTCTACGGCGTGCTACTTTATTGTTTATCGTGACAATGTAAGTGCGATATATATGATGGAGATCCTGTTCAACATCAGCGCACCAAACATGTGGAGATTGATATACATTTTGTTCGTGAACGAGTTCGTATTGGTGCCATTCAAGTCTTACACGTCCCTCACGAGAACCAAGATGTCGACATCTTTACCAAGGGGCTTCCTCGACAGTTATTTGTTCGTTTTCGTTCTAGTCTTAGCGTTTGTTCCTCTCTCGCTCAGACTAAGGGGGTGTAATAGACTTTATATTATCCTCTTACCTTATTTACCTAGTTTATTTTGAAGGAAAAAAACAATATAAAACAGTTGCTAAACGTTTAAAATATGTGGAAATTTCTGAGGAACCCAAGTTTGAATCCTCTCTCTCCCACAAATCCGTCATTAAAATTGTATATATGTGTAGCCCAATATACAAAATCAACGGTTAAGATTAATTGTTTTATTTTAAATTTATTTCGTTGATAAATGATAATCATTCAATTAGTATTAACAAAAATAATTTCTAAATAATTTCTTTATCATATTTATTATCATTAGCTCAAATCGACGACTTTTAGTGTTTTCTTGGCTCAAATGGTGAGCACATGGTGTTAGCCATGACGTGGGTTCGATCCCCATTAGCAATGTGTTTTTAGTGTCCCTATACATAAAACAACATATTTCCTATTAAATTTTATTTTACATATAATTTGGATTACTTTATTTAATATATTATTACATGAAACTAGTTGAAAACCTAACAAGCTAAGCTCCAACGACATAGTACTACATTAATTGAACAGGTTGTTGTGCTAGCCTACCAGCGAGCCTCGTGGGTAACCTTGCCAAGGGGAGCCGAAGCGGGAGGGGGGGCGAGATTATGTCACAAGGGGGGAAAATTAACACTACCTTTCATGTTAATTCCTGCAATATTACTCCATTGGGGACTTGAACCTGGGACCTCCTGGAACGCATGCATGAAACTTCGGGGAACGGGGATGACCAGCTGAGCTAGGGCCCGTTCTTCACTTGCAAAAGATCTATGATAATTGCGCTTTTCTTGTATAAAAATATGTGATAAGTGCGATTTCAAAAAAAAAAAACAAAAAAACAGGTTCCAGCATGCAAAAAATTGCAATTATCACCACCTATGAAAACTAGCATTTTCACATTTAAATAACACAAATCCAAGAGAAAAAAAATGCAATTGTGTCCAACTAAAATTTCCAAAAAGAAAAAGAAAAAAAATGCAATTATCACCAATTTAATTTCCAAAAATATATTTTGTTATCACTTTGAAAAATCGGAGGTAATTGTGAATTTTTTATCACTCATAAAAGTTCCGTGATAATTGCGATTATTTTACAAAATTGGTTCCAACATGCGAAAATTCCAACTATCATCAATTGTGAAAATCATAGTTTTCATATTTATATGACACAAATCCAAAAAAATTGCAATTATCGCCAAATTGTCAAAACTAGAACTTTCACAATGTATCGTTATAAAACAAAGTTCCATTCAAACGGGCCTAAAATGAAAGTTTAAAGAGAGCTTTTAGGGATTGTTATGAACTTATAAACAATATTTTAAAAAAAAAACGGAAATGAGTTAATATGGAGTTATTGCAGGAGATATTTCAGGAATTACACAAACAAAAATGAGTTAATAAGGAACGCGTAATTGGGGGATATAGCTACAAGACAAAATAGGAGTCCCAATAGCAATTCTGGGTCACCCCTTATGTAATTATTTTTTTAATTCCTAATCTACCCCTCACTAATTAGGTTTAGTGGTTAATAATAATAAGTAAAAATCTTAAGTATTTGGGGGATAAATTAGTGTGTATTTTTATTTGTGTTTGGGTGAGAGTAGAAGGAGTGAAAAAAATATTTGAAAGGAATTTCTTTTTTTGAAAATGGAAGATGATTGAGATGAGAGAATTACTGCTAATAAGAGGTTGAAAAATTGATTTTTTTTTCTTTGAATCCACCATTGTTGCAGCTCAAAAAGCTTGGTGCCGGCATGGTATTCAACCAAAAAACCCATGCCGACAAATTGTTAGCCACGATGTTTTTATGCTAGTAGAGGGAAAGTCAGAGAAAAGTGATAGTGATGATGAAGGAACTTGGGATGTTGATATTGGAATTTGGGTTATGTGCTTGGGTGTTGGCTATTTGGTTTCCAAAGCATCATCAAGAAGAAGGATGATGTTAAGATAAACCTAAAATGTTGATTTATCTTAACATCATCACTTCCATTTTCTGGTTTTGATCTTCAGAATGTTGATTTTTTTCTGGTTTTGAACAGGAACCGGCATGGTAATCTAGTTTTCGAGCATGTCGGTATCTGTTCTGGCATAGTATTTTGCTTAAATTTCTATACCGGAACATGATGAAAAGTATCCAAAATGTTGATTTTTCTCTCCACTTGACTACTGGCATTGATAGGAAATTCTCGAGCATGCCGATATCATGTTCCGGCATATGGTCTTCATCAATTCCGGCATGGTCTTCATCACTTCTGTTTTGAATTTTTTCTGGTATTAATCAGTCCACTGCCGACATGATCAGTTGATATGAAGACCATGTCGGTATTGTTTTCCGGCATAGCATGTTGCTTTATTTTCTATGCCGGAAAACAATACCGGCATGATCTTCATATGAATTGACCATGCCGGCAGTGGACTGATTAAAACCAGAAAAATTCAAAACGGAAGTGATGAAGACCATGCCAGAATTGATGAAGACCATATGCCGGAACGTGGTACCGGCATGGTCTTCATCACTTTCATCATGATCTTCATCACTTCCGAATTAAGAAAAAATAAATTTGTTTGCAAAGTGAGGAGCCGCCAGAGAAGGAGAAGAGAATTTGATAGGGAGTGGGGAGAGTTTAGAATTTGAAAGGGAATGAGGTATATTTGGGGTTTCAAAATCTAACCCTAAAAGAGATTAATAAGAAGTGGAGATGGAAATGGGGGATATGATTTTGTTTTTTGATTTTAAGTTTTTGATTTTTATATTGACGGAAGGGTATTTTAGTATTTTCATAACCAAAAATCACCCCTTAGCACACACCATGGGTTGGGGGAAGTAATTCATATTCCCCAATTACGCGTTCTTAAGAGTGCGAATTCGTGCACACTCTTTAACGAGTGTATATTTCACATTTTAATCTCTACCCTTGATTTAATTTAGGGAGTTATGTAACGAGGGACGTGATTCTAAACATGAGGGGTAATGAGGTCATCAGTTAAATAATCAACCAATTAAAAGTTAATGTGAAATATACACTTGTTAGTAAAGTGTGAACAAATTTGGACTCCGTTCTTAATAAGGAGTCAATGCAGGAGATATTTTAGGCACTACTTATATGATTTATCCATTATTAACGTTTCTTCTGATTAAAAATAAGTAAATTAGTTTATTTGTTTGTTTAGATAAAAGGTCCTTTTTCGTAATTAAGTTTGTCTTTAATTAATTGTGGGCTACAAATATATAATATTTAAATGGTGGGTTTCTAGTAAAGGAAAAAAAATATTTGGGCTAGAAAAAAAATTCCCCCTTAAAATATTACTTTTGGAATTTTTCTATCACGAATAATTAGTGTGAGAATTTCACCCATTTTTAAATCCCTTTCCGGCCAACAGCTCTTTCCGTTTGCGTGTTCATGGCATCTCCGATAGACGCATTGCATATCATGGTCCCAACCTTACGGAATCCCCATTGGGTTGCTGGTCGGTAGGGTCTCTATAGCTGGCAGCTAATGACGTCGAAGTTATGGATTGATTGGTTGGCTGAGTAGTTTTATGATAAAACTTTTATCTGACCGCCTGAGGTTCAAATATTTCATATCTTCACCACAAAATGCGAAGCCAAGCTCTAGAAGACGTAGGCACGTAGCCATACAACATCTATCCAAACCACCTCCCCCCAAACTTATTCCAGATGTACGAATTTCTTCCCTACCACATTACAACACTAGAGGTTGGAGCCGTTGGAAGCCATTACTGTGGTTCAATTAATTTCAACAGCTCGGACATTGAAGGGGCTCTGATACGGACTATAGTGTATGGCATTGTTGCTCCTCCATCAATTTCTAGTTTTACTTGGCCAGATCTCCAAAAATGAAAATAGGACAGTGCAAGTTATTAACAAGACCCCACTCGCCCACTGTTGCATGTCGCATTAATGTGAAATGAATGATGATGGATTAAAGGGATGTAAATAGATAACATTGAATCATTATGCCGGGGGCTTAGTCCAATGGATACTAATCTAGCTTTTAGATTAGTCCACGTCAGCTATGACTATCTCTTAAGTTTTTTGGGAGTGCTAACCTAGCAGTTCATGTCAGCGCAATGCTGTTTGGTTCAGCGCTATACATCTCAGCTGTCAGATCAAAAAATCGATCACTCATCACTGAACCATTCGGCGAAAAACTAGTTTTTTTAGCAGAAAATTGGTCATTTGTCCAAATATTTTTAAAACATGGTTTTAATGGACAAGTAAAAATTAGTATGAGTGAAATGGGCACCAAAAAAATAACAAGGATGAAACTGGATTCATCCTGGCTTAAACTTAAAAAATAGCGAGGGTGAAACTGGATGCATCCTGATATAAATTAAAAATAAGAAAAAGTATTTGAAAATGGGTAAGATGAAACTGTTTACATCCTGGGTATTTTTATATTTTTGTCTATTTAAACAATATCAAATTTAACATCTCATTTTCACCAAGAAATTATTAATTTTCGTCTATTTAACCAATTTTGTGTTTTTTTTTAGCACTGAATGGTTCAGGGCTTTAATCTAGCTGCTAGTTCAACTGCGAGCACATGCTATGAGAGAGAACTAATGTTAACAAATAGACCACACTTTTTTTTTTGAATTGCAACACTTATCTGCTAATATAGGTTCAGCGCTTTAATCTCGCTGCTAATTCAACTACGATCACGTGCTACGAGAGAGAACTTATGTTAATAAATAGACCACACTTTGTTTTTGAACTGCAACACTTATCTTCTAATCTAGCAGCTCAACCTAACCTATAGGACTTAGTCTAAGAAGAAAAAACACCAAGTGTTTTAGAGAGGTGTATCGAAAAACATAAATGACAACATTATTTACGGACTTCATCTTCCGAGGTTTTATACAAAAAGTTAGTTTCAGCAGTAAACAATTTGGCTGATACGCTGTGCTTAAGTCACTGATATCACCACCAGAAAAATTTACAACTGGACTACAATGACATAGACTATGCGATGAAAACAGGTGAAAGTGGAAACTTGATAACCTTAGAATGAGGGAGTCACCCGGTGTTATATATCTTGTCGTCAAAAATAATAAGATACCGCTTAATCATTGCCTGGAGTGGATATGTGTAGTTTTCACATTTAATTGATCTTTGGTGGGTCTGTTTTATAGGTTGCAGAATTGAATACAAGATATGTGTAGTATGATGGTCAGTCATTAAACGGTGCACATGAGATGATATCGCTAGCTCAAGTAGTAAGATAAGGATGTGTCGTTGTCTTTATTCTTTTCAAAAAGCATGAGATATACCAAGATTTCACATATCTTGAGAATGGTCAAGGATTCATGGAAAATCTTATATGGATACTATTTTACTAAATTTGTACCGTTTTTTTTTATAATCCGAAGGATGAAGAATCTGAAGCTAATAATTTGATGATGCTTTCATCTTACTAAACTCTAGATTCTTATAAAAAATGAGCAGGAATTTGAGACACCAAACTTCACTATCTACGGATTTTAATTTTAACTTTTAATTTTGAACTGTTAATTTTCAAAGCGGTAGATATTCATGTTATACTTTTCAAATTGTGCTCATTTTGTACGAAGAACGTATCACCAGAGTGTTGCTTTAAATTCATTTTCGCTTGGACTCAAAATATTTTTTTTACAAATCTTTTAAGATAGTTTCCGTATAAAAGTGTCAAGAATCCTACCTCCCTGAGCATATGAAAGAAAATAGCACAATGGGATAGCATTTGGCCACTAGATTGTTTGCTGTTAGTTGTTATTTTGGCCACGGTTGTTCAAAGAAAAATTCAGATTTCATCAAGTTTTATGGCAACTGATTTTTCTTTTTACTAATAAACAATTGGCAGTCCAAATTGTTATTAAACTCCATGAAATCGATCTACACAAATGGAAATGGTCCTCAATTGCTTCAAGTTGAATTAAATTGAAAAACTGTGGTGTAACAATTTTTTTCATATTTCCATCCCATTTAATCGAATTCGATCTGTCACTTTCTTACAGAATGTATTGGATTGGTGGTCTCCAATTATTTTTACACTTCAACAAATCACCCAAACAGATTAATTTCGTCTTAAATAACTTCACATTAAACCTAATTTAAAAAATATTGTGCAAACCAAAATTCAAAAAACTTTGGCGTCAAATATAATCAGTTAGCTGCGTTTATAATTGTTCCGAAATAAAAAATGTCGCGAAATACAAAGATTTTAGTTAAAATTTTTGATCGAATTCGCTTGAATTTTCGATCTGCCTCCATCATGCAAGCACCTTCTATTTATATGTTGGATAATCATGGAACGTGCATGTTTTTACTATTTTCTCGCACAAGTCCTATGAAATATCTCATCACCAAGACAACCGTGATCTTACTCTCAAATGCAGTAAGGATCTACAGTAAAGGCTTCTTGAAATTTCACGTTGCGATGATCTTAGTTGTCGGATGGGTTGACCAGCAAACTGGGTTATTGGGAAGACTCACTAAAAAACACGGCCTTTGGACAGATTCTTGTCCACACATTAAATTAAATAGGATAGGAGTCGTTCGATATTCGTAACGCGCATAAGCGTTCCAATTTGGCCAGCAACAAAATTTTAGCCGGATAAGTTATACGTGTCTTAAATAACTGTCCGCCGAATCATGTTGCTGAAATTTTTAGGAACAAATATATCTGTTTCAAATAGCTGCCTCCTCAATCATGTTTGTGAGTGTGCGAAGCAGGCAAAAGAGGATCTCAGAGGCACGTCTCTTGTCTAGTACAATTGATATAAATAGATCTTAAATCCCATCACATAAAATAGAAGCCCAACCCCTGAAAAAAGTAAAATAAAAATAAATCTAGTTTCAACTAAAGTCCATCTGAATGATGGCACAGGGAACCAAGATTTCGTCCGGTTTTCTCCATGTGATGATTTTACTTTCTGCAATAGCTAGCATGTCAGGTAAGTTCAAAAGAGTACTGTTTACCATTATTTACTTGCGATCATTTGATTTATTTTTTCAAGAACGGACTATAAGATTCCATTTCGGCATCTTGATTTAAAAAACGTGGATTTGGTTTTTGCTATTGTTTCTGATACACTGTCTATAGAGAATTTAGTTAAGAGGGAGAACAAAAACCTATCTGAGGAGAATGAAAATCGTGAACTAGGTTGGTTCTTAATTGGATGTCCTGTTCTGAGAATTTGTGAATGTGTTTGTTGAATTCTAAAGAAAGAAACTGTATTTGAATCGAGCAGAATGAGAATGGTTTGGTACTTAGGTATGAATAATTTGTCAAATATTGGGCTCGTTTCTCATCATTATTTACTTTTTTCTCTTCTTCTCCAATAATAAAAAAGGCCACATTTTCATTTAAGCTGTAGGTCTAATCTGCATGAACTTTTCTTAATAATAGAACTTTCTCATGTCCTAAAATATAAACCAGGAACCTACTTCTGCTACGTAGTCATTGATCTAATAGAATCAACAAATTCTAATTAGCCTCGGGATAAATGCAACATTTGTTTTACGTAGACAAGAGAACGTCTAATTTTTGGTTTAGGGGTTCCAAGGAAGTGGAAGAAAGAGAAATAACCTTTAAAGATGAGAGCGTATACTATTAACGGTACACTGGCACTAGTTAAACAAGTTTATCGATTCCATCTAGTTTGCGAGTTTATCTCTTTCCATCTTAACAAAACCAATATGTATATCACATTTCCCAGACTAATGTTTGTGAGAAAAAATGTTATAATTGTAGCATATTTTGATCAATCTGTTTCCGGGAATAATATTTTTTGGGGTCAATGAAAATGATAAATAGTGCCCAATCTAACAGAAAAACGATGGAAAATAATATTACCTTGGTGTCAAAAGATAGGTTTGTTTCATGTTCGTATTGATTCCAATTACCGTGAAAACAATAAATTCATCATATATTTTTTTCATCTATAATAGTTTTCTACTCACATATTGGTTCCAGTTATGGCTAATTATAGATTTTTGTTTTGTTATATTATAGAGATGACACTCGCTAACAAGGATATAACCGAGATCATATCACAGACTGGACCAGAAATGATAAGACCTGGTGACATATACCGTGGCGCTTTACGTAAAAAGTTTGAAATCATATCAATAACCGGATCCGAGATATGTAAGCCTGGTGACATATATGAGGCCGTTTTATGTGGTCCGACACAGGATTGCGGGTGTTGTACAAGGTGGTGTGAGCTTAAATGTGCCATGATGCTTACCTCAGTAAGTAACCAATTGTGTACACCACTTATAAACCACTCCGGTTCTCCAACTTTTACATGTGAGTGTTGCTGCAAGTCACCTTTTCCTTCATCTCCATCTCATCCACCGCCACCTCCATCACCCCCTCCACCACCTCCGCCTTCATCCCTACCCCCGCCAACTCCATCTCTTACATGTAAACCTGGTGACATATACGATGTCATTTTGTGTGGTCCAACAAATAATTGTGCATGTTGCACAAGGTGGTGTGAACTTAAATGCGCCGTTTTGCTTAGTCCAGTTAGTAATCAAGCATGTACACCCTATGATTCTTCTACTTTTACATGCGAGTGTTGCTGCAAATCATCTTCTCATGCACCTCCATCTCCACCTCCACCACCACATAATCCATCCCTACCGCCACCACCTCCATCCCCATCCCCACATAACCCACCGCCATCACCCTCTCCTCCACCGCCACCGCCACATAATCCATCGCCACCTCTGTCACCATCTCCACCCTTACCTCGTCCACCACCACCTCCATCACCACATAATCCATCTCCACCTCCCCCACCCCCATCACCATCTTCACCTCCTCCACCTCCATCACTATCTCCACCCCTACCTCTTCCGCCTCCGCCTCCTCCACCTCCACCTCCACCTCCATCACCACATAATCCATCTCCACCTCCTCCACCCCCATCACCATCTCCTCCACCCCCATCACCATCTCCACCCCTACCTCTTCCGCCCGTGCTTCCACCACTTCCACCCCCATCACCAGTATATCCCCCTCCTCCGCCTCCATCATCATACCAACCCCCACCTCCTCCTCCTCCTACGATATCCCCTCCATTTCAACCTCCGCCTCCATCATCATCCCAGCCCCCACCTCCCTCCTCCTATGTTATCCCCTCCATTTCAGCCCCCAACATCACCTCCTCCATCACCATTTCTTCCACCACCACCTCCGGATGGCGGTGGCGGTGGAGGCGGTGGTGGAGGAGGAGGAGGTGGTGGTGGTGGAGGTGGAGGAGGTGGAGGTGGTGGTGGAGGTGGTGGTGGTGGTGGCGGAGGAGGAGGTGGTGGAGGCGGCTCCCCTCCATCCCCATCAATACCACCTTCATCTCCATCTCCTCCGTCCATATCTCCACCCCCCTCCAATCACATCTCCTCCGCCTCCGTCCCCGAATATTCCGCCTCCTTCTCCGTTCCCTCCGCCTCCATCCCAGACGCCACCGTCTCTATCTCCCCCACCTATATCCCCACCGCTTTCATCCCCTCCGCCCCCTTCTCCATCCTCGCCGCCTACGTCTCCATCTCCTCCGCCCCCTTCCTATCCACCTCCACCTCCATATCCTCCGAACCCTTCCTATCCACCTCCACCTCCCCCTTCCTATCCTCCTCCATCTCCATTTCCTCCGCCCCCTTCCTATCCACCTCCACCTCCATCTCCGTATCCTCCTCCCCCGCCACCTCCGTGTCCACCCCCTCCACCTCCATCCCCGTGTCCATCTCCACCTCCACCATCCCCTCCTCCTCCGTGTCCATCCCCTCAACTTCCACCCACGCCTGCACCTGCGCCCTCACCAAACCCTCCAACCTCAAGTTGTCCAACAGAATTCGAAATTCAAATACCAACAGTACCAGAACCATGCGAGTACATATTATTTACATCTTCCTCGACTACAACATATGCTAGCAGCAGCTCCCCATCGTATCCATCCCCATCTCCATCTCCAATTCCATCTCTATCTCCATACCCGTCTCCATCTCCATCTCCATCTCCGTATCCATCTCCCCCATCTCCATCCCCCTCGGCCTTGAGTTGTCTACCGGTGCTTGTAATTCCATTTCCAGGAATTCCAGAACCATGCTGGTATACATTAGCTCCACCATCGACTACAACGGCATCTGCTAGAAGCAGTTTCTTACCTGTCGGTATGTAGTGGATGTATAGATAGGTTATGAAATTATTTTTTTGCAAATTACTCTTACAATATGAATTACTAACACTTCCAATATGCTTTTTTAATTTTGCAGGAAACGTTATAGATAAGAAACCGCAGGAAAATTGGAGTATAATCAAGAAATTTTCCCCTTTATCTTTGTCTCCTTATTGGCCTTTATCTCCATCCCCATATTCATCTCCGTCTCCATCTCCATATGCATCTCCTCCGTCTCCATATCCATATCCATCTCCGTCTGAGGCACCATCTCCATCTCCCTTTCCCTCTCCCTCTCCATCTCCATCTGCATCTCACCCACCTCCACCTCCATCACCATATCATCCATCCCCACCTCCACCCCCTCCGTCACCATCCCCACCCCCACCTCCGCCCCCGCCATCACCGTCCCCACCCCCACCTCCTCCCACTTCATATCCTCCCCCTCCATCTCCACGCCCTCCACCCCTGTCCCCTCCTAATCAGCCGCCTACCCCACCTTGGTGTCCAGCCCCTGCACCACCAACCCCGTGTCCATCCCCGCCACCGCCATCCCCGCCCCCTCCATGTCCACCCCCTCCACCTCCGGCCCCGTACCCACCCCAATCCCCGCCCCCGCCTCCCCCTCCAGTCTGGAGTTGTCCTGAAGAGTTCACAATTCAGATACCGCTAGTACCCGAACCATGCGAGTACACATTATCAACAAATGCCACCAGCAGTTCACTACCAATTGGTATGTAGGTTACGACATTATTTTATGTGACTTTCAAAGATATTTTGATAATTGTTTGCCTACGATTTACGTTTACAATATATCAATTTATACAAGTCCTGTTACCAATATTTTGTTTTGCTTTTGTAGGTAATATCATAGATAAGACACTACAGGCCGATTGGAACATAAACAAGACCATGTCAGTGACCGGATCCGAGATATGTAAACCTGGTGACATATACGATGTTGTTTTATGTGGTCCAACGGATAACTGTGCATGCTGTACAGGGTGGTGTGAACGTAGATGTTCTAGTATGGGCAGTTCCGTTAGTGATCAAACATGTGAACCGTTTATAAACCCCTCCGGTTCTCCTAATTTAAGATGTGATTGTTGTTGCAAACCACCTGATCCTTCACCATCTGCATCTCCCTCTCCATCGCCATCGCCAGATTCATCTCCGTCACCATCTCCATATGCATCTCCTCCATCTCCATCCCCTCCGACCTTAAGTTGTCTACCGAAGTTTAAAATTCAATTACCAGGAATGCCAGAACCATGCACATACACACTTTCTTCAACATCATCATCTTCAACAACAGCATATGCTACTTCACTGCTATACGTTACTTAGTGGTGCTATTATTGCGTACCTAGCTAGCTACATGCTACTAGAACTGATGATATTAAGAACAATCAATTAAATATATGAACTGAAATGAATTCTGAAAATTTAAGTTGATCTGATTCATATTCAAATTAAATAAATTTTTTTTTTTTTTTGTCAATCAACAAATTTCAATTCATTCAAAATGTGATTACATGATCCCTTACAAAAATAATAACAACATCAAGGTACAAGATAATAAAACCCCTAATACAAATAAAGATATCAATTATAAATATATCGCGAAGGTAAAGAGCCATATACAGTAAAGATACCCAATTTTTGTAAATGTAGTAGGGAAGGATAATGGTATAATCCAGAATCGATTCCGACCATTTAATCAGATTTTCTTCTTCTTCAATAAGAGATACTCCTGTAAGAAAGGAGTTATTTGCAAAAAATCTTGTAGATCCAAACGAACCCGGATGCCCTGAATCCCGTAGATTGAATATAGATTCTAAGCAATACCGTATTGGATTATTGATGTTCTTGAATCGAGAATAGCAAGTCATGAACCAGCGATCAAGGTTTGAATAAATCGCCCTCAAAGCGAAGAGAAACTCGCCCCAAATGGCGAAGAAAAATCGCTCCAAATAGCGAAGAAATATGTCAAATGACATCACAAATATAAAAAATCTACTTTATTTGATTAAAATTTGAAACGAAAAAGAAATCTTGCTCAGATCTGGTCCAAAAGGGACCAAATCTGAGCAAGAAATTAATGGAGACTAAGAGTTTTTCCTTGGAGAGATGAGGAAAAGAGATGAGAGAGAATTGATTTCTAAGATTAATTCAAATTAAATAATTAAAATGCCACATTTCTCTCCTGATTTATTTTGCACTATACCTTACATTATCATTTAAATAATTATGATATGGAAATTAAGGCCATTGTTTGTGCCCTTCAATACCCAGCTATATTTATTCAGTTTGATCCGCAAAGAAAGAATTTAGTGATAAAAAATGAGGGGTATAAAAGACTTATACTACCTTAAACCAAGTACAGAGAAATAAAGATAAAGAACAAAGCCCAGACAAGCTGATCCACAAGAGAGAAAATAACCAAGTCATACAGACAGGCCTAAGTCCAAGCACAAAACTAATGTAACACAAAAAATTGCCGAATGCCAGTTTCTCATAACATCTGAAGCGAAAATGTGCTCGGGTTCTTTCTCACCCAAGGACCAAGAGTATAGGAAAAAAATTGCTTTATTAGTAATTGCAAAATCATTGCAACTTGCAAGTCTTATCAGTGAATAGCCTTGCATTTCTTTCTTACCAAAGGCACTATAGGATTGCAGCAGGAATTAGATTCCAAATAGTAGTTAAAGTAGCAAAATATTGATTCAAATGTCAATATTGAATAGCTGTAGGAGGATATTCAGGCATTGCGAAACACCAGTTGAGTTTCTCTAGCAAATTACTACAGATTGTATAGGCAAAATTGCAGTTCAGCAACAACTGGGAAATAGTCTCAGGTTCATTGCAGAAAACGCGTCCAACCGGAATATTGATCACTCTCCTTCCTAGTGAGCTATTTTCCAAAGAAAGAATCCAATTTTAGACGGGATTTTCTGTCTGTTTCCAGGTAAAATAAAAAAAATCTTTATCTTTTTGATTTGAATCAATAAAACAGAGAAAATCATAAAGTCTTGGCAATCTTGTGTATAAACTGCAATAAGAAATAGAAAAGAAGAAGAATGCAAACCCAATTAAACCAAATGAAAGTCGAAGCAAGGATTATATCCTCTATCCTTAAGACAGATTCACCCCGCACTGGTGCTTACGGATTATCGATGTCTGTCTCCCGGGATACAACGACTATCTTCTCGATGTAGTAGCACTCCAAATGAAACGGAAAACCAAAACATTAGTGATAAACTCTCTTGATTGACACAAACCTAATCAATGGTTTCTTGTGAATGCAATAGAATGATTACTAGTCTTTATGATACATATCTAACCTAATTATGCACGGTATTTATACATGTCAATAATATCTCTTCTTGAACCATCGTGATTCTTCATGGAGTCCCATCAAGGGTTTTGTCTGAAAGGATGTTTCTGTTTGGTAAGTAAAATATTTTCACCCCAAACACGATTCTGATGGTGATTAGTTGATGATCGAACTGCCGCCTTTCTCACCTCGTGAACAGTATATGGGGGGTTTCTGCAAAAAAACCTCTGATGCTTAAGTTTTTCACAGGAGATTGTGTAGAAAATATTACATACATGTTAGGGTTGTGAACCCATCTATTTATATTGGCAAATTAAGGTCTTACCCTAATTTCGAGGTAAGCATAAATTATATTAATTTTCCCTGCATGCTTCCCGGCATAAATTGTAGTAATTTTCCCCTGCATGACTCCTGGAATATTCCAGAATATTCCTAGTAAGAGTTGGTCAACAAACCTTCCAAAAACTTCCTCTAGGGTTATCTATGAAAAGAGATATAAGTAAAGCCCAAAAACAAGAGGTATTAGCATAGCCCACGAAGTAGGGAAGATACATCGTAAAGCTAACATAATTGGGGGTGATTAATCCTCTGAATCGGTAGCTCGGCTCGGCTAGCGAGTTGACTCGCCTGAGATGACTTGGCTTGGCTCGAATGGGCGGAAACATCTTAAATTAAGTAGGGTGGAATAATCCAGGGACCATGGAAATAATCTAAACCGTGAAGCACATGAACATCACCACTGTTGTCTGCCGGAGTAGGCCATCGGGAATGGTCCCTGGACGAAGCCGCCGGAATGACCGCCGTGGATTGTCGATGTTGCTGTCGTCGCCGGAGAAGACGAGTGAGCCGGATAAGATGACGGAGCCAAAGAAGATGACGGCATAGTACCTACCGCAGATGACGGCGTTATGATGACGTTACAATGGACGATCCAAAATGGAAAACTGTTAACGACGTTAAGATAACGGATAACGTCATGAGTTACCTCTCTTGATTTGAGATGACTCAGTTGACAGATTTAGACTTGACTATTTGACTAGGACTTGACCTTTGACTGACTTTAACTGTTAGTTGACCATTGACTGTCACCTTCACCGTTAGTTGGCTTTGGTGGACTTGGGCTTAGAGTTATTTTTCCTATTTCGATGAATTGGATCCCTTCTGGTCAGTATTAGCATATGCTTTCTTCTAAAAAGTTGTAGATATTCATAAGACTTAGCTAATGGACTATAGAACCAACCTAATTGAATTAATAAACTTTAGAAATATTAAAGTAAGAGAATGAAAAGGCGTGGAAACATAAATGGGCTTAGAACCATTAGATACTTCACTAAACTTATAACTAGAGAATTCTGTGAGATTATGTTATGAGCCTTGTGTGAGCCTTTTGGCTGAGCTCATAGAGTGCTTGTATGATTAACAGTTAGTCTATTGAACAACGATCGATTCAAAGGATGAACCAATGGATTGTGGATCACGAGGTATGCGTGGCTTGTCATCGAAAGATGCGGAAATTTATATTTAACTCTTTTGAAACCGTTGTTGTTTCTTTTACAAAGGTTATGTTTAATAAACTCATGCATCATCATTTTGTGCATTCCATGCATTGTTCAGTTGTATTATGATTGTTCTATTGATTCCTTTTATTCTTTCCATGATTTGGAAAGGACTTGTAATGTTTCGAACGTCATTATGAATTGTTATGGGAAATAAGAATTTTCACCTGTGGTATATAGGATACGCTCATTCGCATTTATACTTACTTACTTTCGAGCTTTTATGTTTATATTGGTCGTCAGTTTGCGAATACGGAATTGTCGACATCCACAGATAAATAGGTGTGAATTTTCGAGTTCATGGGTTTAACGGTTCTACCAAACTTAAAGTTCGGTTCTACCTCCAAGTGGCTACTAGGATTGGTCACAATAGTTTCCAAAACTTTGTTAACTAAGTACCAGGATCCGTTGCACAAGTTATAGGATCAGTTACACCAATTACCAAAACTTGTTAACCTACTACAAGAGTCGATTACAAATCTTGTGATTAGTCCCACCAAGTTCTAGGATCGGTTACCCAATGACTAGGAATGGTTACACCAATTACAACTATCGATCATACCATCTCAGGTGATTACTTGAGATTGGTTTCACTAATAAAAGTCATACCGATACATAAGTCAGGCATTGTGAATAGTTTTACCAAGATACATAAACAAGTTATGAGCGGTTATACTAAACACACATATTGGTAATCCAAATATTTGTAATTAATAGTAATAACATAACAATAATCCTAGTGATTTCCCTTTCGCTCACAAAACAAGTTTATGAATTGTACTTCCTTTAAGAGAATTTAAAACATTGTTTCCGAGGACGAAATATTCACCCATACCCATACATAACCACAATAGCATTCATACGATTATGTCAATGTCTTATATACAAAGTTCAAAAGATAGGCGTTATACTTCGTATTATAATTCCTTAATACTACGTCTAACTAGAGTATAATCATTCACAGCTTCACAGTTATGTTTTCAATATAGATGGACTTGAAAGATATGTTAGGAATGAAACAGTTCAAGTCAAAATATTACTAACCTCAAGAGGAAGGATGATGTCGTCATCGTAGCTGTTTACTTCTTCACATTCTTCGAGTCTTCAAGTAATACTTGTATGTCTCATATCCTAATAACTTTCTAGCTAACCTCTACGAAGTTTACTCTAGTAAATAATCAAGCGACTCTTTAAATGAGTTTTGGTTCACTGAAATATGACCACCAAACTTACATACCAATGCTTGGTGGGTTCAACCGAGCTATGCTCCAACACTTATTTAATGTGTTATTGGATAGATTTAAAGATTGAATGCTCATTGAGCCTATTTCGAACCTATTATTTGTACAGATGGAGAGGGGTATTGTACCTGATAGCTTATTACTTGACAAAGAAGCATAAAGGGAATTCGAAATCCGCAATCCCAATTTGAATGATATAATGCCACTGAAATGATTCTCTGGCAGATCAAAAAATATGTTTTTTTGAGATGAAAGAGTAAGTGAACCTTGAAGCTTGTTGTGCACCAAATTTAAGTACATGAATGTGTCTTCATTAAAATGTAAAACATCTGGCAATGTTCCTTGGAGGTTGTTTTGCGAGAGATCTAGATAATCCAGAGTTTGGTGCTTGAAGAGACAAGATGGGATGGATCCCATAAGATTGTTATTTGACAATATGTCCTTTCATATTGCATTATTGCAGCTGTAAGTTCTTCAATTGAAATTTTGACGGATGCAAGTGTTCATCTATATCTATAGTTATGATGTTGAAGTTGATATTTAGTTCTGTTAGGCTTAATTCATTGATCAAAGATTTCAATGAGAACATTTCTTCAAGAGAGTTGGAACTAACATCTAAATATTTGAGATTGCGTAGCTTGGTGATGCCACTTGGTATCATATTGCTTAGTCTATTGGAAGAGAAATAAATTTGTTGAAGAGAACTAATCTCGCAAATTGACTTGAGTATGGGTCCTTGCAATTTGTTGTTAGACAAGGATCAGTATCGCAAGTTATTCATATTAGAGCCCAGAGAAGGAAGATAACATGTTATGTCGTTTTCAGAGAGGTCAATATACTCCAGTTTTGAGAAATTTATAATATAGGTAGGTAACGAACCCTTATTGAAACAGCTTGGTGCGATCAGACTGGCCAATATCGGAGCATTCAAAATAGAACTTGGAACTGAACCATTTACATAAGCTGATGTCATCCACAGTACTTGGAGTTTTGGCCATTGACGTTGAAACATGGACGTAAGATTGACATATAGGTTAACACTTGCTCTTATATCAAGTCTTTGAAGCTGAGGAAAGTAAGTAATGGAGCATTTCAAACTAAAGCAACCAGCTAGTTCAAGAACTGAGAAGGAAGTAAGATTAGAAAATTGAGCTGGGATTGGAAAATCGAGGTTTTCCTTGTAATTCATTTGTAGAGAAGACAGATGTGAAAGATTGAGGAACTCATGGTTTGGAAAGATTAGATTAGAAATACCACAAGAAGATAACTGAAGTTCTCTGAGATGAACAAGAAATGATATTGGTTTAGCCTAATTCTTTTTGAAAGTTTCCTTAGATAAGTCAACACCACTCAGTCTAAGTACCCTTAGATGGACTAAATTAATAGACTTTATATTATCTCTTACCTTATTTACCTTTGGGAGATTATCTCCATTTACTTTGGTTGTAAACACAAGAGATATTATTATGATTTTAATATATATTCTATCCTCGGAGAACTCTTCTCCTGAAGGAAGTTATCATCAATCCAAGATGGTATGAGCCCCTCTACGATCCTATTTTCTCTAAACCATTAAAATCAATGGCGACGGAACTACTGCAGCTCACAGACATTGGTGAGGAATATAGTTCTATGCATATTCAGTAACCCGATGATGCTTTATACATGGATACTGGCGCTACCTCGCATCTCACTACTGATTCAGGTACTTTACATAACTTTTCCTTTTCTAGTACTGTGCGATCTATCTTAGTTGGCAATGGAAATAGCATTCCAGTTACTTCTAGTGGTACCAAGTTCATAAACCTCCCTTCTCGCACCCTTGAACTCAAAAATACTCTTGTTGTTCCCGATATTATCAAAAACTTAGTTTTCGTTCGTAAGTTCACCACTGATAATCATGTGTCTGTTGAGTTTGATCCGTCTGGTTTTTCTGTGAAAGATCTGAGTTCGAGGAGGATTATCCTTAGGTGCAATAGTTCCGGGGAGCTCTATCCTATCACCAAATCTGTCATGCCACCACAAATATCGTCCCAGCTTTCCCACATCTCTTTTGTTGTCTGTTCGCCAGATATTTGGCACAACCGCCTTGGTCACCCCAGCAAGGCTGTTTTAGATGTTTTTCATACCAATAATTCTATTCATTGTAATAAGAATCAACATTCTAAACTTTGTCATTCATGTCAAGTTAGTAAACATGTTTGATTACCTTTTTATGAATCAAATTCCAATACTTTTGCTCCATTTGATATCATTCACAGTGATTTATGGACCTCTCCATTACATGTTGATACCGATTTTTCGTTATTATCTTTTCTTGCTGGATGATTTCACCAACTATCCTTGGGTTTATCCTTTAAAATTTAAATCCCAAGTCTATGACAAATTTTTGGAATTTCGCTCTCTTGTTCAAACCCAATTTGAGCGTAAAATTAAAAAATTTCAATGCGACATGGGTCGTGAATTTGACAACTCTTCGTTTCACAATTTTTCTCGTACTAATGGTCTAGTTTTTCGCTTTTCTTGCCCCCAAACTTCCTCTCAAAATGGCAAGGCCGAACGCATGATACGCCGTGTCAATGATATCACCCTTACCCTTATGTCTTACGCTTTCGTTCCACCAAAGTTTTGGGTCTATTCTCTCCTTATGGCTGTCTATCTTCATAATGTTCTTCCTAGGAAAATCCTAAATTTTCCTCTCCTGTGTCTATTCTATATCAACGACAACCAACATATGACCATCTTCGTACTTTTGGTTGTCTTTGCTATCCAAAACTATCCTCCGCAACTCCTCACAAACTTGCCCCGCACCACTAAATGTATCTTCCTTGGTTTTCCTCCCAACCACCGTGGATACCGCTGCCTTGATCTTTCCACCAACAAGATCATCATTTCCCGTCATGTGACTTTTCACGAGAAAGTATTTCCTTTCGCTGATCCTCCAACACCCTTGTACGATATTGATTCCTCCTCTTCTTCTCCCTTTAACTCCCCCTATATATCGTACATTTCTACTCCTACTAATCCTATTGTCAACCCTTACCCACCTACTCCACATCCCTATACTCCACCTCAATGGCGCCTTAACACCTTATCTATTGTCCCTCCTCCTGATTCACCAACTCCTAGAAATACCAACACAATTCAGCGTCCCCCTTCCACTGCAACTGTTTTGCCAACTCCTTATTCCACTGTCCCCACTACACAACGTCCAACTTCCTCCTTCCCCACTACAACATCTCATATCTCCACTCCCACTACAACCCAACACAGTACTGTGTTGCCACCTCCTACTTCCAATGCCCCCTCTAAAGAACACGGTCCAACTACTTCCTTCCCCACTATAGCGTCCACTTTCTCCACTCCCACTCCCACTACAGCACAGCGTCCCACTTCCCCCACCCCCGCTCCCACTACAGTATCACCCACAGCTCCTTCTCGTCCTCCCACTCCCACTACAACACCTTCAGATCCTCCCATACCTCCTGCTCCTTCGCCCCCTATGACTAGAGATTCCCGTGGCATTCACAAACCAATCCACCGACTCAATCTCCATGTCCAAACTTTACAAAATATCTCCCCAATTCCTCGCTCTCACTTGTATCTGAAGGATATAAATTGGAATGCCGCCATGAAAGATGAGTACAATGTTATGTTGAAAACTATTACGTGGGAACTTGTGCCACGACCTCGCGATGCTCATGTTATTCGTTCCATGTGGCTATTTTGTCACAAATTATATGCCGATGGTTCCTTACATCGATACAAGGCTCGTCTTGTTACTAATGGTAAATCTCAGCAGGTTGGGGTTGATTGTTTTGAAACGTTTAGTCCGGTTGTCAAACCTGCTACTATTCGTACTGTTCTTACTATTGCTACTTCGCGTTCTTGTCCAATTCATCATCTAGATGTTAAGAATGCTTTTCTACATGGTGATTTGATCGAGACAGTTTATATGCATCAGCCTCCGGGATTTGTTGATTCTGATCACCTTTATTACGTATGTTGACTACGTAGATCCCTATATGGTCTCAAGCAGGCTCCTCGGGCATGGTTTCAGAGGTTTGCCAAGTTTATTACTAATTGTGGTTTTCGTGGCAGTGTGTGTGATCCATCTCTCTTTGTTTATCAATCTGACTCAGATACGGCATATTTACTGCTCTATGTAGATGATATTGTTTTGTCTGCATCTAACAATACTCTCCTACACCGCTTCATTTATTTAATGAAACGAGAATTTGCCATGTCTGACCTTGGACCACTACATCATTTTCTGGGTATTACTGTCACTCGGTCATCTTCAGGATTATATTTGTCTTAGTCATTATATGCTCAGGACATCATTGCTCGTGCCTCCATGACACAATGTAACCCAGTGGCTACTCCGGTCAACACCAACTCCAAACTCAGTGCTACTTCTGGTCCTGAGATTAAGGATCCCACTCTAAACTGAAGCCTGGATAGAGCATTACAGTACCTCACCTTCACCCGGCCAGATATTTCATATGCAGTTCAACAGGTATGTCTATTTATGCATGACCCTCGTGAGACTCACATGCATTCCCTCAAGTGAATCCTTATCTATCTTCAGGGAACCATCAACCACGGATTGTTTCTCTCGGTCTCCTCTATCTATGGCTTAACAGCATACTCTGATGCTGACTAGGCGGGTTGTCCCGATTCTTGACGATCAACATCTAGTTTTTGTGTCTTTCTTGGTGACAATCTTATCTCTTGGTCCTCCAAGTGTCAAGCAACAGTCTCTCGATCCAGTGTTGAAGCTGAATACCGGGGAGTGGAAAATGCAGTTGCTCAAACAACATGGCTTCGCAACCTTCTTCTAGAGCTCCATCTACCTCTACGACGAGCTACTATTGTTTACTGTGACAATGTAAGTGCGATATATATGTCTGGAGATCCTGTTCAACATCAGCGCACCAAACATGTGGAGATTGATATATATTTTGTTCGTGAACGAGTTCGTATTGGTGTCATTCAAGTCTTACACGTCCCCTCTGAGAACCAATATGTTGACATCTTTACCAAGGGGCTTCCTCGACAGTTATTTGTTCGTTTTCGTTCTAGTCTTAGCGTTTGTTCCTCTCCCGCTCAGACTAAGGGGGTGTAATAGACTTTATATTGTCCTCTTACCTTATTTACCTTTGGGAGATTATCTCCATTTACTTTGGTTGTAAACACAAGAGATATTATTATGATTTTAATATATATTCTATCCTGGGAGAACCCATTTTATGGATGACGAGAGTAAGGGAAATTCAGAAGGTGTATAACCCAGATATTTTGGGTCAGATATTTGAACATAACCAGAGATATCGAGGTATAGGAGAGAAAATAAATTAGCAAATTGTGTAGATATCGAGCCTGAAAAATTTGAACTGGCAACGTCAAGGTGAGTAAGATTTTTGAGTTTTGAGAGCTGATATTGGACTTTTGAGTAGTCCAGATCAGTGAAACTAAGGTCAAGATACTCAAGGTGAGTTAGATTGAACAATGAAGGAGAGATTGTACCAGTAAGTGAAGTATTTGGTGCAGGCTGCGAATAATCAGAAATCTCAAGGTTGATTTCACGGTCTATATTTGGGAGATTTATTTTGATGACATGAAATGATTCAATAGAACATTGAATTCCATGCCAAGCACAACAATTTTGATGACGGTCTACTTTCCACGAAGACAAACGATCTGAAAAGTCGGTTAGAGTGGATTTGATTAATGTAATATATGACTGAATTTTAACTTCACATAATGTTCGAGGCTGCATAAGATTCTTGTAGTTTGGTGCTTCCATTATGGAGTTATTTTGCCTTTAATGCCAAGAGACGGGTTTGGAACCTGGATTTGTCCTGTGTTGAGTTGTGTTCACGATATAGCCACTAACTGTAGTAAAATGACAAGTCATAATATTACAGATGAGATCACCCTTATTGGACGTGCTACTTTAGCTGCAATAGTATCAAAAGTCCATTTCTCAGATTAGAATTCTCACAAGAAAGTAAATGAATGTGCCTTCTGCAATAAGTAAAATGCAACTGGCAACACTTGTAGGGTTTAGCAAGTGAGTAAAATGGAACAAGCGAGTAATAGTTTCTGATTCCGCAAAATGCAATTCCAGGAAAGGAATTAATCCTACAAGACTTTCAGAAATTAGATAGATCAAGACAACAAGTGTAAAAATAGAAAACTAAAATTCAACTGCAGCAACACTCAAAAATATCATCGATCTCAGATTGAGCATCATCCGTGTCGGGATAGGCAGCACCCATGGCAGGATTGGAACCACCCAACTGGTACATCATACTTATGTCAGGATAGACAGCATCCATGTTAGGACCGGCACTCGTGTCTGGACCGGGACCACCCAACTGGTACATCATAGATGTGTCAGGATAGGCAGCACCCATGTTAGGATCGGCACCCATGTCAGGATAGGCAGCACCTGTGAGTACCGGAACAGCACCACCCAATTGGTACATTGTGGTAAAATCAGGTCCGCAAATGTTTTGCAATGTACTCAACATGTTTTGGATATCCTCTAGGTCAGCTAATTTATCCAACCATTTCATAGATTGATTGAATGCATCCATGATGTCCATCTTTTCACTCAGTGTTGCCTTACCTCCATTATTGATCTTGTTCCTTGTTTCGTATGCGTGATTCTCAAATGAGTTCCTTGCCTCCACCTTCTTTTGAACTTTTCCATCTTCTAACTTGTACGGCTCAACCTTTTGAATCAACCCATCAATCTCAGCCTGCGTCAACCTTCTAATCTCATCTGAAACTCTGACACTACCTTTATTCCCTGTCTGCATGTCCTCAACAATAACATAGAATATACCATTCGCATCCACCTCATAGCACACCGAAAACGAATTACTGGTATCAGAATTTTCTGCAGAAAATCTTGTCAACACAAACTCACCTAACAAGTTCTCCACACTGGTTATATTTTTATCGCCCATCTCATACACATTAATCTTAAGGCTAGTACTATTTTTTGTGTTTTCCTTGCAGAGAGTGTAAACCTGTTTATTCTTGGTGGGAATGGTTGTCTTCCGATGGATAAACACATTCGCAGGACCTCCTTCTGGCTCAATAAAAAGAGTAAAAGGGATGACATCCAACAACACCAAATCCTGCACCTTTTTATTATACTCACCACTCAAAATAGCAGCTTGCACTGCAGCTCCATATGCAACAGCCTCATCAGGGTCGAAACCCTTGTAGAGAGACTTACCGTTGAAGAGATCCCGCAATAGATACTGAACCATTGGAATTCTAGTGGATCCACCAACGAGGACAATTTCGTCAACACTGTACTTGTCCATCTCAGCAATAACCAAACACTTCTGAACAAGTCCCATGCATTTTTGGAACAAATCCATGTTCAAGAGTTCAAACTGAGCACGGCTAATGGTTGCACGAAAGTTGACTCCTTCATACAAGCTATAAACTTCTACGGTTGCCCGAGTAGTGTATGTGAGGATCCTCTTTGCGCTCTCGCAAGATGTTCTCAACCTGCTAAGAGCCTTTGGGCATCCACTAATGTCCTTCTTGTGTTGCGCCTTGAACTTCCTAACAAAATGCTCTAACATCCTGTCATCAAAGTCCTTCCCTCCCAGATGGGTATCTCCGTACGTAGCCTTGACTTCGAAAGAATTATTGTTAATATTCAGTACCGAAACATCGCAAGTGCCCCCGCCAAGATCAAAGATAAGAACATTCTTGGCACCAGCCCTGAAAGCCTTCTTCTCAAGACCATATGCAATTCCAGCCGCTGTTGGTTCATTGATGATCCGCAGTATATTAAGGCCAGCAATTTTCCCAGCATCAAATGTAGCTTGACGCTGAGAATCATTGAAGTAAGCAGGAACTGTAATAACAGCATCCTTAACACTTGAACCAAGATAAGCTTCCGCAGTTTCTCGCATCTTAATGAGAACCATGGCTGAAATTTCCTCACTGGTAAACTGTGTTTCCTTTCCCTTGTAATTGACTTGAATCATGAGTTTATTCTTTTGGCCAGCCATTACTTTAAATGGCCATATCTTGATATCTCTCTGAACAAGGCTATCACTTATTTTCCTACCAATCAAACGTTTCACATCTACAAAACAGGGGAAAAACGGAAAATGAGTCATTTGTCCAATATTTTTAAAACACAGTTTAAATGGACGAGTAAAAAATTTTATGGGTGGAATGGACAAAAAAAAAATAGCAAGGATGAAACTGGATTCATCTAGGCTTAAGCTTAAAAAATAGCAAGGATGAAACTTGATGCATCCTGTGTAAATTAAAAATAAGAAAAAGTATTTGAAAATAGACAAGATGAAACTGGTTACATTCTGACTATTTTTACATTTTTTTCCATTTAAACAGTATCAAAATATAAATGTCCTTTTCACCCAGGAAATTTTGATTTTGATCTTTTTAACCAATTTTGTGAAGAAAAAAAAAGGGATTCAGAAAAAGATTTATCGAAACACATATCCTAAAAGCACTGAGATCCTGATACTAGAACTCTCATAATAAAAATACTTATAACATTTACACTAATATATCAAATAAATAATATGAAATTAGTAATGTGTAAAAAACCAACACAGCCATGAAATGTACACATTCAACTGATGTAAGGGCGCAAGAAGCTTACTGAAAACGGTGTTGGTAGGATTCCTAGCAACTTGATTTCTAGCAGCATCACCAATCATACATATCGACTCAGTAAAAGCAACATAAGAAGGAGTAATACGATTTCCTTGATCATTAGCGATAATCTCAACACGACCATTCTTCCATACTGCTACACATGAATATGTTGTTCCTAAATCTATTCCTATTGCCTTTCTTCCAGCCATTGCAAGTCCGTGGAGAAAACACTCTCAATAAATTTCCTATTTCAAATAAGAAAACTAACTTAGAAACTTGTGGTAAAGGGTTGAGCTCATATAGTATTAGTTCTCAAGTGAAGTCCTTGCTTCATTTGGAGTCAACTCATTTATCCTTGGATTACGTTGGTGATGATTGTCATGTCTAAGTTAAAACCAGTGTTTCAAGATTCCTTGATATAGCTGCATCATAGAAGAAGACTTGGATTCGGATAGTCAGTCTATTGTTTGTCCTTCTGTAATGTCTAGATTTAATATCGGCCATTCGCGCCTTCTTGTGGTGGAGTGTAACTAGAGACTTATCTTAGTTTTGAAAATGAATTATACGTAACTGATGAACAATCACTCACAACTGGACCCTCCTTCCCGTCATTTGACAAATCAAACTAGGGGCCGGTACTAATCCATATGCGACAAGTCCATCTCGTCCGTTGGAGGATGAATTTGAAACCTACTGGTGGTTGGGACTTGTCTGGGCTGGATTCTGTTAAGTTAAAAACGGCTCAGTTGTTTTCATGGATGCCGCATTGAGCCAAGAATATAGTTTTGGATGTGCTATTTACGGATCAATGTTGAAGCATCAGAGACCCTAACTAGTTGGAAATTCATGCCTGCGCAACAAAACTGGATACATTGACGTGGAGTTAACAGATTTTCAATGCGAGCATAGAGAGATTTAGTTGTGAACTGTAACTGTTTGTGAATTTGTCTAAAAGAGCAAATGCCTTAAAAATTTCATCCCTTTGTCAAGGAAGTGGTACATGATGGCGCATCTTGGTCTTCTTGTGATGCTTTCTTATAGATCATAATCCAGCGAAAGAAGGTAATTCCTCTCACTGGCTCTCGGTAATTCATATTGGTTTTATTACAAAATATTACCATACATGTGTTCAGACTTTTTATATAAAACCTGTTGGATTCTCCACTGGAGTATCCAATAACTGTGAGCTATGAGTTTTCCTCTGAATTAACGTTTATTACAAAACACAAGAACAAGAAAGAAAAGAACACCCCGTAAATCAATTTCTTTGCAAATATCCTGCAATTATAATTGCAACTGAATCTACAAACCTCCAATACCCAAACCACCATTTTTGTTTCCTTAGAAGCAATATGAAAAACAGGCCCCAAAATCCAGCTACAAACCCCAAAGCAACAATGCTATAAAACAAAAACTTCTCATTTGCGTCCTCAACTACACTTGCGTCTTCTTGATCATCTTCTACAGAATCGTTTGCATCATTTTGTTCACTCTTGCAAGAATTCTGAGTAGGGAAACCACACAACAGATTGTTACCAGCAAATGCTGAACCGTCTAAACTCAGTGTATCAAAGTGAGTTCCTCTAGGGATCCTGCCACTCAGGTTATTGTTTGATAAGTTGAAATACCCAAGAGAGTCGATTGATGTTAAAGACTTTGGGATTTCTCCAGACAGTTTGTTGAAACTCAAATCCAAAGAGTCTAAACCTGTCATGTATCCAACATTATGTGGGATTCTACCTGATAAACGATTGTGAGATAGATTCAGCATGGAAACCCCTTTAAGAAGACCTATCCCTTCTGGGATGTTTCCTTCAAGAATGTTGAATGATAGATCAATTCCTGAACTATAGCTATGTAGGCGTTTAAATTGGATGGTTGTCCCTTTGATGACCATTTGCAGTTGGTACACAACATCAAAAAAATGCTCCGGATCAACAGACACATAGGAAGGTGGGTCATTTATTCTACTCCATAACATCTTCCAGTTTCCTATCTGCTTTGGAATTGGACCAGAGAGATTGTTTATAGACAAGTCGATGAGTTGAAGTTTGTGTAAATTAGTAATCTCAGATGGAATTGATCCCCTGAATTTCTTTGACCTTAGAGAAATAACCCCAAGACTGTTGAATGATCCAATGAATCTGGGTATACTTCCTTCAAAATTGTTGCTCCCCAAGTTGAGAAATTCCAGATTCTGAAGTTTTTTGAGATTAGGAAAAGAACCATTAAGGTTGTTGTCATTTAGTAGAAGAATAGTGAGTCTTGTTGCATGTCCAAGCTCATTTGGAACATTTCCACTGATATTATTCCAGCCAAGGTTTAGAGATTCAAGGAGACCGCAGTTACCCACGCTCGAAGTTATAGGCCCAGACAGCTGGTTGTTGAATAGATCAAGGTCACTTAGGCTTGGTTTGGAATAATTATCTTTTCGACACAACGTGGATGGTATTGAACCCACCAATTTATTCCCAGATAAAGAAACATATGTAGCACCAGATAATCTTAATCCAGCTTCTACTGACAGTTCACCACTAAATTTATTGTTTTATAGATCAAACATGGATGAATTTTGTGGTGGAAGAGGAAGAGGACCATGCAGATTGTTATTCGATAAGTTTAAGCGTACACTTAGTTCAGGATCTGAGTCAATACCAAAATGAACTCTATGGGGTACTTTCCCTTGGAAGTAATTTTGTGAAAGATCTAAATGAGTGAGAGCTTGGAGATTAAAGATACAAGAAGGGATAGTTCCTGTTAGCTTGTTGCGAGACAAATCTAATTTTGTTAGATTACCGGAATTACAAATGGATGGTTGTATGTATCCTTTCATATCGTATGATTGGAGCTGCAAACTCTCTAGTTGAAATTTATTCCATGGAAATAGGTTCTGGTCTAATAAAACTGTTAACTTATTTGAGTTAAGATTTAAAAGTGTTAATTTTAATTCATTAATCAAAGAGATTAAGGTGGTTATTCCACCGAAAGAATTTTGAGACACATCTAAGTGGTTGAGGTTATGGAGCTTGGTAATCCAACTTGGTATTGTTCTTGTTAAATAATTGTGTGCTAAATCAAGTTGCATTAGAGAAATTAAGAATATCGCAGATTGATTTCGGGATGGGTCCTTGCAGACCATTTCCACTCAAACTGAGAAACTGTAGATTGTTTATTTTGAAGATTGATGAAGGAAGGTAACCTGTTATGCTGTTGTACGAAAGATCCAGAAGCCGCAATTGAAAAAGCACGGAGATTGAATAAGGTAATGATCCTTGAATGGAACAATGTGAGGCAAAAAGACTTACCAATGATCGAGCTTTTATTGAAATTGAACCCAAAAATGGTCCGGTTACTCTAGTATATGGGATGACAAGTATTTCTAGTTTAGGCCATTGATTTTCAAACAATGTAGGATCAATATGAAGGTCATAATTATAACTCACACGAAGCTCTTTAAGCTGAGGAAGATAAGGAACTGATCCTTGTAGCTGACAATAAGATAATTCAAGAATTGAAAGTGAAGTTAAGTTGACTAGTTGTATGGAAACTGGGAAGTCGAAATTATTTGAATTCATTCTTAGAGATGATAGATGCGAAAGATTTGTAGAATTTGGGAAAAAAGGGAAATATATATTACAATTAGAAAGATCGAGATCCTCAAGATTGCCAAGAAATGAAAAATGCTCAGCTAAGTCGTTGTTCTCTTGGATTAGCCAATAAACTGAACTCAACTTTAATACCTTTAGATTAATTAACCCTCTCAGCCATTTTGTGGATGTTGTTTCTAAATTAGAAGAAAAGTAATTATTTCCGTCCGTAGACTCAAAAGAGCTAGAGAGATCAAGGTATTGTAGGGAAGACATCTTTGAGAATTGTTCTGTAATCGAGTCAGAAATAAAAGAATTGGAGAGATCAAGATGAGTGAGTTTCTTGAGATTGGACAACTGATGCGGGATTTTTGAGTAGTCAAAATAATTGAAGCTAAGGTCTACATACTCGAGGTGTGTAAGGGTGGAAAGGGAAGGAGAGAATTTACCTGTAACAGAAGTTTTAGTTTGCTCTCTTAGGAGTTCATCGCTAGGAAAACGATAATCGACTGAATGATCTTTATATGGGTTGGCGAGGTGGGTCGCCCGGAAACTGTTTTGGAGGTCGATTGAGATAACATGCAAAGAGTCGTTAGAACATTTGATCCCATCCCAACAGCAACAGTTTTGCTGGCTACCTGCTTGCCATGAAGACAGACGCTTCGAAGGGTCCTTGAGTAAGGATTTGAAGCTTAAGAGTGCAGTTCTCTCTTCATCGTGGCAACCATGAGATGGTGCCGGTGATTGAGCAATCACTACCAAAAACATGAAAAGACAAATATGAGAATGATAAAATGATGGTAATTGCATAAAATTCTTTTTAATTTTCATGACTAAATATGAGCTAAATACCAGTATATAGTTTGGCTGGATGAATAATTTTCAAGGAAATGGCTGTGTTTTATCGGCTATTTAAATTGGTATACATAGATATGTTGATGAATTATTTGAAAAATCTATTACATCCAAGATTTGAGTACCCACAACTTTATTTCATTGACTAGATAACTAGAGTGTGCTTGAGTAGATGCATTGCCATATTGGTCCACACACATGGTGTTGTTTAGAATAGTCTTCAATGATAAATCTAGGCGATAAGAATCTAGTGGAATGGGTGAGGTCTGCAGTCAATGAATGAATGGAAATAATAGGTTATATGGGTGTGAAGTCTTTGTCTGGTCATTAAATTCAGAACCACTTATTATTTAGTGAGAAATGATTTTGTTGGGTTGAAAATGATTTTGTTCATGGAAAATAAGTGCATTTTTCTTCGGGAGTTATTACCATTTGTTTTCGTTGGGGAGTGGAAACAGAGAAATAAGTGCATAAGATTCACAATACTCTCAAGAAATTTTGATTAGGAAGATTAAGGCTCTTTTATTGTATTGGACGTCTATAACAGTATTTTTTAGAGGCATTACTTATCAGAATCTGCACTATATAACTGGGGTATTGTAGTTAATAGGTAGTAGTTATCACTGTTAGTAGGGTTTCTCCCTTTCTTTTAACAATACTGGTTGTTTAGGATCTTAGCCAAATTAACCTTGTATCCGCTAATGTGCTTTCATTGTCAACTGGAGCGGAAATGCTCCAGTTTACCTTTTCTTCCTTTTCTCACTTCTTCTCTCCGTTCCTCTTTATAATATTTTTTTATTTATTTATAAAATTCTTTGTTGTATTGATAAAAAAAAAAAAAAAAAAAAACACCGACCAACATGATACAAAATCACCACAAACATCTTTGCTCCACACTGAATCCATTGATTTGAGTTATTTCATCAGTTAGGCAAACCTCATGAACATTTAAAACTCAAAACAGAAATTACATTAAAACACCACACAACTGAACCCATATACGCAGAGAAATAATATTTACATTCAAAATGGAACAATCATCTCTTCTTCTAAATATTCTGATACAGTTGAACATTTTAGATATAGTTTTTGGTTGTGGATGACGACGTCGTCGTTGTTTTGCTTTTGCCAGTGCCAGATTCTACAAAACTCTTAAGAATCTAATCCGATAGGGACAAAGAACTAGCACAATATTTCTGCCCGTCAACAGTACTTCGGGCACAAAATTGGTTAAAAAGACCAAATTCAAAATTTTCTGGGTGAAATGGACAGTTAGATTTAGGTACTGTTTAAATGGACAAAAATTTAAAAATAGGCAGGATGTAACTAGTTTCATCCTGCCCATTTTCAAATATTTTTTCTTATTTTTATTTTACACAGGATGCATCCAGTTTCATCCTTGTTATTTTTTAAGTTTAAGCCAGGATGAATCCAGTTTCATCCTTGCTATTTTTTTATGTCCATTTCACCCATAATTTTTTTTACTCGTTCATTTAAACCGTGTTTTAATTTTTTTTTGGACAAATGACCAATTTTCCGTACTTCGGGTCACCCCTACGGTGCATTGCAGGTAAAGAGAATCATCCTTGAGAAAATCTGAGGTTTCTAAAGTCGACCGTTCGTGGAATCGTTTATATCCCCTGAAATATATATTTTGACACACAAACATCAACTATGAGCTCGGCAAATTATAAATGAACAAACAAATCAAGTTTTAATGGAAAACATACAACATACCACATGCTTCCTCTGGTTTGTAAAGTATAAGCAACACCATCCGAGCTATGCACTTTATGCATCTCTTTACCACTTTGATCCAATAGTTTCAGTTCAAAAATACGCTCTAACACCAACGTTAGTCTCACTACTTAGTGCAACGAACGCCGATATGTATATCGAATTGTCACCATCTGGGTAGAAATAGATTGCCCATTTATAACCACCAACATCGAATGTATCACTCGCTATATACTTACCAACACCTAGTCCCTTCGAAAGAGAATACCCGGTTATCCTGAAATCATGGGAACCAGTTGTAATAGTTTCATTTATCAATTCTGAATAGGATGATTCTTTTGTTTCAGCAGACATCATTTATGATGCTTGTGATATCAAAAACTTCAGCAGATCTCAAATAATACTTAGGATTCATAAAACTTTCTGAGTCATTGAATTTGGGACTACTTAATTAATATTTAGTTGGCCTCCCACCTCAATTATTTACCCGAAAGTGCTTGGCTTGAAAATGATTTTGTTTGTGGAAAACGAACCACGAACTTTTAATTTGTTGACTAAACCCATTCACTTTCCGAAATCTTCGGATGCAGTCGAATCATATATAGAAGTACAAAAAGACTAGATTTGTGCCCGTGCTACTCACCGGGGAATTTATTTTTAACTTGGTGTGCGCGGGATTTTGTCCAACCCCGTGGAAATGCGTTTTTGATTTGGTGTGCGCAGAGCTTCGTCCATCCCCATGATGATGCGTTTTTAATTTGGTGTTGCAGTCAAATACATTAAATAGGTGAAAAAACATATACGAAATACGTTTGGATTTTATTTTTTATTTTCGCAAAAAATATGTGTTTCATCACCATTTAATCTGGGAGTTTTTTTTTCTTCTTTTCCTATGCATTCAAGTCTTTAGATAAGTACCTCAATGTTAGTTTGGATTTTCCATCTATTTATAAACATAAAACCTTCTTGTTTAAACAAAAAAGCACAAAACCAATGTAAAGCACAAACACAAAAGAAATTTAGCATCCAGTTAAGCTTACCTTAAAACAACAGTGTAGAAAGTTCAGAATAGAATCTGAAGAGAGAACCGAAAAAAGGGTTTAAATGAGGTTTCAGGAGAGATTTGTTCGATTGAAAAACATACCAACACAAACCGAATGATTAATTGCGGAAGGAAGTTTGCTTTTTTAACCTTTGCCTCGTGTTCTCAATAAACAAAAATTGCCTTTGATGTAAGCATCTATAAAACCGGACCTCGGTTTGCAATAGTAGTAATATTTACTGCGCAGTTGACATGGAGTTTTGTTGTCAGAGAATGACAGTTAAGTGGACCAACTCCCTTTGTACATAATCATCAATGGTGTCTTCTTCGCTCATCACGTGGTCCGACATTGCTCAATAAGGTTCATTTAACTCATTTTTCTTTTCTTTTTTCGACGGGAATGTAGTTGCATGATTTCCTACAACTACACCCAAATGACATTATACAATGTATCACTCAAATTTCAAGAACAATTACCAAAGTTTTATTAATTTTTCTCAAAAATCTTACAAGAATAATAAGAATTCTATGGAAACAGAATTGCCCTAGACTTTCACTACGGGAAAAATATACATCTACAACTGGGCTTTTACAACGCTTCGCTAAATATCGTAGAAAGTCATATGTTTTACAACGGTTGTCGAAGTAAGAGTTGTCGTATATCATCACCACCAACACTTAGGAGCAAGGGGTTACGATTAGAAAACAAATGACAACTCTTTAAGAAAAAGAGTTGTGACGACGTTTAGCTATAACAACTCTGTTTTATAAGTGTAGCGACTTAGACTATGACAACTCTCACAAGTGTTGTGGAAGAAGACAAAAATATGATACTGAAAAATATGTTAGAGGGGAGATTCGAACATGAACCTACTGCATGGAAGTGTAGCTCGTCAACCATCCTTTAAGCTCACAAGTTATGCTTTGTTTTATTGTTTTAAATAAACACCTATAACAACACTTATAAGTGTTGTTGAAGTAAAAATATATGATGTTGGAAAAAATAAGGTTGGGGGATTTGATCCTGAACCTTGGGCGTGAAACTCTACACCACTAACCATCCTACACTATCACAGGTTCTGTCAAGTTTGTGGTTCTTCAATACACTACCTTTATGACAACCCTTCATAAGTGTTGTAAAAGAAAATGTAATGCTTAGCGGATCGAGTTGTAAACAGTAGCGAAGCCTTCTCTCGTAACAATTACGTACATGCCTTCTATGTAAACAATCACATACAATCTTCTCACCAAAGAGGGTTAAGTTAAAAAAAAAATGTAATCGCCCTTCCAAAACCATATAACTCAAATAACGCCCTTTCAATGACCCCATCGATATGAATGAAAAAGTATTAGATTATGCCAAGGGTTGAGGTATCATGTATGTTACACAAGCAAAGACACATAATTAGCAATCATAACTGACATATCCCTTTTTCTCTCCTCCTTTATCCAGGGCTTGAGACCGCAATGAAATGTTATATCATTTGATTGCGAGTTAAAAATGGGTGTTTACTCGAACAAACATTATAAAGGTAACAAAGCTAGCATTTTATACATTAAGCACCCAAATGGAGTTGTTAACTGTCTATTTTGCAAGAACAATACTAGTTTTAGTAAAGGAAATACATCAAGAACGACTATGACAATAAAAATTGAATATAGTAAAAAAATAATACACTATCCGACTTAGCTTTTGAACTTTGTTTTCTTCTTCTTTGTTCTTCTTCTTTCTTCTTCTTTGTCGGAACCACTATGATATAATCACCATCTTCTCTTAAGTAGCTCTCTTTTCGTGATCCATTTGGAAAGCAAGAGTTGAAGTATCAATTGGTTGGCAATTTGTGTCATGCTTTTCATTGTATTCCTCTAATTCATGGAAACCCCTAGGTGGTGGTTTCACCATCACATACCAGTTAGATGTATTTGACTCTCGAGAATAGAAAACTTGTCGCGCTTGTGTTGCTAAAATGAATGGATCGTTACCGTATTGGTTCTTATCTTGTTTTAAATTGACTAATGTAAAGCCATCATCTACCTTCACTCCAAAACTGGTGTGAGCCCAATCACATTTGAATATTGAAATTTGAAACATATGATTGTAGTCCAACAATAGAATTTCTTCTAAAACACCGTAGAAACCACTTGTTTCTGACCGTCCGGCAACTAAGGTTGTTGATTCAATTGAAACTCCACCTGTTTTTGTGTGACTCTCTTAACATCCTTCGTAATAAACCTAGACCCATTGATTAGCAAACCTTTATATGATATGCAGTTTTCTAACGGCCCATATGACAACCATTCTACCGTGTTTGATATTGACATGCCTTGTTCAATTTGCATCTTAACCTACAAATGTATAATCTCAGTGACATAAGAATACTAAACTGCGTTTTTCGTAGTATTTTTCGACAAAATGTCCAAGTGAACCGCATAACCGACTAAGAGTGGACTAAACGTACCTTTTGTTGAAACCAATCTGCAAATGTGTCAGACTGTATGGAGTTGAGTTGGTCTTCACTGGTAATTGCCCTCCCAACACCAGACTTTAACTCGTCCATATGCATTCTATGACAAAAGTAAAATTAAAAAATGAAGTATTAATCGACACACCATTTTTAATGAACATGAATGTCATACTTACGTCATATATGGGTCAATTTCAGGTGTGTTAAAAAGCACATATCTGTGAGCTATCTTTAACTTCTCACTATCCATACGCACTTGGACACCTTTAGAAAGAGGACGTATTGCGGTGTGGAACCATTTTGAATGTTTTCGTTATGCCTTTTGCTTTACTGATCCTTTTTCATTTGCTTGGGCCTTACGAATATCAAAATACCTAACACACTCCATTCCAAGATAACACTGGATATACAAGCTTCAGGTTGTGCATAATTCTTTACATATTCTTTGAATATCTTCATATACCTAGGATAATCGCGTATGCAAACTAGTTACCAATGAAATAAATATTAGTATCTCTAAGCTACAAAGGGCATAACTTTCTACAAGAAACAAAAATAATTTAATTAATATGAAATAAATTGGCATACCTTTCAAATGGATACATCCAACGATATTGTACAGTCCACATAATCGTACTTCTCGAGCTAGGTGAATTGTCAAGTGCACCATTATATCAAAAAATGATCGGAGGGAAGTACCTCTCAACATACACAAATAAGGAGGAATTAGTGAGACTTTTGTTAATAAGGAAAAAAAAACACAATGGACGGTTGTAGATTAAAAGATTAAAGAATCAATAAATGGATGGTTTTGATGTTATGAAAAGAAAAATTAATTAATTAAAATGATAAAAAAAAATTGAAATATATGTATATATATCTATATTTAAAGAAAGGAACATTAATTATTATTATTATTATTTTTTGGAAATCCCAATTATAAATGAAAAAATGCTTACAAATTAAAAGTCGACTCTTTCAAGATTAAAATGATAATTGAAGTCGGAATGCCAAAATAAGATAGATTTCGTCTAGGTTCATCCCAATGAGAGACTCCAGGTCTAACTCCAGTGATAATTGAAGTCGGAATGCCCAAATACGATAGATTTCGTCTCCAGTTCATCCCAACGAGAGAATCAGGTCTAACTCCAGTGATAATTGATGTCGGAATGCCCAAATACGATAGATTTCATCTCCAGTTCATCCCAACGAGAGACTCAGGTCTAACTCTTATAGGAGTGATAATTGAAGTCGAATGCCCAAATACGATAGATTTCATCTCCAATTCATCCCAACGAGAGGCGAGGTCTAACTCCAGTGATAATTGAAGTCGGAATGCCCAAATACAATAGATTTCATCTCCAGTTCATCCCAACGAGAGACTGAGGTCTAACTCCAGTGATAATTGATGTCGGAATGCCCAAATACGATAGATTTCAACGAGAGACTTGACGAATTCGTGTTCGTTTAAGGTTTATTAGAACTCTTAAAGTGTGTTTCTTTGTCAATCTGTATGCTTTTGCTTAGACCAATATCTAACGTACCAAAGTGAGGGGTGCAAAAAAAACCAAAATCTAACGGTGGGAAGCCTTTTGGTTTGTGTTTCTTTTTCAATCCGTATGCTTTTGTTCTCTCCAATCACAAACTTGTTTCTCTCCCGCCCCAAAAGCCCGCCCAATTTTGGTCACGTGTCCGATTGAGGAATTTACAGACATTATTAATTTGTATTCCACTGCAACGTGTCTTCTCTGAGTTTATTCCCCCTAATTTTTCAGCCAATTTCTAGGCGCCCAAATTTCTGAAAGACATCCAAATTTTAAGCCAAAATCACTAAAACAAACCCCTCTCTCACCAAAACCGAAAACCCTCTTCACCAAAAAAAAAGAAAAAAAAATCTCTCACCCCTGCAACTCTGAAGAAATCTCTCGATCTCTAAATCTCTCAAATTATAACCCATAATCAGAAAACCCTAACTCGGAAGCAATATCTCGATCTCTAAATCCCTCAAAAGATAACCCATAATCATAAAACCCTAAATCGAAGCAATCTCTCAATCTATTCAGCGAAACCCAAAGGATTAATCTCTCGAACTCAATCAGATCTCACCAAGGGGTAAGAATCTCTCATACTATCAAATCTTAAGAGTAATTTCTTTTCCAGTTTTTCTGTTTTAGGGATATAATATTTTGGGTTTTTTTTCTTTTCATGTTAGAAATTTTAGGTCTTAACATTTCTTAAGTTTTGTTGTTTCAACGATAGATTTAAATTGGGTCTGTTTAATTTTAGGTCTTTAATTTTGGTCTTTGATTTTGATGATGATTTTCATCTAGTTTTGGTCTTTTTGAAGATTTGGTCTCTGTCACTCATGTTCTAGTATTTGGTATTAATGATATGATGATTGTCCCTATAGCTCATGTTCTAGTACTTTCTGTTAATAGTATTAGTTGTTTATGATGAATGAGGTTTGGTATGTTCTCTATACTTGAGACATTTTTTCTTTGTCTGTGTTACACTTGATTTGAGTTCTTTATGTTACTGTATACTTGAGGTTTGCTATGTTTAATATGTTCTGCATAGCTTTTTTAGGGTTCATATGTTGTTTATAGCATCTTTAACATGATATATAGAAATTAAGTTTGAGTTCTAGCTTATTTCAATCTTTAATTTTTGTCTTTTTGATGATTTTTTCTCATCAATAGATTTATGCAAATCAACTAATTTGTTAACATTATTTGATTGATGATAAGTGTGCAAAAATCAACTCAATTTTATTTCTTTGGTTGATGATAAGTATTTGAAATGATAATAATATCAACTTGAGTGTGTCAGTAATTATCAACTCATGTTCTTTCCTTGCTAGATTGTGTCAACTCAAATTGTGTGTATGAAATGATTTTGATTTATTGTTAAGGATTTGATTTGTTAGTTTGTCAATATGTTCTGTATTGATGTGATATGAAATGATGGTTTTGTGTTAGCTTCGAGCCACATTGATAATTGAATTGTGTTTTTGTAAGGCATAAGCGCAATAATGAAGACTAGCAAGGAGCGGTCTGAGAAAAAGCCGGTCAAGCGGCTGGAAATAAAGGTTAACACTTGTCATCATAATTGCAGTGTAAACAAATTTCCATATAGCTTCTCATTTTAACTAAGTTACGGTTGTTGCGAGATGAAAAACAAAGAGAAGGCGATGAAGCATCCCTGAAGAGTAACAAGTCCCAATCTAATAATGCCGAACCATCTTCTAATATAAGGCAAGTAAGGAGATCACCAAGGACAAAGCATGTTACAGAACCAACTGCTGCAATTTCTCCAACTGAATTGGAAACAGCGACTCCAAAGCGTCGCAAGACAGACTCAAAGTGCTAAGCGTCGTCAACAACTCATCCAGAACCATTGCCTTCACCTGTAAGTGGCGAACTTCTCCAAGGTACAAGAAGTTACAGAACATGATGCTTTGCAACAACTCTAAAGCGTCGACAACCCGAATTGGATACTCTCTCATCACCGACTACAAAGATACAAGCAACACGAAGAGGAAGGTGTTAAACCAATCGAAAGTGCTCCACCTACAAAGTCGGCAACCACGAGTCTCATTCTAATCGCTCTAAAGGAGATCTTTGGAAATTCTGAAGTCACTCAAAAGAAAGTAAATCGAAAACTGGACACAGGCAGCACGGGCCCATGTCTGAATGTTACTGTTGAGGATCAAATGACTCGCTTGCAGATTTGCAAGAGGAAGAGGAAGAGGAAGATGAAGAGGAGAGGAAGAGAGAGGAAGAGGAACAGAGAGAGGAAGAGGAACAGGTAGAAGAAGAGGAAAATCCAAATGATGTGGATAAGGATTTGGAGAGTGGTAACGAGATCGATAATGAGGAAAGTGAAGAAGGAAAAGAAGCAAAGCAAAGAAAGTATGTTCCACGTGGCCCAACCCAGATGCACGCATTAAAGTTAGATTCTCTTGAGTGAAGAGACCAGTTTCCTTCAACACTAATGAACAACCAATTGGCGATCCATCTGTTCAACTGGCCGGTGTGCTAGGGGTGCTTGTTCGGAAACTTCCGTTAACTTTCATAGATTGGAGGCTTGTCCCTATTCAAGCCAAAGAAAACATATGGAAGATAGTAATGGATCTTGTAATTCATAGCTATTTATCTCTTTTCGTTAAGTCCATAATTATTTAATTCATAGCGTATTCTAATACAATTTATTTACTTTTTGTTTGTAGAACCGATTCATTGTGCACGAGTGTTACAAAGATTACTATTTCAGCCAAAATGGGAGCTTATCTTAGAGAAGCAAGGTCAAGAAAAAGCTGGTTTGGTTCTCGATGCTTTTGATCGGCTCAAGGGGAAGAAGAGAGAAATTTGGAAAAGCTAATCCGAAGACAATGACGAGTTAGGGAGTGGGAAGAATTTGTTAAACATGTAACCTCTCGATTTGAGTAAGTTTTTAATTATAACGAATGATTGTATATTTGTATTCAAAACTTTAAAGTCTATCAAATGATGTCTCTATTTTTCTTTTCAGTCAAAAGAATAATAATGCAAGAAAAAACATTCAAAACACACCACCCGCATACCATAAGTCGACAAGGATTCGCGCGATTGGAGGAGGCCTTGGTATGTTCACCACGTGAAACCTATTGACTTAAAAATATAATTGCTTGGTTGTTTGGTTATTGTGACATTATTTATGCAATTACAAACATTTAGATGCTTATCTTATTTCTTATAGGTTGATCTCTGGCCTTTTAACGGGTTGTGGATTGTAAGGTTGTTTATGATGGATCATTTCATAATTCAGATCACGACCTGTGGTATAGACTAGCATACATAATTTGACATAGCTGTAATATGTGAAATTCCATGAGTCACGTAATTTGGTTGGCTTGTGCTCTTACATGAAGATATTTGTAATATTGTCATTGGTTGCAGCCATGTGAAGTATCAATACTTAAATATTCATTTGATTTAGCACCTTGGAGATATAATGCCTTGAATGAATCTCTTCTTTGTTTCTTTGTTATTGTTTTCCTTCATTGGTTATAAGCATTATAGAGAATGAGGTGATTGTTTTGATTTCCCAAATGATGGCTTATTTGTATCAGCTATAGCCGATCATTTTCTATACTTCTCTTTTATGCGGTGTTTTGTTTTGTTTATGTGTTAACTGTTGATTTTCATGGAAGATGAAGTTCTCTACATAGTTAGATCTTAGAAATCTTCCAAGATTTTTTCTTAGCATGTATCATGACTTTAATACCATGTTGTTATGCTATTGTTGATGATTTTTATGTATTGATACATTTATTTGGCGAAAAAGAACTAAACACAACCAAGGAGATTGATGCGACAGTTTATGGAAACGTGGTCATAGACAACGCAAAGGAAAGATTCCAAATCCGGGTGTTGTACAAGCTTTTGTAATAAATCTTCTCCTTTTCCTTTGTGTGGTTAATGTGTGTGCTTCAAAAATGTGAAAATATATGATGTTTTACACACTTAAACAGGAGAAACTTGAAAAAGCGAAGCGGAGCATGGTCTTGATGTTGGATCATCCGTGACAGATGATATTCTTGCAAAAGGCCTTTGGCGAGGACAAAACTACAGGGAGAGCTAAAGGAATTGGTTTTGGAGCGACACGTAAAAGGTTGCTGCCCAATCCCACTATAAATTGATGATTCTGAGTGGGGAGAAACATGAAGCCTTTGAATGATCGGTGAGTTTGGTGAGTTAGAGGTGAGAACTTAACTTGTTATTAGTTCTCATTTTCTTGATGATTTCAAACTTGATTGTGAACCTCATACTTCCAATCTTCTCTTAATATAGGAAAGGAACTCAGCATGCATGTCTGCAATGGAGTCTCACCCTCTCGCAGTCAACTCAAAAGCGACAACAACCGGGGAGGCTAGCACTAGCGGTTTTTTCTCTGCAATGAAAGAAACTCAACTCATACAACTCCAAGTCCTGTCAGCAGACCAAATGAGGTCCAAGTGCCAAAGAGATTCCAAGCTTGCAAGTTGTTAAGCTGGTACAAGGAGGGCGAGGTGGTTGCGGAGGTGGAAATTGTTTGAAACAGATCCAAGCAAGGAGATACATGGAATGCCAATAGGTCTTGGAGCCTACACTGTATGTGTGAAGGTTGCTTATGTGGAGGATGCTCATGTATACAAGGCGACTGAAGAAGTCAAATATGTTGGTCAGGCTGTTTCAAATTTTATCACATGGCCCAAGGATAGAATTTCCTACCAGTAGACTTCTTAAATCATCTTTCATCTTTTTGGAGACTTAACTTTTGGGCACAAACATCATCAGTTCATCACTGCCACTTTTTGAATGTTTTTGTGTATATCACAAGGGTATGTGAATGAATCTTTCAGTTCACTGGGTTTAGTTTAATTTCAATGAATCTTTCAACTTCAGAGCCTATTTATGTTTCAGTTTAATCTAGTTGTTTCCTCACATTTCACAACACAAACAAGGTGCCAAAAGTGAAATGTATATGTTGGGCCTTATCCACTACCCAACCAAGATATTGTGAAATAACATCTTTACAATATAACTATGTGTTGTCCAAGATAGTTCGACAACTCATACAAGTGTCGTGCAAATTTTATTAACAATAATAATAACAGTTGTTTTATATGTTTCTAAGATACCTTACTTGTGTTGTCCATGATAGTCCTACAATACTAATAACAGTGGTGTTCAAATTTTTTTACTACACATAGTATAGTTGTATCATGATGGTTTTACAATTCCAACCAACTGTAGTAGTTTGTAATAATCACAATACTAATAAGTGTTGTGTTAACAAAATTTACTACTCAGTATAGTCATTGTAAACATATTTCTTGCAATATAAGTAGGAGTTGTTTAGTACAGTTGCACAACTCTACGAAGTGTAGTGAAAATTGTATTCACAATACTAATAGATGTTGTCTTCCATTTTCAACAACAGAGGCTCGATATTGTGAAATAATTTATTACAACATAACTATCTGTTGTACAAGATAGTTCCACGATACAACACTTTTGTTGTCAAAGATGTTCTGCAACAACAAGCAAGGGTTATATTAGGCTTTATAAAAAAATCGAAAGGAATCACAACTTTGGCAAAATATTGTCGAACTATGAATCACATCACCGTTTACAACACTTAGTCAAGTATTGTAGAAAAGCTTGGACTTTCTACAATACCCCACCTACACAATACACAGAAAAGCGTTGTAGTAGGGTTACTACAACGCTAATATAGTGTTGTAAATGATGATTTTTCCCGTAGTGATGGTCTACTACTTTTATGTACCGGGATTATTTTTCTGCTACCACAATCGGATCTATCAAATAAGTTGTTGTGGATGTGATTAGATTATTATTGTTGGTTCCATTTCTTCTTTCTCATGTTGGAGGGTAAAGTTTTTATATTCGTCATGAGATTTTAAAGTCGTTGGGAGATGAATCCATTAAGTTTACATTCAGTAATACACTAGAACAAGGGAAAAAGATGTTGCATTTTTGGATTCGAAACTTACAAAACAGAGACATTATCATCTAATTTTGTTTTTGAAATCCCACAATAAATTTAATTTCCATTGAGTGCAAACTTGATTTTGCTTATTCGAGTGGAAAATGGGATTGTGTTGTTATTTTGTAACTCCGGATGATGGCACTGTTTGGTTTATAGTCATGAAACATTTGTTGTAATACAGTATGTTGGATTAACCATTTTTGTTGACAATAGAAAATTGTATGCATTTTTCCATTAAATTGATGCTATCTTGGTTAAAGACTTTATACCAGGTAGCATGTTCAATGAAGGTTGATGTAGGGACTCTACAAGAAGGTGGTGGCTTTAGACATATGAAAAATCTACCAAGTATATGGGTTGAGAATTTGAACATGAATTTGAATTGTTGAGATATTTGAAGATTAAAAATAGTACTAACACAAGGATTAATGAAATGAAGAAGAGATAAGAAATTGGCATTCTTACTTTGAATGCAAGATGACATTCTGTTGAAATTACAATCAAAAGAGACAGAACGTTAAGAACATTATACAGGGTTTGAAGGAGTTGCTGTTTTACAAGTTTTGCACATGGATGAACTTCCATTTTAGAGAATGGGATTATGACTACGGACTGTGATTTCTTTGTATGTATAGTACTTCGTTGAGTGCTCATATATGAATGGAGTTTTTTTTTTTTTTTTTACGCACGCAGCATAGAATTAATGACGGTGCAACTGCAACATAAAATATGCATCAATGGAGGAAGATAATACAAGAAAGGCACACCAACTTTGACAAACATATATGTACGTGTCTTTCTAATGAATTTATCCAACGCCCAAGCGTAATTTGTATTGCATCACCTATGGGTATATGATCGAGGGGGTGTATTTTTGTTTTAATTAAATTTTGCAACAAATAATGTGGCAAGTTTATCCTTAGAATACTAAGTCCTATGGGCTAGATTTGGCTGCTAGATTTTGCAACAAATACTGCCCCTCCTTCCATGCACTCCCTGGCAGTCACTTATTTTGATGCAGTTAAGAAGAAAATTCCAAACCAATTTTCTATGTCAGCAAGTGATGCGTGTCGTAAGAGCAACAAATTAATCAAGATATTTCCCACTAATTAACTGGTAATATAGCGGTAGTAAGAGATCGTTCCCACAGAGAGCTGTGTAATTGATAGGTTATTTGATCATCAAAATTGTAATAAAAGGAAAACACAAAGGGGGGATTGTTTGATTAAGTAAAATAAAAAGATAATAAGAAATCAAATATGATTAAGGAATCATTCGCCGCCACTGAACAGAAACTTAATAAAAGTACTTGTTTATTTCTTGTAGAATTTTCATTGTCACCAACGGTAGAATAGCAATAAGCTCTGCTATCCACGGAATTCCTGTTGCCACTGGATACGGAAGAGCTCGACTACCAGATTCTATCCATCTGAGCCACCATGAATAAACTCTCAAGGTGTAACCCAAACGAATACATTATGTTTTGTGAATTAGGTTGATCCTATCATCAGTCGCATAAGCTAGGTATGCTTACTAGTGTCATCTCTATACACAATTGTTTAACAGAATCCCTCTGTCAGCTTTTGCGATGTACTACTTGTGTATGGAATTGAGTGACTATTACACGTTTCACCAATCATAATAATACTAGTAAAAGAATTACTATCAGATTAATTCAAATGGCCGATTAAATAACCATATAGTAATCTTAGATACTAAAACCAATAGAGACAATCGATAAGAAAAATCAACTTAAAATAAACTCGTAAAAAGAATTAGAATTCCATTATTCAGGACTTTGAAATTATCCTTAATCAGTAAAAAATTAGCTACACATGAATTTACTTAAACCTATAAAAATATATAAAATAAGAAAAAGAAAAAAACTCGGTTTCCCTAAAAGGGTAAACCCTAAAATCTACTCCTTTAAACCCCTAAGCCATGCGAGGCCATGCGTCACGCGGTGAGAATACCCACCCTTGGGTGAGCGTCACCGCCCCCTTGAATATCCTCCCTTCCACTTTCTCTCAATTTATATGAATTTAACAGAAAAAAACTGTTTCGGCAGCAAAAAAACGGCCAAAAGATAAAACTGTTTCGGAAAAAAACAAAAACTTATTTCTCTTTCTCGCCCAAAAAATAAAACTACACCAAACTCTTTCTCTATTCTCCTCTCGAATTTTTTTTTCTTCTTTCGGCTAGGGTTCTTCTTCCCGAGATTCATTGTACAAGGAATATCAGTACTGTTCTTCTGTGTTGATTAAATATTTTTTTTTCACGGTTTGATATGATGATTTGCATTGAAGAGAAGAGTAACTGAATTGAAGTTAGGTTTGAAGGAATCAATCCGAGAAGAGTAACTGAAATTAAAGTTAGGGTTTGAAGCAATCAAGCAAGCCGAAACATAGGTTAGGGTTTTCTGCTTTGTTTTGATTTTGAAACTTTAATCTCTTGATCTTTTGAGTCTTCTTATCTTCTTGAATTAAAAAAATTTAGGTTTTCTTACTTTTGATTCTTTTTTTTATCTTATTTATGATGGGTTTTTCTAACAATAGTGCTTTATTATTTTGTGATAAATTTTTTAATTTTAGGGTTCATTCATTAGGTCATTTAGATTTTCATAGCTTCCATCTCTAATACATAGATTCACTATCTGTTAATTGCATTTGGAGTTTCATTGATGTTCTTTGAATTTCATATAGAATAAGTCCATATGTGTATTAGTTGTTTGACGATTTGCAACAAAGACTTTATTGTGAAAAATATATAGTTAGTAAGGTTTGTAAATAGTTGTCCAAAAGTTATTCATATGATTATAGAGAAGATTCATCTCACATGTATTGGTGATGTAGGTAGAGAAGAAGGATTAACATCTCAAGAGGCTCGATTAACACACTTTGAAAAGCTTTGTGCAAAAAAACGTAATTGAGTTTGCCTATTCCTTATTAGATTAAGTAATTTTGTTTTCTCATATTAGGTTTCTGTTGTATTGATAATATCTTACAACTCTCTACTTTTGTCTTTCTTATGGGTCGGATGGTTGGAAATAGTTGTGTTGAAGACTTAAACATCAATCCTGCTTTGAAACCCGTAGTTCGCAAAAAAAAGAAGTCGTGCTTTGAAACCTGTGGTTCAAAGAACGAAAAGGATCTGAGGTTCAGGTTAATATTTTGAATTTACCATCATCAAGGGATGCATAATTTTAAACAAAAGGGATGCATAATTTTGAGTTGTATTTGCTCATCAAGGACCATTTACAATAGTTGATATTCTATGCTCATCAATTTTCGAACTAGCTAAGAATGAAAATTCTATTATGTAGGTACAACATTTTGAGTTGGTATGTACCTGTGTAGGAATTGTTTAGGCGTTTGTCTATAACGTACCGTACAATTTCCATTTTGAACATTACAATTTAGTATTTTTTTTTCATTTTTCTTTGCAACATTGCGACATCTGTTTAGAATTTAGTCTCTACATGACTAAATATCAAATACTAACTCAGGTGACAGTCTTTTCTTTAAATTCTTTTTTCTTTATTGTGTAACCTAATAATCTCAATTTTCTTATATATGTCTGTGCTAATGTCATTGCAATGTTGTTGTTGCAGGTAGTTTCATTGATTAATTCAATGTAACTTATGCAGGTCAATTCAATGCCATATGGGTACACTACCTAGGGTACCTCCACCTTGGAGATTGATATATAATTATCTGTAGGTACTCGGCACCAAAAATTCTTTGCTCTGAATGTTCCAGCTGCAAACCAGTGATATAATAACAGATTCCAAAAATTACAAGCATTGGCAAGTAGTGAGGCAAGCAAAAAGGCTCTCAATTCTTCTGTTCTTCCAGTTTAAGTGGCTTCTTTAATGGCAAAAATAAAAACGGAGTCACCAGCTCTAATGGCTAAAGGGTGTTGGTCGGATACTTTTGGTAAAAATGGGGTAATAGTAACACTAATTGATTAAGAATAACCCGGATACAGTCTCACCTTATCTCTTTAACAATTCGAGCTTCACAATCCATGGAGGATAAAAATAAAGCCTACAAGGAACTTGGTTTGTCACTCTTTACCCTCTTTATCTCCTTTTCTCTGTAAATTCATCGATTTTTTTCTTCTTAAAATAGATAGTTTTTTTTTTAATTGTATTTTTGTTTTAATAACATTATTTGCGAAATAACATATGAACACAGTGTTGTTTGTGGGGTGGAGTTTAATTTCTCTGCTGTTTTGATTCTCTTAGGTTTATTTTCCTTAAAGAAAAAGATTGATGACGCAGTTCTTTGTGCTGAGATGTTGATACCTGCACTAGAAATGGAAGAAGCCAGGCAAATTCAACAGGAAGAGATGCTTTGTGAATATGACCTCTGGGATAATGTTGCCAAATCAAATGAAATTCTTAATGAGTTAGGAGATACAACTAGATCAGTTGATGCTCTCAAAGATTTACGATATAAGGTGATGTTCTGCGTACCTGTTTACGATATTTGAGTAGTTTTAGGTAGGTTGTATCTTCTTATTTGGACATGTTTAGGCATCTTTATAAGCTTATGTGAAACTTACTTTTCTTCAACTGCAGGTTTTAGTGAGGCAAGGAAGAAGGCTCTCAATTCTTATGTTCTGCCAGTTTAAGTGGCTTCTTTAATGGCAAAAATAAAAACGGAGTCACCAGCTCTAATGGATAAAGGGTGTTGGTCGGATACTTTTGGTAAAAAATGGGGTAATAGTAACACTAATTGCTTAAGAATAACCCGGATACAGTCTCACCTTATCTATTTAACAATTCGAGCTTCACAATCCATGGAGGATAAAAATAAAGCCTACAAGGAACTTGGTTTGTCACTCTTTACCCTCTTTATCTCCTTTTCTCTGTAAATTCATCGATTTTTTTCTTCTTAAAATAGATAGTTTTTTTTAATTGTATTTTTGTTTTAATAACATTGTTTGCGAAATAATATATGAACACAGTGTTGTTTGTGGGGTGGAGTTTAATTTCTCTGCTGTTTTGATTCTCTTAGGTTTATTTTCCTTAAAGAAAAAGATTGATGACGCAGTTCTTTGTGCTGAGATGTTGATACCTGCACTAGAAATGTAAGAAGCCAGGCAAATTCAACAGGAAGAGATGCTTTGTGAATATGACCTCTGGGATAATGTTGCCAAATCAAATGAAATTCTTAATGAGTTAGGAGATACAACTAGATCAGTTGATGCTCTCAAAGATTTACGATATAAGGTGATGTTCTGCGTACCTGTTTACGATATTTGAGTAGTTTTAGGTAGGTTGTATCTTCTTATTTGGACATGTTTAGGCATCTTTATAAGCTTATGTGAAACTTACTTTTCTTCAACTGCAGGTTTTAGTGAGGCAAGGAAGAAGGCTCTCAATTCTTATGTTCTGCCAGTTTAAGTGGCTTCTTTAATGGCAAAAATAAAAACGGAGTCACCAGCTCTAATGGCTAAAGGGTGTTGGTCGGATACTTTTGGTAAAAAATGGGGTAATAGTAACACTAATTGCTTAAGAATAACCCGGATACAGTCTCACCTTATCTCTTTAACAATTCGAGCTTCAAAATCCATGGAGGATAAAAATAAAGCCTACAAGGAACTTGGTTTGTCACTCTTTACGCTCTCTATCTCCTTTTCTCTGTAAATTCATCGATTTTTTTCTTCTTAAAATAGATATTTTTTTTAATTGTATTTTTGTTTTAATAACTTTGTTTGCGAAATAACATATGAACACAGTGTTGTTTGTGGGGTGGAGTTTAATTTCTCTGCTGTTTTGATTCCCTTAGGTTTATTTTCCTTAAAGAAAAAGATTGATGACGCAGTTCTTCGTGCTGAGATGTTGATACATGCACTAGAAATGGAAGAAGCCAGGCAAATTCAATAGGAAGAGATGCTTCGTGAATATGACCTCTGGGATAATGTTGCCAAATAAAATTAAATTCTTAATGAGTTAGGAGATACAACTAGATCAGTTGATGCTCTCAAAGATTTACGATATAAGGTGATGTTCTGCGTACCTGTTTACGATATTTGAGTAGTTTTAGGTAGGTTGTATCTTCTTATTTGGACATGTTTAGGCATCTTTATAAGCTTATGTGAAACTTACTTTTCTTCAACTGGTGTTTCCATGAGTGTTGAGATCAGTAACAATGAATATGCAATTGAAATTATTTTTGCAGGCTGAAGAAGCTAAACTGATCACCCAATTAGCAGACATGGACGCAATAAACTACAGGCTTTTCAAGCAAGCATACAATGCCTCCGTTGATGTTAGCAAGTTTTTGGATAGGTATGAGATGTCCAAACATCTTAGTGGACCATATGACATGGAGGGTGCTTGCGTGATTATAAGAGCTGGATCTAGGGGTGTCAACCCTGAGGTTTGAAACCATTGTTTGCCCTTCTGTTTTAAATTCCATAGATTCCATTAAATACTGATGATGTTTATTATAAGAATCTGTGATTCTCTTAAGCATACAATTTGTTTTATTCATCTTATCTGCTTTCAGTAAATTTTAGCTTTCACTAGCAAAACCGTGCACCTGGTTGGCACACCTGACAAAATACAACACTTCTCGAGAAGTTGAGATCAACTCAATCCGGATGGTTTTGGGTTTCTTGGGACTGCAATCCTATCATTGTTAAAAGAAAAATATGGTTTAATTCACCTCGCCACACCAAATTAATAAGATAGGCAAGGTAAGAAGCGGACGACACCATATAAAAAATGTATCGAGATTGGACGAGGCGAAAGACAGCAAACCAAACCAAACCAAATAAAAAATCCTAAGCAACAGGGCGAGGCGGAGCCGAGCCACGCCAAATCAAAAATGCACACCAAATCAGAAATGCATCGGGACAAGGCGCAACGAAGCCGCACAAAAACGAATAAAAGATCCTAAGCGACGGGGTGAGGTGAAGCCGAGCCACACAAAATTAAAAATCCTAAGCGACGGAAAGGCGAAGCCGAGCCACGCAAATCAAAAATGCACACCAAATCATAAATGTATCGGGACAATGCGCAACGAAGCCGCACAAAAACGAATAAAAGATTCTAAGCGACGGGGTGAGGTGAAGCCGAGCCACACAAAATTAAAAATCCTAAGCGACGGAGCGAGGAGAAGAAAGCCACACCAAATCAAAATTGCACGATGTGGCGAGGCGAAGTTACATCACACCAAACCAAAAATAGGGTTAAAAGAAAGAAAAAATGATGATTGATGGTTTTCAGGTCCGCCCGGTGCGTAGCACGGGCACAAAAACTAGTAAAATATAAAACCTCTCCTCTCTTTTCTTTTCTTTGTATTTTTCTCTCTAAAATTGTCTCTTTCTCTCCTCTGATCAGCTGCTTTATATGGGCATCGGCTAGAGCCTTGTGCGATCCACAAAATCCGTTATGGAAAAGGACTAACCTCCTCATCCCTTGTATTTCTCCATCCGTGTATATCCCCCAAAGGTACAAAACTAAACGGTCCAATAATAAGACGCCATGTGACTTAGATGACTTTTTCCTTCACGTGCACCGTACTTTCCTGTAATACTTTACCGCGTACATCTCTTTCATTTGCTCAAAATCTTCTTGGTTTATCAACTCCAAAATTGACAGCAGCATCCCAACACTTCAGCTGGTTTCTCGGCAAGTCTCCTAAACGAGACAATCTCTTTTCTTCTCAGCACAGCACGAACTCTTCTTGTCTCCTTCTTCACTTCGGTTCTGTGTCCTTTCCAACACCAGCTCGAAACACCATCATTGATAATCAACTGCCACCACCATTCATCATTCATCGCAACCAATAGCTCACTCTTCACGACCACTGAACTCCAACATACATCCAGCAAGACAAGCTTCAGTGAACCACCAGCTCTGCCAACATCTCGATCACCAGTCCGAATTCCATCTCCACGGCGTAACGCATGAGCCCCTTCTCTGCCAGGATCATCAGTAGCATCATCTTTCTATCGACACCATCATCTATTCGTGTAGACCTCAGCTTCTTAACTGCCCTGTAAACCGATCCACAAACTTCTATCACGATCAATCACCGATGATACTTCATCACTGTCACTTCACTGCCAAGCTCGAGCAACAATCTTTCATTTTTGTTCATCGCAGCAAACGATCACCACTGCGACAACCAACTTGACGGACTTATCGAAATCAGAAAACAACCCATGCTTTCTGTCATCCCTAGGAACCCAGTGGTGTATTCAAATTCGAATATAAATGTTAATCAAAATCCGTCACCGTCATGATCATCAAATTATGTCTGCCATTGCTTGTGTTGGAGTAGGGAAGACGAAGTGCCCTGAGTAATAAGCCAGGTGCCTTTAACAGTATTCAAAATATGGCTTCCCCTTAACAGAATGGACGCCCATAGTAAAAGAATGTCTGCCCCTTAACTTAGAGCGGGGTGCCAATAGCTCTTGGCCTAGAAAATGACCATTTTGCCCTAGTAGTCTCCTAAGAGCGTCTGCAGCGGCGCGACTAAAACTAAAGAGTAAAAAAAAAAAACTAAATTTGGGTTTAGTCTGTTGAGTGACGCAGTGGGTGGAAGACTAAATTTTGGTGGAGCGTAAACTATACCAACGCCTGGTGTGGGGTGTGAAGAATATCAACGCCTGATGTGGGGCGTGAAGAATATCAACGCTTGGTACCGAAAATGTAAAAAAAAAAAAAACGGGCCGTTGGTATAATCCACGCCACATATAAACTTTCGAAATTTTTGAGTGGGGCGGAGACATAAACCACGCCCCACAATAAATTAAAAAAAATTTAATAATAATAATATGGGCCGGAGACTTTATTAACGTCTGCCGTGGGGCGTTAACTTTACGTACGCCTGTTGTGGGGCGGGGATTTTATTAACGCCTAACGTGGGGCGTTAACTTTACGTACGCTCGACTAAAATTTGGGTATAGTCTTGGTCGCCGATCAAATTTAATCTGGGATTTAGGTATAGTCTGGTATTTGATCTTTAGTCCGTCCCACTACGTCTCTATTTCTTCCCAAATTTTTGGTCTTGGTCGCCCACTGCGGATGCTCTAAGTTCTTGTTTTGCTCATAACTTCTTCATACAAACTTAGAATGACTCCGTTCTTTCGTCATTTCCTTCGTCTTCTCGTCCTCTACACTATGAAAAGTAGAAATATTGTACTTAAACGAGTTCCAGTTGGTCTTTGGCCCTTCTCCAAATGTAAACTTTACTTTTGTAGCTATTTCTACTTCTTTTTGAATGATTCCCCTAATGAAAGACAAATACAAGAAAACAAGCATAATATACAATAATTCACCAGAAAAGTAGCAATTACTAGCATGGAATTGACACCAAATATGTGAAATATGAACTTATCAGCAAGAGATTCCGCCTTGTGGCAGTGCAATCGTGTCAAGTATGCTCAAGATTATTTATTGGCTATCCCCATTAGTGGGCTTAATCATTGCCTTAGTCTGAGACATTTTCGAGCCGTGCTTTGCTATCGTCTCGGTATCCCAATGTTTGTTGAGAATAGCTGATGTGTTTTTTTTATGTTGTTGTAGAAAGTGGTAGTAAAGATTCGTTCAAAGACTTGTAGAGATTGATTTTAGACTTAATATATATACAAGATTGTCACGATAACGAGAGATACTAGGACTTCGGATTCCACCATAAACTCATTCATGCGATTCAAATATTAATTCTTTTAACAATTATAGTTCAATAAAGACATGGACTATTATTTTTGCCAAGGTAGATTCTCAAAATATTAGTTGTAAATCCTAAGCATGGGACATCAAAACATCTAAGCAAGCATGACCCATCAAACGAGATGACAACTAATTAATCAAAATCCTAATTCAATTTTAATTAGTGCAAAAGTCAAATAAGAATTAAATATAATTACCACACGCATGAAATATGGCTTCCTCCGTCATCCCAGTATTGGGGTTTATCTCCTCATATTATTCACGTGCTCAAAATAAGTGTTCATAGCTCAAATAGGTGAAAAACAAGAGAAAAGTGCTAATACAGAGATTCGCAACAGTTTATAGGTGTTGCATTAAACTGTTATGAGGTGAAACGATAATAACAAGCTGCTGTAGAATAAACGACTGCTCTAGGGCGTAGTATGTTCTTCGTGTTCTTCCTCTACACCAGCAGAAAAAATAATTCCTGCAACTCGATTTTCTTCTCTGCCTCTGTTGGTCCCACCAAAGTATCGACTCCCCTATGTTAGGTCTCAGCAGCCTATATATATACCTCACAGCACCTAAAATCCCGAGAATATCTTACTTTCACTTTTCTCCCAAGTTCTGGGATATTTCCCTTCTCTTCTGTATTCTTTCTTGTTGTACGCGTATCTGATCTTCCTTGTATACTCAAACTTCCCTCTGATAGCTCCAAATATTTCTGAGAATATATCTTCTCTTCATCCCCACGTAAATTCATGTTTCACACCAACTACCCGAGAATTCTTTTTCACGCTGTCTTGACGAGATTATATGGATACTTCATTATTTTCGGGTTATAATCCAACTACCTGACCTGTTTTGATAAACCAAGCCCAAACCAATCCAAAACAGATCCTAAATCCAATTAAAACTCGCTGAAACTTCTCCAGGAACTCGGTAATACTTTTCCTCCCCTGTTTTCTTCAAAACGAGAATCATGCCCAAGTTAATCCAATCCAAAGCCCTTACCAAACCTGTTTGGGTCTAACAAAGCTATCCCAAAGAAATCAACGATTGAATCTCTCCCTAGAATTCCCAAAAATCAAACCCTAAATTCTGCCATTATACTTCAAATATTCCCGCCAAAATTCAGATTTGAATTTGGAAAGATGACCTCCCCCTATCCAGTTCGGGTCTGCCAATAGTAGTTGCTTTGGAAATGGATGCCCCTTGTCCATCCGATGGGTGCCTTTAGTAATTCTTCTTGGGGTGCAAATATGACTTTTCTGGGGTGCCTCCAACGTATTCTCGGGCTGCCTTTAACACATCTTATGGGTTCACTTTTTGAGCCAATTTCGCCGCATAATCCTATTTCTACAAGAACACCTACAAAGACACAAAAAGCCATAATAAATACAAAATCGAGCACTAATAATATATATAATTGAGATTATATCAGACACAAAAATGTGTCTATCAATAGCTTATGCCCGAGTTGTACCAAGCCAATGGACATCTTTGGAGATCATGCGCTTCATTGTGCTAAGGATATATGCCCTAAGTTTCGAAATGACCATGTTCGTGATGTAGTCGCTGACATTTGCTACAAAGATGGGGTGACTACGCGTAAAGAAGTCTCTCTAGGTTTTCTGACGGGTGATGACAAAGATTTGAAACCTGCTGATATTCTTGTGCTCAATTGGGAAAATGGTAAAGATGTTTGTATGGATGTTACAAGTGTCTCTCCCTTCACTGGTGAAGGAGTCCGCTCTTTCGTCCCTGAAAAATCTATATCTAATGCGGTCTCACGTAAACACACCAAATATTTGGATAAGTGTGTCTTGCATGGTCATGGTTTGCGTGTCCTAGATTTCACTACTTTAGGAGAACTGGGGGAGGATACTTTGTGTTTTTTCAAGCGTCTGAAGAATTGTTTGGTTAGCAATGACGCTAGTAGTGGTGTTGGTAGTTTTATTTTTCATAGATTAGGCATTGATATTCAGAAGGGTGTTGGAGCCCAGCTTGTTGCTAGGTTACCAACGAAGAGCTTTGTTTAAGTGTAAACACTTATTAATAAATGATTTTTTTATTTATTTTAAAAACGTCGCAGATTAGAAAAAAAAATGTCGTATATTTGCTAATAGTACTTCTCTCTCTAGATATATCTCGCATGTGAACTAGTAGCGAGATAGTTTCGCCGAATGGTTTAGCACAGTCAAAATCAATTTTTTGCGAAATGGTTTAGTGCAGATAGATTTATTTTTTGATTTGACGGCTGAGATGGTTGCGCGATTTCATTCAACGCAACATAATTTTACTTTTCGTTGTTCCATTCAGTGCATCTACTTTTTGATGTTCCATTTAGCGCATCTAAATGCTATATTAGAACTTCCAAAGGACTAAGAAGGTTGCCCTAACTATTAGTAAATCAGTCTACTCAAGTCTGTCAAGGTCAATGTTTTGACTATAGTCCTTGTAATGAAAAATATAAATAATGTCTGAACAGCATTCAAGTCTGTACCTTTGGATATTTTTCTACATAATAAAACTTTCTCTTTACCTTCTGAGATTTCTCATGGTATCATACAGGTTCTGATCCAAACCCTAAATATCTTTTCATAATTTTTTTTTATATTAGGCCTCAATAATCTTTTTCTAATATCTTTTTGTCGAATTTCTATATCAATTCATACTTTTATAATATCGATGTTTGCACCCATAAATATTTTAGGGCACTAAACACGATGATTTTGGTGTTGTTGATGGAAACAGGGTTAAAAACATGAAACCAGAATAAAGAAATGATACGCACATTTTATGTGGTTCGACATGGTTTGCCTACATCCGCGGACGAATCCCCTTGGGGAGTAGTGATTTATTGATTATGGAATTACAATAGATTTTTTCTCTATCCTGGCTCCCCCCTCTTTCATAATTTCATTCCCTCTATTTATACAATCCTGAACATAAATGGTATTTACTTCCCTTACATGCCTCCTGGCATTAATCTGCATGAAACCTCCTTTGCATGCTTCCTGTCATTAATCTGCATAAAACTTTCTTTTCACGATTCTCTGAATAAATTCTGCATGAAACTGTTTGCATGATTCCTTAAATAAATTCTACATGAAACTGTTTGCATGCCTCCTCGAATCAATTCTACATGAAACTGTATGCATGCTTCCTTGTGTTAATTCTGCATGATGGACTGACTGGCTGACGTGCATAATAGGCTGGCTGGATGGATTGACTGGATGACATGCATAATGGCTGGCAGCATGGATGAAGGCTGGATGGTAGCACAACTGACACCACGGGTAGAGACTGGATGGCAGTGCGGTAGAGTACCTAGCTAGAAATTGGTTGCAACAACGTTGGCAACATGAGTTAAAACTGCATGGCAACACCATTGGCAACATGGATGGAAACTGTATGGAAACACCTTCGGCATCACGGCCTTGACATTGATTAATGGTTGACTTTGACCATTGACTGGTCATTGAATTTATGTAATATTGGGTAGGCTGGTGGGATGCTTCGGTTGAATGGTTAGCGGGCTTGGATGAGGGCCAAAAGATGATTCAAGTACCAATTAGGTCCATTATATGGCATTTTTGCTTACGGTACAAACAATCGATTTTCCCAATTTTGTTGTCCATACATCAAGAATATGTCAGTTCTTGATTCCGTTGAATACATTCTTCATCTTGATATACAATTTTACGTTCATCGTCACAAAAGAACATATCATAACATCAATCATTCAGTAATGGCTTCCACTGCAGAAACCTCATATTCTGGTAATTTTTCGTTACCCTTTACAAATATAAAACTTTTTATTTCTCTTACGTTGGATTCTACAAATTTTCTTCTATGGCGTGATCAAATCAAGTCTAATTTGATTACTACTAATCTTCATGGTCATGTGACTGGTGAAATTCAAGAACCAGAAGAAAAAACTATGATTAATGGTCTTCTTAGGTTAAATCCTAGACAGGTTCAATGGAGGAAAATGGATCATTTTGTGGTTAGTTGTCTTAATTCTACATTTACTCCAATAATATCTAGAGATGTTTTAGGATTAACTACTGCAAGGGAAATTTGGAAAAATCTTAAAACTTCTTTTCGATCTCAGTACATGGCAAGGAAGAATATGTTAAGAGCTTAGCTATATGGAATTAGGAAAGGGAATTTATCTGTTTTGACATATCTTCATAAGATTAAAGGGATTTTTGATTCTCTTGCAGCTATTAGAGAAAAATTAAGTGATTCGGACTTACTTATACATGTGTTAAATGGTTTAGGCAGGGAATTTGACAATTTTGTAATATCTGCTCAGAATAGGGACACCCCTTTTACTTTTGGTGAGTTAAAATCAAGATTGCTTACACATGAACAATGGTTAATTGATCAAGACCAGTATACAAATGTTGTACTTGATGGTCAGAATATTTCTGCTTTTTATGGAAGGAATGCAAGTTCTAGTGTTGGGTCTAGCTATCATAATAATGCTAAGAAGAAGAATGGTTCAAGTTATTCTAATAATAAATCTAATGGTACTAAAAGTAATGGTGTACACTCTGTGAATCATAATACTACTTATTCTGCTTATGGAGATACTAGAAGTGGTTCTTCATCCAATTCTGAGGCAAGAAGGGGTCAATGGGATTTTTCGCACGTTGAGTGCCAAATATGTAGAAAAAAAAGATCACTATGCAAGCAGGTGTCACTTCAGGTATTATCCACCATCAAATTCTGGTTATATTGGGGTTACTAATGCACAACCTCAGGGAGAAGTTAATAAAAAAATTCCTCAGACTGCGTTTACAAGCTTACACATGAGTTCTGTTGATTTAAATGATGATCTTTATAGCTCAACTCAATGGTTATCTGATTTTGGAGCTTCAACTCACATGACTGGTGATTATTTACTTCTCCAGAATACTTCATCTTATCAAGGCAAGGACAAGGTCATTATTAGCAATGGTAAGTCCTTACCAATTTCTTTAACTGGTAGTTCTTCCTTGAATACTTCTACATCTTATTTTAAGTTAGAGAATATATTACATATACCATACATGAAACATAACTTGTTATCAGTAGGGAAGTTTACTAAAGATAATAAGTGTTACTTTAAATTGGATCCAAGTGGATATGAAATTAGAGACTTGTCTACTGATGCACTTTTGGCTAAAGGGAAAATAGTTAATAATCTATATCATTTTTCTTTTTCCAATTTGCATTCTGCTTTTTTCTTTTTTACATGCTTCTCCTGAAATATGGCATGGTATATTGGGTCACCCATCCAATAACATTATTAATCAACTTCATTATTCAAAGCGTATCATTTTTAATAATTCCAAATCTTCTTCTTTATGTCATCCATGCCAGCTTGCTAAAAGAAAGAGATTACCATTTACTTTGTCTTCTTCTCATGATTTAATTCATTTATCTTTAGTCCACTATGATGAGTGGGGACCATCTCCAGTTTATTATTTACAATGTATAGATATTATATCATATTCATTGATGGTTTTAGTAGGTTCCATTGGATTTATCCAATGGAACTGAAGTCTGAGCTCTTAAATGTTTTATTCATTTCAAAAATTTAACTGAGAACTTATTCTCTAAAAAAATTCAGTTTTTTTCAAACATATGGTGCTAATGAACTTGTGAAAGATCCATTAGGTAATTTTCTTACTCAAAATGGTATTGTTATTAGAATTTCATGTCCAAAAACCCCAGAGCAAATGGCCTTGCTAAGAGGAAGCATGGGAATATCACTGAAATGGGAAACACACTACTTTTTAATGCATCTTGTCCAAAGTTCTATTGGTATGATGCTTTTCTTATAACTACTTATCTAATTAATATAACTCCTACACCAGTTCTTCACAATAAATCTCTATTTCAAGTTCTTTACAATACTTTACCAGATTATTCTTTTTAAAAAGTGTTTGGATCTATTTGTTATCATTTCTCGGGACATTCTATAATAGACAAGATTTCTCCAAAATTTGTTAAATGTGTGTTTTTAGGTTGTAGCTCTTTACATAAAGGATATAAGTGCTATGATCATGTTCTTAAGAAACTTCATATTTCAAGACATGTTGTGTTTAATGGAAATGAATTTTATTGTTTTCATTCTCATAATATCTCTGAAGATATTTTTTTTATATGATATTTCATCTGATCCTTATCCTGTTGATCACTCTGTTCCTACATCTTTTATTCTTACTAGAACTCATAAAGGTATCACTAAACCAAGATTTTTACTGATCATGTTATGCATCATTCTATTAAACATCATGATCATGTTGCTTATAGTTCTTTATTAACTATTCCTTCTAAGCCAAACACCTTTAAAAGTGCTGTGAAAGATCCTAAATGACAAGTCTCTATGAAGGATGAACACATTGCATTGAAGAATAATGGCACATGGGAACTTGTAAAACCAGAACTTCATATGAATATTTTTGGACGTAAGTGGGTATACAAGATTAAACTGAAGTCAAATAGTACTGTGGATAGATTTAAATCAAGATTGGTTGCTTTATGGTATAATCAACAAGATGGAATTGACAATAGTGAGACTTTTAGTGATGTGGTTAAGTATACAACAGTGAGATGTAGTGTTAGTTCTTGGAATTAATTATGTATGTCATATGAAGAAAAGTTTATATGGGTTAAAGCAAGCATCCAGGGAATGGTTTTCCAGATTCAGTACATTTATTTTAAAGTATCAGTTTGTTACATCTATATGTAATTATTCTATGTTTGTGTATACTTCAGCATCAGATATAATGATTCTGTTACTTTATGTTGATGATATTATATTGATTGGTAGTTCAGATTCTATTATGTATTCTTTAATTCAAGCTTCGGGTGTTGAGTTTGTTATGAAGGAGCTAGGAGATTTGAGTTATTTCTTAGGAGTTGAGGCTAATAGAAATGAGAATTCTATTCTACTGACTCAAAAGAAATATACATTGGAGTTATTAGCTAAGTCCAATATGCTTGAGTGTGTGCCTTGTGATACTCCAGTAGTTAAAGAGTCAATGGCTTCAATTCATGATGGTACTTTACTAATTGATGCTGCAGAATATAGGAAGATAGTAGGTGGATTACAATATTTAACTTTGACAAGACCAGATATTTCATTTAAAGTAAATTATGTATCTCAATTTATGCATGCTCCAACTGATTTACATTATCTTTTGGTTAAGAGGATTTATAAGGTACCTAAAAGGAACAATTGGCGTTGTTCTTACTTTGTGCAAAGCTGATATATCATGTTTAAGGGCTTATAAGTTACACCGCTTTCAGGTTCGTTACATCATTTCCCAAAAAGGGTTCACCATTTCAAGTTTTTTGATTAGTGGAAAATCGACCTTCTACAACATTTTTAAGTTTCGTTGAGCCCGATTCAGGATCGTGACAACTCTTTCAGGTTCGTCGAGCCCGGTTCAATATCGTTAGACTATTTTCAGGATTGTCGGATCATTTACCCTCCCCACCAAGGAGATGTAGTTCAGGGGAATATGACTTTTTATTAGAAAGATAATTGCCACCTAACACTTAACTGGATGAAATTTGCCTTTTAAATAAATCCGGATACTTTAAAAAAATTATAAAAAGCAGTGGCACTTTTTAGTGTAAACTGAAATGTAGGGGTACTTTATTAAAAAGCCCTTGATTCTTTTGGGTGTTAGTATCAACTTGAGGGGGCTATTAGTAAGTCAATCTAGTCTGTCAAGGTCAATCTTTTGACTATAGTCCTTGTAAGGAAAAATATAAATACTGTCTGAACACAATTTCAAGTCCGTACCTTTGAATATTTTTTGTAACATAATAAAACTTTCACTCTACCTTCTGATATTTCTCACTAACTGCGAATCTAGACGATAGATTTGAAGACCATAGGACTTGGCCGAATACAAGTAGATTTTGTTCACGATCTTGTGCTAAGTGTACTAATAGATTCAATTTTGTTTGTTTTTTTTTTCAGGAAAACCCTATAAAGACAGTTTTATTTACCTAGCATTTTTAGGGGCGACTCCAACAGAATTATGGGCGATACAAAAAGAAAAAAATAGGTAATAATCAGAAGGTTAATCCATAATCGGTAGATAACTTTAAATTCCAATTTTTTATTGGCCAAACTACCCTTTACAATTGGTAGATAACTATACAATCGGTAGTTAATCAACAATCGGTAGTCAATCAACAATCGGTAGTCAAGATAGTTCATATGGCTACCGAATATAGAGTTGCCCCAAAATCAAATTTTGTAAAAATTCTTTTTTTTTTTTTAATTTTGGTTGAGTCTATAATCGGTAGTAAGTGAAGTTATCATGACTTCCGATTATACATTATACCTCTTTGGCGAAATCTTACCATAATCGGTAGTCAAGATAGTTTATATAGCTACTGAATATAGAGTTGTCCCAAAATTAGATTCTGCAAAAATCTTTATTTTATTTGAATTTTGGTTGAGCCTATAATCGGTAGTAAATGAAGTTATAATGACTTCCGATTATACAGTATACCTCTTTGGCGAAATCTTACAATAATCGGTAGTCAAGATAGTTCATATAGCTACCGAATATAGAGTTGCCCCAAAATCATTTTTTGCAAAAATCCTTTTTTTTTTTTTTGAATTTTGGTTGAGCCTATAATCGCTAGTAAGTGAAGTTATCATGACTTCTGATTATACAGTATACCTCTTTGGCGAAATCTTACCATAATCGGTAGTCAAGATAGTTTATATTGCTACCGAATATAGAGTTGCCCCAAAATCAGATTTTGCAAAAATCCTCATTTTTTTTGAACTTTGGTTGAGCCTATAATCGGTAGTAAATGAAGTTATAATGACTTCCAATTATACAATATACCTCTTTGGCGAAATCTTACCATAATCGGTAGTCAAGATAGTTCATATAGCTACCGAATATAGAGTTGCCCCAAAATCAGGTTTTGCAAAAATCTTCATCTTTGAATTTTGGTTGAACCTATAATCGGTAGTAAATGAAGTTATAATGACTTCTGATTATCCTAGCTCTCTTTGAAAATATCCAACTATAATCGGTAGTCAAAATAGTTCATACAACTACCGAATATAGGGTAGCCCCAAAACCAGATTTTGCAAAAATCATTTTTTTTTTAATTTTGATTATCCTATAATCGGTAGTAAATAAAGTTATCTTGACTCCCGATTCAATTATTCTCGAGAATTAAATGACTATGTCGGCAGTGGACTGAGAACCAGAAAAAAAACCCAAAACGGACTGAAATTCAATTTTCTCGTAGAATTTTTTTTTCTACGAGACGTTGTCTCGCACTCTCAGGTCAAACACAGCCGGGAGGGGCTACGCCCTCAGGTCGAACACAGTCGGGAGGGGCTACCCCCCCAGACCCATGTATAGCGTATCGGCATTGTATTCATACCACGTCCATGCCCGCACCGATCTTTTTCAACTGCATTGGTTGACCCTATAATCGGTAGTAAATGAAGGTATCCTTACTTCCGATTATACAGTGGACCTCTTTACCGGAATCCTAGCATAATCGGTAGTAAAAGATAGTTCGTTCATATAAGTACAGAATATAGAATTGCCCAAAAATGAGGTTTTGCAAAAATCCTCTATTTTTCTAATTTGGTTGAGCCTATAATCGGTAGTAAAAATAGTTCATATAACTACCGAATATAAAGTTTCCCCAAAAATGAAATTTTGCAATCGGTAGCTAAAAAAAAATCTAAACTATCAATTATGAAGGGACACATAAATATTTTCAACCTATTTTGTCTTTTTGTGTCGTCCCTAATTCTGTTGGGATCGCCCCTAAAAATTCAAGGTTTTATTTATACAGGAAAAAAAAATGAAAATGAAGGGAGCAAAAGCCTAAACTTCCAAATAGAAAAAAATAATAAAAAAATGAGGACCAAAAACCTGATCAGGTAAGCAAGACATCTCTGACAAAAACTTGAGACGAGGGAATAAGTCATGTCAAAAAATTACTCTATGTATGTGCTTATGTGGTGAAATGGTGGGTAAAGAAGAAATGCTACAGCATTTGCATTCCAGGAATAAGTCATGTCCACGGTGCTTTGTTGTTATTGTGTTTCTTTGAAGGGATTTTCTCATGTCCTGTTTCCACTTATTACTCTCTTTGTTTCAAAAAAATAGTTTTGTTTTCTTATTAGAATGTTTTATAAAAATAGACTTATTTTCTTATGTGGAAAGTTAAATGTTATTAGTTTACTAATTTACCCATGAAGGGACCACTTTACTCTTTTTTTTCTCTCTTAATATGAAAAGGGGACCACTTCTCTCTCCATTTTCTCTCTAACATAAAATCAATGGGGTCATGGATAAAGTAGAAAAAACTATGAAAAAATGGCTTTAATGATTACCATTTACTCGAAGACAAGCTTATTTACTCGTATTGTAAATGAAAAAAATGGCTATAATGAAAAAATGTCTACAAATAAAACAAGCATGTTATGTAATTACTAGTTAATTGACTTGGCTCAGTTGTGCATACTTAGTTACTTATTTTGGCTTAGAGTACTATATACATAGTACTGCATGCACTGGCCACTAACTTAGAAATGAGAAAAGAGAAATGGGGTGAAAGGAGTTTTATTACTTCTTCTCAAGTTCGATTATTCATTGCAAAATGGAAATCAAATGGCTATTTATAGCCATAAAGAAGTGAGTCGGTAGTACAAAAGAAACTAATGATTCAAAAGCAACTAATGATTCAAAAGCTTAATAATTAAGCATGCCCAATTATGCTTATCCTTAATCGGTTAAGGAGGTGGAGATTACTATACGGAATCCTCTCGATCCTGCTCGAGTAATGAAATGGTGGGCCACCCGTATGATGACGTGTTCATATAACACCCCCATTGGACCACCATTCTAAAAGAACACCGTCTTTGTAGGTACCAAATATCGCAAGCTATTGGTTCACGAATATCGTAACAAGTATAAGGGGAAGGTGTCACAAGAAAATGCGATAATAGAAGAAACACGAAAGACGTGTGAAGGATTTGCGAACATGAAATAGATTTGCGAATATAAGTTGCGATATTTCGCAACTTACATACAGTTGTATAGATTTCTCTATAAATAGTAGTTCAAATGTAAAATTTGAGAGGTTCTTTTAATGAGTGTTAGGAAATATCTTAGGAAAGAGAATAGAGAAAGTTGTGACTATTCTAGTTCCATTTAGATACTTCTTTGTAATCAATTGAGAGCATTAATAACAAAATTGTCATTCATCATCAAGAACTTCATAAGTTTTACAAATTCTACTGAGGGTGTAGTTGTAGGATATTATGCAACTACATAATTGGCGCTAGAAACAGGGACCTGAAGATCATCATAGCAGAAATTTGAAGGAATTTTGGAAATTTGAAGATCAAATGGAATCAACGGATGAAGATTGTAAAAGAAAAGAATGTAATATGATCACAAAGATAATGATTGATGAATTTCATAACAACATAAAGGGAAAAATACACAAACGAGATTGTAGAGGAAGAAAGATTATGGAGGTTGAGAAAATAACAACTTTGAAAGAATGGGAAAAGCAGAAAATCACGTTTTCAGTAGCAGAAATTCCAAATGAAGACTTGAACCACACTTCACCATTAGTAGTCACAATTCCGATCATGCGAGAAGAAAGGAAAGCTACAAAATCTATAGAAAAATGGAAATTAAACCGAGTCTTGATTGATACAGGGAGTTCTGTTGATATTATATTCTATCATGCACTTAAGGGGATGGGGATCAAAGATGAAGAAATTACAAATTCAGAATATCTTATCCATGGATTGGGGAAATCTACAACAAAATCCAAAGGGGAAATAATGTTACGAGTATCGCTGGGAGAAATTGAAACACACGTAGTTTTATGCGTGATAGATATGGAGTCTCCATACAATATTCTGATAGGAAGACCATGGATTCATGCGATTAAAGCTGTTGTTTCGACATTACATCAATCAATTAAGTTTCCTACACCAAGCGGAATACAAGAGATAAAAGGAGATCTTGATAGTGCAAAATTTTGTTATCATACTGAAGTAAAAGAGTGTGGAGGAAGAGCCAGAAAGAAACAGTTTCGCAGAAAACTTGCGAAAGAAGCAAAAAAGGAAGAGGAGTTCAGGGTGTACACAATAAGAGCAAAAGAATTAAGAGGAATACCAAGTGAGATCCCAGAAAAACAAGGAGAAATAATGAAAGTAATCAAAGAGCCAACACCTATGGGAGAGCAAAGTCCTAGTTATGTCGCAGCAGAACCAACCAAAGAAATAAATATTGGAAGTAAAGAGGAGCCTTTAATCTTGAGAATTAGAACTAAGATGGACGAAGAAGAAGAAAAAAGAACTATCGATCTCTTACGAGAATACAAAGATATATTCGCAGGAGGTGTAGACGAAATACCAGGAATTGACCCATCAGTGGCGTGTCATAGATTGAACATAGACAAAAGTGTGAGACCATTCAAACAAAGAATAAGAAAGATTTCACAAAATTATCATACACAAATAGAAGAAAAATTGCAAAAGATGTTGGATGCGGGAATCATAAGAGAAGCAAAATATCCAGAATGGATTGCGAATATGGTCATTGTTCCAAAGAAGAATAAAGGGATAAGGATTTGTATAGATTTAACTGATCTAAACAAAGCCTGTCCAAAAGATAGTTTTCCATTGCCAGATATACCACAAATGGTGGAATCAGCTGCAGGACATGATAGAGTCACTTCACTTGATGGGTATAAAGGATACAATCAAATATCACTCGCAGAAGAAGACCAAGAACATACTGCATTTTTTGCTCCAAGAGGTTTATATTGCTATGTGAAGATGCCATTTGGTCTACGAAATGCAGGTGCTACTTATCAACGAATGGTTGAAAAGGTGTTCGCAAAATGGATACATAAAACCTTAGAGGTATATGTAGACGGTATGTTGATAAAAAGTAAAGAAGCCAAAGATCATGTGCGGGACTTGAAGGAAATATTTGAGCAAATGAGAAAATTCAACATCAAATTGAATCCTGAAAAATGTATAATTAGAGTTGCGTCAGGAAAATTCTTGGCATACATAGTATCAAAAGAGGGAATACAAGTCGATCCAGAAAAAGTACAAGCAGTTCGTGACATGCCAACACCTGCAACAGTAAAAGAAGTGCAAAAGATGAATGGACTCTTAGCTTCACTTGGAAGGTTTATTTCGCGAATGTCATATAAGTGCAAACATTTATTCAACATACTTAAGAAGGGAGAAAAATTCAAGTGGACTGATGAATGTGAAAAAGCTTTTCAAGGGATCAAGGAGTATCTCACGAATACATCCATATTACAGAAACCAGAGAAAGATGAAGAATTATTGGTATACCTCGCAACAACTCAATACGCTTTAAGTGCAGTTTTGTTGCGAACGGACGCAGGAGTAGAAAGGACCATTTACTATATCAGTAAAACTTTTAACACAGCAGATAGAAATTATTCTAAAATGGAGAATTTAATCTTAGCCCTGGTTTATGCATCATTAAAATTACGGATATACTTTCAAGCACATGTGATAAAAGTGGTTATCAAGGTTCCAATTGAGTTAGTCATGAAGAACACAAAAAGATCAGGAAGAATACAAAGATGGAATGCACAAATAAACCATTACAAGATAAAGTACGAAGTATTATCATCGCAAAAATCACAAGTTGTCGCAGATTTTTTGGAAGAATTTCCTTTAGAAGAAGATGAGGCAGTAGAAGAGATGATGGATGTTGAAGAAGAATTTGGGAATCCAAAAGACTTGTTAACATAACCAAATAGATGGGAAATTTTAGTAGATGGATCATCCAACAGTGAGGGGAATGGAGTGGGAGTTGTGTTGATTTCACCAGAAGGAGAAAGAATATCATTTTCATTCAGACTAGAATTTGCATCCACGAACAATGAAACAGAGTACGAAGCTGTAGTGCATGCATTGAAGATCGCAATAGAAAAGAAGTTTGAAAGTATAAGAATAACAAGTGATTCTCAGTTGGTAATTTGTCAAATTAAAGGGGAATATACCACGAATGAGTCTTCTTTGAAGTAATACAAGAAACTCGTTGATGAATTATCTGCGAAGATACCAAAGCTAAAATGGAGGCATATCACAAGGAAATAAAATCGACTCGCAGATGCTTTTGCATTCATTCCAAGTATGATGACAAATCCTAACGCAAGAAATATCAAAATACAGACAATTCAACATCCATCAGTAAATAAAGAGGAAGAAGAAATTGAAGAAGCAATTGCGATGGAAGTAGAAAGGGAACTACCAGATAACATCGCAGAAGATATCGCAGACTGGAGAAAGGAAATTCATGCATATCTCGCAACAGGGGAAATATCCAGGAACAGACTAGAAGCACATAAACTAAAGAGTCGTGCAACAAACTATGAACTACGAGAAGGAATTTTATACAGAAAATCTTTCAGTGGACCACCTCTAAGATGTTTAACTCATGAAGAAGGAGAAAAAATATTGAAGATGTTACATGGAGGAGAAGCTGGAAACCATAGTGGGGGAAGATCTCTGGCGTACAAAGCAAAAATACAAGGATATTACTGGCCTTATATGCACACAGACGCAAAATTATTGGTAAGACGATGCAAAGAATGCCAACGACATGGGAAAAGAACTCACGCACCAGGAGCAACATTAACCTCTTCAACAAGCTGTTGGCCTTTTGTTAAATGGGGATTAGACATTGTTGGCCCATTCTTACCTGGATCAAGCAAAGAGAAGATTTTTAATAGTCACAATGATTATTTCACGAAGCTCGTGAAGTAAAAGCAAGACAACATATTCATGATAAGGATGTTTTTACATTCATATTCAAGAATATCATTTGTGGGTATGGAGTTCCAGCACAATTAGTATCTGACAATGGGAAACAATTTGAAGGGAAGAATATAGAGATGTTACTCAGTTTTTTTAGGATAAAATGTGGGAAATCAACTCCATTATATCCACAAGATAATGGACAGGCAGAGGCAACAAATAAAACAATCGCAGACACAATCAAAAATAAATTAGAAGGACATCTCAAAGGGTGGTGCGAACAAGTACCTAGCGCAGTTTGGGCATACAATACAACTAGAAGAGAGGCAACTGGAATGTCTCCTTATTGCTTAACATATGGAGTAGAAGATGTATTGCCAACAGAGGTTGTAATTCCGACTACAAAGAAAGAAGCCTGGGAAAGGAATTTAATTGCAGGGGTGATATTAAGTGAATTGGATGATTTGGAAGAAAAAAGAGAAAAGGTGTTGCGATATACGAAAGTTTATCAGGAAAGATTAGCTCGAGAATATAACAAGAGAGTTATTGAACGTGAGTATCAACCAGGTGATTTGGTCATGCGAGAAACACCTCCAAACCAGAAAGAAAATGGAGGAAAATTAGCACCTAAATGGGATGGACCATATGTCATCAAAGATGTTGTGGGAAGTGGAGCTTATCGGCTGATGGATCCAGAAGGGAGAGACATGGGTTTAAGACTTGGTCGACCCTGGAATAGATTGTATTTAAAAAGGTATTATCCATAAACCCCATGAAAATTTTTGTGAATATGTTTTGCTCGCACAAAACTTAACAAAATTACGAATTTTTAGAATTCTTATTGCGATCAGCTTTTATTAAAGAAAGGCGCAAAAATTACTTGCGAATAAAAGACCGCAAACTGTGATTAGCTTTCAAAAAAGAAAGAAAGCCGCAGAAATTTTACACAGGCAAACCTTTGTGGCGTACACCCTAGTTCGCGAAGCAACATTTCGTAAGAGGCAAAGTCCTAAAGTACATCATTTAAGGGGGTACCTATAAGCATGGCTCAGGGAAACCGGAACACCACCAAGGAACCTGAGTACATGGACATTACGGGGTACAACCCAAAAATGGGGTGCCTATCCGGGTTAGACACTTTGGATTCTCAACCTAATCTTGCGATGTAACATGATTTAGGTTGGGAGACTAAGGCATACTGTCTTTCCCAAGAAGTGCAGAAAACGATCAAGGCGCCGAGGTACACAGTTGAGTCAAGAGTGCCAGATGGTCTTGAAGCACATCTGCCATTTTTGACAAGTCTTGGCAAATGATGCACTTGGCCCAAAGATACCCCATAGGGTGCAACCTCGTAACTATAAGCCCTATAGGCAAAAAGGATAAGAGGTTGCGAACAAAAGCTGGTTGTTTGCAAAACCTGATGGGAAGAGCTAACCTTGTATGGTCGATGTACGATTCCTTGAAGGGGCAACCAAGGGGAAGATAAAGGGCAGCACCTTCCATTAGGGAGTTGATACGTGCTATAATACACAAATGTCATGAGGCTTCTTGTTCGCAAGAACATAAAGGCTTGTCATATTTGTGCAACAATAATATTTCTGCGAATAAAAAAAATAAAATAAAATAAATAATATATATATATATATATATATATATATACATATTCGCAGAGTTACATACAATGAAGTTAAGATGAGATCAATGGGTTATTACATGAAAGTGTGATAACATCCTGCGATTTCATCGCAAGACGATAATGTCACGAGGTTGTATATTCGCAAGAATATTCAAACTCGTCATATTATCGCAAAAATATTATCACAAAAGAGGTGGAAAAATAAGACCTTTACTTAGGAAGGCATGATAAGACCACAACAACTAATGAAACCAATTCCATCAATATCATTGGGGAATTTTTACGAGAATATATATATATAAAGAATTCATAATAATAAAGGCAATTTTGTTCGCAATCAAAGACGGATATTTTATATTCATTAAATTTTATGAGGGTTGAATACTTCTTGCACTTCTTCAAAGATTCAATACTCCTTATACTTTTTCAGAGATTCGATACTTCTTATACTTTTTCAAACATTGAATGTTTCTTCACGGATTGAGTACTTTTTATACTTCTTCAAGGATATCTCATACTTCGTATACTTCTTCAAAGGATATCTCATACTTCTTATACTTCTTCAAGGGTATTTCATACTTCTTATACTTCTTCAAGGATGTTTCATAATTCTTCACGGAGATTTCATACTTCTTATACTTCAAAGGGGAGATTTCTCATTTAGTTCGCAACAAATAGAAACTTCGCAACTTAAACAGAGGCAGATACTCTAATATTTACAACAATAATTGATCATCTGAAGAGCAATAATAAGGGGAAAGGGAATACTAAGCTAAGTCTTCAAGATATATTATTTCTCTTCATATGATCAAGTCATGCAATTTCTCTTCATATGATTAAGTCATGCGAATCTAGAGAAAGATCAAAGTAGTATCGCAAAATACAAAGTATACTTCATCTATAGAAAACAAACAGTAAGCATGATCGTCTATAGAAAGAGAATCAACAGTAACCAAGAGAAAGGGTTTAAAAGAAAGGAAAACAAAGTTGTTCGTAAAAAAGAGGAATAACAGTAGGATAATCCATCATGCTTAATGCTCCTCGTCAATGTTTTGTGCTGGATCTTTAGGAGGGGTAGGACCATCAACAGGAATTTATTTTTGGAGATCATATTCTTTCTCACCACCATCTTCATCAGCAGCAACAGGAGAATGTTCCTCACCATCAAGTCCTTCATCATCACTCTCGTAATCAAAGTCACTATCAGGATCACGAACAACTTCATCATCAGATATTTCTAAAGGCTTAACTTTCACTGGAGGCAAGGATTTTAATAAAAGAATATTGTTTGCGAAGACTTGAGCTTTTAAATGACTTTCACGAGCTAAAGCCTTTTGGTGGTTAGTATCATCAATGTCTTTGGCATAAGCAAGGTAGTTGAATCTCCGATTGGCATGATCATGTGAATCAGTTAAATGAGTAGAAAGCAAAGTATTCCTCTTGCGAAGCTTAGAACAGGAGGACTGAAGCTTAGAACAAGTAGTTTCTAACGCAGCTTTAGCATTGCGAAGGTTGTTTTCGGATTCTTCGAGTAAAATAGAATTCAAAGGAGTCAATCATGCGAGTATAATAAAGTTCAAAAATATGTCAAAGGCAGTCAAATTTTAATGACTACCTTCTCTTTGTGAAGTAAGAAATTGAGCTAAAGATAGACAACAATTCTTCATTTGATCCATAGCTTTATCAAAACCATCACCAACTAATCCTTCAAGTCTGTATTGAAGCTTTTGATCTTTAGAATGAAGAAATTCGTTATTCTTCGCAAGTTTTGTATTAAGGTTTCTTACTTGGGAATGTTCTTCTTTAAGTTTATTCCTCTTAGTACTCAGGATTATGTTCTTATTAAGAAGGGATTTCTTTTCGGCGGCAAAAGAACTTCTCTCAGCATCTGAAGACTTCTTTAATTCCCCGAGTTCACCTTTTAACAAGTAAATGAGATTTTATTGATCGCAACATTTACTCTGAAGAACATTCAATTGTTGTGAAGAAACGGTCATTGTATTCAAATACAAACATCTTTATTTTGATAAGGTTTCATTCTCTTCTAATAGGGTTTCTATTCTTAAATCGGCTTTAGTCAAAGAAGAGGTGAGATGAGATATTTCATCATTCAAAAACTTTTGGTCGTAAATTAATTGGGTATTCTCTTGGAAAAGGGAATCAAAATTATCAAGAGCACATGAATGAAGATTAGATAAGTGGGAGAATTGGTTCAAAAGACTTGCATGCTTGGCTTGAGATTCTTTTGCGTCTGATTCATGATGAAGTACCAACATTCTACATTTCTGGATAGATTCTATAAAAAGGAATGGGTTTAAATTAGGGCTGTCAATGGGTCCGGGTCCTCCCGGGTATCACTGGACCCAGACCCGGACCCTACTTTTAAAAGTCGGGTCCGGTTCCTAACGATTTCGGGTCGGGTTCCAAAATTTGTGGACCCAGAACTGGACCCTTTAAAAACCCAGGGTACCCGTCGGTTCCGGGTACCCATTGGGTATCAAGAAAACTATAATTTTTTTTTCAAAAACTTGATATATTTCTCTTTTTGGCTTGAATTTAAATTTTTTTACAAAAAATTATTATTGTTTCTTCATTAATGTACTAAATAAATATTAAATGTAAGAAAAAATGAAAAATGAAAAAAAAATCTAAGCCAAAACTAACAAAATACATATAGTTTTGCTAAAAAGATGAAGTAAAGTTAGAATAACCGGGTACCCATTACCCGCGGTTACCTTCGGTATTACCCGTTTGGACCCGTTAAGATTCGGGTCTAATCGGGTAATTACCCGTCGGTTCCAAAGTTGTTAATGGGTCCAACTTTAGGACCCAGAACCGGACCCATTTCTCTAGGGTCTGGTTCCGGGTCTGGGTAATGGGTACCCATTGACAGCCCTAGTTTAAATGGGTGTTTCAAGCATACGAGGAGTAGAAGTAAACAAAAATAAAGAAAATATAGAGATAATAGTAATACCTTTTAATGCATCATTCCTCTTGCGAAGGATCGCACAATCTAGAGAATCATTCTGAAGCTGATGATTCGCTTTATGAAGATTCTCACATTCCGCTTTCAAAGATTCCTGAGATTTACGAAGCAATTCAACTTCTTTTTCCAAGGATTGACGTGAAATAGAAATATCAGGATTGATGAAATTATTGAGCACTTCGCAAAATTCAGATTGCGAACGAATGTTTGAAGACTTCGCAGTACTGCTTAAAACCTCAGATAACATTTGGAAAGTTGAATAAATTCCATCTCGAGCTTCTTGAGAAAGGGGAGAAGAATTTGAAGGAATCAGAGCAAGTTGTAAATTGTTTGGAGCAACAACACTCAAGGGACTAGGGGTAAAAATAGGTTTTTTGGGAGACGAAGTTGAGAAAGTATCTTGCGAAGGTTGATCTCGAAGAAGTGTTGATAAATTGACATTGTTGGGAGATTGAAAACTGGGTAATGGAGTAGAGGCAGGAGTTTGCGAAGAAGTATTTTCACGAGGGGGAGAGGGAAATTCTTCATCAACCTCAGGAAGGAAGTCATCGATTGAAATTGAAGGTGTGGGTTTAATCATACGAGTTCTCTTGTTGGGGTTGGGTTTTTCACCGACCTACGAATCAAAAGGAAGATTAAAAACTGAGGCAACAATATATTGTTTAAAAAAGAAGACAAAGTATTTTAACTACCTTTTGATTCTTGGATTTTCTTCTTCGAAGATTAGGACTTGGGTTTTTAGTTGAAGGTTTCACTTGAGGGGTAGCTTTGCTGAAACAAATCAAAATCAAGCAATAAATTGGATAGAAATCAAAGGAATAAACAAATGAAAGATGTGAGAAATAAAAGAAAATTACCTTGGAGAACTCATGATGGGATTAACAGGAAGAGAAAGTGATAACCGAAAAGGTGATAAGAAGATGAAATTGAAGAAGTAAAAAGAGAAGGTAAGAAAAAGGTAAGGAAGGGAATAGAAAGGAATTTATATAAGGGAATGGTTAAGAAAAGGACGGTTACAAAAGATGTGTCCAAATCCTAATAAAAAGAATAAGTAACGGTTATATTCTCACGATCATTACTTCTTCACAGAAATGACATGAGAAGAGGCAAGATGTAGGTACCAAATATCGCAAGGTATTGGTTCAAGAATATCGTAACAAGTATAACGGGAAGGTGTCACAAGATAATGCGATAATAGAAGAAACACGAAAGACGTGTGAAGGATTTGCGAACATGAAATAGATTTGCGAATATAAGTTGCGATATTTCGCAACTTACGTACAGTTGTATAGATTTCTCTATAAATAGTAGTTCAAATGTAAAATTTGAGAGGTTCTTTTAATGAGTGTTATGAAATATCTTAGGAAAGAGAATAAAGAAAGTTGTGACTATTCTAGTTCCATTTAGATACTTCTTTGTAATCAATTGAGAGCATTAATAAGAAAATTGTCATTCATCATCAAGAACTTCATAAGTTTTACAAATTCTATTGAGGGTGTAGTTGTAGGATATTCTGCAACTACAGTCTTGTTAAAGTTTTGCCGGTAAAACCTGATGGGGCAAAATCCGAGAAAATCTGTTATCTCGTTAAAATCTTGCCATAAAAATCCGACTGTGATAAAAAAAAAACTGGCCAAAGGAAAAAGAGTAAAACTCTTGGAGCTTTAAAGTGATGATGGTAGTCACACATTTTCTCCCATTGTCGAAACTATGTCAGGAAAACCATTTGGGAAAAACTTGAACTTGGAGTGAGATTGGTCACCATCATGAAATCCTTCCTATGAGCGCCAGGAAATGCTTCATCCGATAAATTGCTTTAGGAGAACCACTTAGGACAAAACCTGGGCGTCGCATCTCTAGAACCTCTATGGATATGCATCTCATTAGATGGTGATCACCGTTCTAAGATTGTTATCTCATTAAAAACCTCGTCAGGAAAATCCAGAGGACAAAACATGATCGTAGGAAAACATGAGTTCTTAGAACTATGATAAACCCGCAGATGTTGCCTCGTTAAAACCTTTCCCGGAAAAACCTAGAGGGATAAAAACCAAGATGAAGGAAAAATAGTACAACATGTCGAACTGCAGATATTATTGGACTCGCATTCCTCGTTAAAACCTCGACAAGGAAAACCCAGTGGGACAAAACCTTAACTAAGGAAAAAGAGTACATGACGTAATGTCCAATTTTTCCATATCCATAGTCTTCCATGGCTTTACTCCCCTTGATGAAAAGCCTTATCGGTTGATCATTACGCCCGGTAGTACTTCTTAGAATTCCGAACCACCCTTTAAAGTCTTCAGCAGCTCCAGCTTTCTTTAGTTGAGAAAATCAGTCTGATTTTCCTCTGTGCAATTTCTTAATGATCATTTGGTTGTGCCAGCCCTTATATATTCTCCACTAGCTTTGTTTGAACAATCATAATCGATCGGAGGACAAACGAGTATCCTCTACAACCATACTTTAACTAGGAAAATATTTTAGATGCTTTAACAAACCTGCCAAAATCAAAACTTAAACAGTCTGATTAGCTTTTCTCTGTGGGAGACATCCAGCGATCCTTTATGCAAAAGATCAAGCTTAATGGTGCCACGAAGATGAAGGAGTTTTCTTCGGACCAATGTATCGATATTGGTTCTGGTTAGAACCAGGCTTCCATGTTTACTACAAATCCAATATCAGGTATCTATAACATATTTCAGCTATTATACCATTTACACATCTTTCGTTTAATATAAACCACAGTATGATACATCTCCTTTGTTGAGATGTAAATCGATCAATCTTAAAAGTAAGAGATCGATGTTAGCTTGTCAATTTAAACATGTATAAAACTTTAAGGTGACGAAATTAAAGGACTTCAAGCTATAATGCTCAACTAATAGATTGAGACCTTGTTTTACCGAGATTTTCATCTCGAACTCCTGCTTTAAGCATTTTGTGCTTTGGAGAATTCTTCAGAAGTTCCAATAAGGTAGATGTTGTATACATCAAATATAGTAAATGTACAGTATATGAGCACATAATATGGTTCACATATCCCTGGTTTAATATAAGCATTCACTTAGATGATTGACCACTTTCGTCCTTATTGAGCGAATGGATATGACGCGGTAATTTCTACTGATAGGTAAAAACCTTCAGGAATTTGTATGCAGTTGTATGTATCTAGTATTTCATATAGATTTGTAGTGACCACGTCCACTAGATGCATGTCTAGTCCTTAAAAAAACTTCTAGAAAAATACCAAAGAGGTAGTTGCATCTATAATAGGGAATATATTACAAAGAAATCCATCTCAGGTTCCTGTAAAAGACTTTGTGCCATTAGTTGACTTTATTTTTCTCACTATGCACATACACACACATGTATTTACTAGGGGTTACATTATCGGGTGTCGGAACTGCAAACACCTGTCTGTGGATAAGATTATCTCACATTATCGGGTGTGCTGGTTGTAGTATCAAAACCATGCATTTTATTATTCTGCCTGAATCTCTCCTTTCCCGTTTAACCAATCATTCCTTTGATGACAATCTTATAGAGAGTGGTTCAGCACCAACATCATCTATGGAAGTATCAGTGGATACTTTGACTATATCATCAACAATCATTGGATTACGATCACAATTTTCTCTATTTCATGCATGCCTTAAGGAAATCCTCTCATTTTGAGGTTCCACGGCCTTTTCAGAGACATTCTCTTGTTAAGAGAACTATACTTAGAGAAATTAGATCTTCCACTAATAGTCTCTTTGAGAGCACTATCTTTCAATGATTGTGATTGGCTCTTCCTCTCAGGAGGTGAAGAATATTTTAAATCAAATAGTCATCCACGCTCAAGGTGTGTTTTAAATGACACACTAGCTACTACACTCACAGCTTCTCATGAAGCAATTTGATTTGCAATTCCTGAAGATGTCAAATCTTCTGCATATCTTTCATTGCTGAAAACATCCAGATGAGATGCATCCTGGTTTATCTTTTTCCAAACAAGGATACTTCACGCTGTTTTTCAGGAGATAGCCTTTCCTCTCCCAAACGGTGGGAAGACTTTCTCATCAAATTTGAAAATCTTGTAGTAAAATAGTAACAGCAGTGGAATATAGCATGTCTCAAACATAACACATGATAATGGTTTCATGAGTAATAAGTTCAAGAATGCACAAGAACATCAAACCATAAATGCCCAAAGCATCACTAGGATGATACAACATCAACGATTGACAAATAAGAGTTTCTTTCAAAATCTATATGTGTATAGATACACAGTTACCACCAGGTGAGATGTCGAGTCATTTATGACTACCAGACCATATTTCCATCAACCTAGTTATTGTCTGAGGAAACTCGTTGTCAAGAGGTCAAGCAACCTCAAATAGATAGTTCTCTCACTACACTTTCATATAAGCATCAAATTTGTAACTGACGCTTAGACTAAGGTCCCAAACGCATAAACAAAGGAGAAAACACCTATATATGAATAAAAGTTCATACCTGCCAATCATATAAAATTTGTCGATAATTACTTTGCAAAGGGGATATCTATCCACAACGATTTTATTAGCTAATCTGAACATTATCGACAACCAAGTTATTAATCAGTTAATAAACGATCTTATATCATTCTCCAGAGTATGAGGATACCATAATCCATTGGTACCAAGTTTCAACATGCGGATATTCATTGCCATGAGATATCAACACAACGTTTATGGATGTGCTCCTCATCAGGAGAGATATCAACTCATCACTCAAAGAGAATATGGACGTTATCTGATTAGATTGGCATACCTCGAACTAGAGGTTTTCGTCTATGCATGTAAGCATATTTTCAGATGAAATAATCGTTGCGATTACATGGAAAGCCCTTGCAAGGACTTTAATATATGCCGAATCAAGCAAGCGTACTCTTGCTAAATCTAGAAATAGAGTAATCTCCAACACCTCATGCATTTCTCGGTATGAGAATTTAGATGATACACAATTGGAATTAACCAATATCGTCGACGATTCTCCCCCTGATCCTTAGGCGAGAATGTCTCATCAACAGAACATCCAGTTCTGCATTACTCTACCTATTAAGGGAGAAACTGGGTGTAGAAAAATAACAATAACATGCAGTCCAGGAGAGGTGACTGATCAGGTTTCCTCTCTCGTTTATTGTCCAGCTGGAATAAATTAAATAATTTACATTTTCATGTAAAATCAACAGTAAAATGTAAACGAATTTTGTGACTATAGACACTATCTCAATATCAGTACCAGTCCTACCAAGACGACCGATAGAGATTTAAACAATGAAAAACACTCCAGGTGCACGTACTGTGTCTTTTATGTCACAACGATAGCAGAGCTTTTCCAGGCTCAAAGACGGTTTAGTCAAACCAATAATTATGTTATCATCATGTATTTCTCCACTTTTGGTGGTACGGGGTTTATCAGGTTCTTAAGCCCGAGAACTATTGTGGTTCCCATATTCAAAAATATGCCTACCACAATTTTATTTTCCTTCTTTTCCAAAAATAAACTTATTTGCATAGGTACTGTTGCAAATTTAATTCACCAAATTCTGGATTTTAGGTAATAGCTCAGGCGACAAGAAGACATGATATTAACTTTAAATATCATTTACAAAAATGCAACACTCATTATCGCTCGACGTTTGTATATCTATGAGGCGCAATTAACATTTGCAGTACTCGGTGTTGTTGACACAACATATACAAAGTGCAAATTAAGCACTAGCTCTTTAAAGCTCGCCGATGCATATAATAGGAGCATATAATGCATTCCATAAAGCTAGCGGGAACACATAAGGGCGCAAAATATGCAGCTCTCCTTATTTTTCACCACTATATTATATACGGTGCATATATCTCCTCTAAAATAAATCCGAACTATTTTCCACAAATATCAATGGTGAAACGGTTCTAACATAATACCGATAAATCTCCAATTTCGTCCATTGGGCTCGACGAAATATTAATTTATCAAAGTTGAAATATGAACACATTCTTTATTTCTTATTATAAAATAAATTGCCTCAATATCAATTGCATCTCATTTCAAAGACCGCAGATAGAGACTGGCTAACCATGTTAGCCCAGTGTCCATTTTTCATCGCATTCCGACCTTAAGTGGAACGACTTTGAATTCTGGAGATTATTATAGCAAAGGAATACTAAAATTTTGCTATCCTCAAGGATGCAATTATTCCTTGCTCCGTCGATATTAAAACCATTAACACCAAAAAATCATTGGTGTACCAACAAAGGAAAATTTATTTTCTACGCTATCCAAAAGGACGCGGAAAAACCTTCTGTTGGTTGGCTAAGGAGGAAAATAATAAAACACTGCAAAACTCAAATATTTGGCTAAATTCGAAAATCGAATAGCATCACAAATATGATTCGTTGGTAATACGTACCCATTTTGGATATCTCTTCATATACCGTATAATTTCCTGTGCTCCAATTAGAACATACAAATATGGTAACATGCCTAACTATCTCTTTAACAATACCTAATCAAAATAGGAAAACAAAGTTAGACATAATAAAAATTATATGCATAAAACTACTTAGAAGCAGTTAAATTAAATATGCAAGGGTTGAAGAGAATTATCCTTTTTCCGTATCGTCAGCCCAATGCCGATCACTACAGAGCAATTCGTGCTGATAACGTGTTATGTAATTACTAGTTAATTAACTTGGCTCAGTTGTGCATACTTAGTTACTTATCTTGGCTTAGAGTACTATATACATAGTACTGCATGCACTGGCCACTAACTTAGAAATGAGAAAAGAGAAATGGGGTGAAAGGAGTTTTATTACTTCTTCTCAAGTTCGATTACTCATTGCAAAGTGGAAATCAAATGGCTATTTATACCCATAAAGAAGTGAGTTGGTAGTACAAAAGAAACTAATGATTCAAAAGCTTAATAATTAAGCATGTCCAATTATGCTTATACTTAATCGGTTAAGGATGTGGAGATTATTATACGAAATCCTCTCGATCCTGCTCGAGTAATGAAATGGTGGGGCACCCGTATGATGACGTGTTCATATAACAAAGCCCATTTACTCGAAGACACGCATGCCAGTAGGTTACCATTTTGAAAAGGTAAATGCCTATTTGTTTTGTAGGGGCTGCTTTTCTCAACATGATGGCTAACATGCAGCCAGCAAGTAACCGACCTGTCTAGGGGCAAACCACAGGGGCGGACCAATGGTGTACCAATCCCTTGGACGGCTGAGATCTATAGGGGGTGGGGGTTTTAAATGCAAGTAGGTCCTGCTTAATTGAATCTAATGGCTGCATTTCATTGGTACACCATTGGTCCGCCATTTTTGGTACACCTTTAGCTTTTTCGAGAAAGTAACCATGGGAAAGTACATTATGACCTAATTTCCTTGATTTGATTTGAATGTGAAAAGTGATGCTGTCCATCTCGTACAGTGTACACGAGGACCCATTAGGCCTTGAGATAAAGACTCTAGGACCCTTTTATGAGTATACTGTAAAAGATTTTATTTGTACAAAACTGCTTTTCCCTTTTATGAATATTAGTTAGTGAAAAATACTAGAACCCCACTAAATGGATCCTCCCCTATCAACTCCATACTTTCACTTTTTAATATTTCTAGGCCCAGAATTTTAGATTTCAGGGCTTGGTAATAAAGTTTAGGATATGGGAGAAATTCTTAATACCAAAAATGCCCTTTACTATATATATCTAATGAAATAGGCTATAGATTTCATTTCCAGATTCATTTTCTCTCTCTCGGCTAAAGAATTCTAGGGTTTTCAGAGCTCCGGCGATCTCTGATTCAATATCTAATGATGAGGTTTATGGATCTCCAATGGAATCTGAGTAAGATTTGGTTTCTTTTTATCATCTCTAGTCAAATGAAACAGTGATGAGCATATCTGAAGCAGAATCAATCAAGTGATACGAACCTAAATCTGAGCATAAAGAAATTCGATTCAATTCAATCGAAGAGAAACATCTACAAAAATGAAGAAAAGTAAGTTTAATCTTTCCATATCCTTTTTAATTTAATTGAGAGCATTAATCTATCAATCTCGAGTTGAAATCAAAATCTCTGAGGTTTAATTTTAGAAGTTTTGAAAAAGAAAATGATAATTAATCTCGATTTTGTTGTTTGATCCTTGATTAGAGCTTGGATGTTTAATCATGAGAAGGATGAGCATGATTATGCATATAAGTATCATCTTCTCTTATTGAGAGATTTTAGTTGATTAATTTCAGTGGATTTTAGGGTTTTCAAAACATAAATCTTCATATTCTTTTCAATTAACTTATCCTAATCGAAATCAGAGCATAAATCTATAACATCTACTCACTCTGGTTGTTTTGATGTAATTTTTATGAAGAATTTTGAACAAATATTTCATATTCGTTCTTCATAAAAATCGACGTAAATCTTAATTTGTAGCTCCGATCTATAAACTGATTTGATATTTGATATCAGCAAATCACCGTCTATATTACCCATAGATTTAATTTTAATTTCAACCACTCTTAATTTTCCATTTCATTTTGTTCTTGATAGACGAAATTTGTTTTCAATTGTTTAAAAAATAACAATAGATGCAATTTTATGAGTCAAACTGTATATCCAATTGAAAATTATGCTTTCAATTTTATTGGCAGTTCAATCTTCTACCATAGATTGATTATGTTGGAAGAAATATTTACTGGAAATGATATTTGTTGGCTGCTATCCATGCTGAGTAGGGGGAGGAACAACAACAGTAGTAACATCTTATTTACAGCAATAACAGTAGCAGCAGAACAGTAATCAACAACAGCTTCAGCTCCAGCAACAAGCACTTCTTAGTCAATCCCAAGGTTTAAATCATCACCTCCTCCAGCAAGATAAAGTTGCGGGTGTAGGAAACATATCATTAGATGGTATCATGTCAAACTCTTTCCGAGGAAATGATCAGGTTTTCCTTTTCTTCATATGAATTTCTAGTATAAATCTGTTACTTTTTTACTTGGTCGAATTTCTAGTGTTTTCTTCTGTTTGTGGCCACTGTTCTTAATGATGATTAATTTGGTATCTTTTAAGAATTCGAAAAATCCGACTGGGAGAAAAAGGAAGAAACCAGTGTCATCTTATGGTCCTTCCAACAGTTCAGGAACTGCAAACACAGCTGGTCCTTCTCCTGGTTCTGCACCCTCCACACCTTCAACTCACACGCCAAGAGATGTGCCTTCAGTACAAATTGGTGTTAATTCCTCAAAGGCGTTAATAATGTTTGGAGCCGATGGAACTGGACCTCTACCCTCACCATCAAATCAGCTGGTAAGCAGATAAGTTCACAAAGTGAATTTTGGGATCACTCCATTTTATCAATGGGATGATAACGATCCTTATTTGCAGGCTGATTTTGTGGAGGATGGATCCCTTGATGATAATGTTAAGTCGTTCATACGTGATGAAAATGATGCTAGAGATCCTGTAAGCCATGGTATGGATTCCCTCTTGGTTTGTATAGTCGTCCATTGTTTAGGCTTATTAACCTTATATCGAAACAGCTGTCATCTCTACAGTCAAAAAGCTGGTGATATGTTTGATTCAATTTTGACCACTAAGAAAGATATTCCTTGAGATAGAGACAATGTTAGTGGTCCACTCTCATACACTGTATGGTGGTGCAGCACCAAAATAAACAATATGTCAACTGAAATGGGAAACCATTCTTTAGTGGAGACATGAATATACAAACAATGACTGTTGAGTCTGAAGAGGATATGGAGTATATGGAGACTATGGAGTGATGGAGAGTACATATACTTAGCTGCAGGGTCAAAGTAGGTGTTAGGTCAATTTCATAATAATTTAAGTTTTATGTTTTCATGTGACCAATAGTGTAGTGGTAGCCTGTCTAGCTATTCCTTTTGCATGTTCTCTATTTTTTACTATATATATATCTTCATAATTCACCTCCACTATACTACCACCAAACAACAACAACAACAATTACTTGTTTTTTGTTCTCAATCACTATACTACCACCAAACAACAAGAACAACAATAACTTAGTTTCTCATTTTCAACATCTTGAATCCGTTGATATTTTCAGCAATAACTTAGTTTTTTAGTCATTCTTATTAATTTGAGCTCAATTAATGGATGCCCTCTTGGTTTGTATCAGGTTTCACATTTACCGAGATTGGTTTTTTCCGAGCAAGTACAAGTAAAGTGGTCTGTTGCCATTTTTCATCGGATGGGAAGATACTCGCCAGTGGTGGGCATGATAAAAAGGTGTAGGATTTTGTATTTAGAATTATTGTTATGTGGTAGTGCCAGATATAACGTACATTTTAACATGAACTTGTTCCGTTAATTTGCAATTGCAGGCTGTACTTTGGCACACAAATTCCTTCAAGCCTAAAACAACCATGGAAGAACATTCCTTGATGATCACTGATGTTCGCTTCAGTCCAAGCATGCCACGCTTGGCTACCTCCTCATTCGACAAAAATGTCAGGGTTTGGGATGCGGACAATGTTAGTATATCCCTTTTTGCCTTTCTTCCAAATATATAATATATATCATATTGACTGTAATTGTGGGTCCATGTTCACTGCGTACTTTTATGGGGCATTCTGCTCCTATCATGTCACTAGACTTTCACCCAAATAAAGATGATCTCTTATGCTCATGCGATGGGGACATTTTGCGAAAACGTTGAGTTATGCAGCAATTACTTTGTTCATTTTGTGTTAAAAGTCATGTTTATTATGTGCAGTAATTTATGTATATTAAGACTGGAAATGTATGTTCTTCAATGTTCTTAGGAAAGTGATGATGGCTAAATATTTCTTACTAAATATTATATAGTTAGTATTTACATGCCACTATATATGTGTAACTACTGGTTACACATGCCACTATGCATGTGTAACTCCTAATTACACATTCAACAGGCATGTGTAACTCTTAGTTACACTACCCATATTCATGTGTAACTCTCAGTTACACAAGTCAGGTGCATCTGTAAGTCTCAGTTACACATGATATATGCATGTGTAACTCCTCTTTACAGTAGACACATGCATGTGTAACCCCTAGTTACAATGATAAAATGAACAAATTTGCAACCAAAAAATTATGCATGCTACGCATCCAAGTCATATGCATGTGTAATTGTCAATTACATATGACGGATGCATGTGTAACTCCCAGTTACACATGCTAAGATAGGTTATCATTAACTTTTCTGTGATCTTTGTTCTATATAACTACTCATCTTTTGACGTTAACTTCGTATCGCAAATAGGAAAATTTGAGCTTCATATCATGGATGGAGAGTTTTCTGATCCTCATATTATAGTTATGCTTGTTGAAAACGGGAAGGGGAAGACGACATTTCTTTGCTTTCTGGTACACCTATTTAGATCCCTCTCTTGTTGTTTTTAGTTTCAAATTTTATGTCTAAACTGCGCGTTTATTCACATTACACAAGTAGGATGCATGTGTAACTTCTAGTTACACATGTTATGTTCTTGTGTAACTCCAAATTACACAAGTAGGATGCATGTGTAGCTCTGAATTACACTAGACAGATGCAAGAGTATCTTCTAGTTACACATGGCAATTATGAACAAACCTTGTAACCAAAAAATTATGCATGCCAGTTACACAAGCTTTCATGGATGTGTAACTCTTAGTTACACATGTCAGGTGCATCTGTAACTCTCAGTTACACATATTATATGCATGTGTAACTCCTCTTTACACTAGACAAATGCATATGTAACTCCTAGTTACACATGCTAAAATGAACAAACTTGCAACCAAAAAAATTCCACATGCTACGTATCCAAGTCATATGCATATGTAACTGTAAATTACACATGATAGATGCATGTGTAACTCCAAGTTACACATGCTAAAATGGGTTATCATGTGTCTTTTCTGTGATCTTTGTTCTATAATTTTTCCTTACAATTCTCGTATAATATTATTATTTTTGCTTTTTATTCATCCAACCTAATCCATGGATGTTTATTTCCTTGCAAATATGCAAGCATTTTGTAATGAGGAAGACAAGGAAGAAAGGCAAAACTTCTAGTATAGGTTTCAGTGGATTATTTCTAGTGTTTTAACTCATTTATTGTGTTCAGTAACGATCGATTACTATAGCTGGTAAACAGAGATATTATTGTAAATGAATATTAATGCGATAGATGCATTTTTTGTATATTTTCTTTTCTGTTGTGTAACTATTGACTACACATGCCATATGCAAGTGTAACTTGTGGATACACTTGTCATATGTATGTGTAACTTCTTATTACACATATCATATGGATGTGTAACTTTTAGTTACACACTATTGAATACACAAAATGAATGTGTAATTTTTATACATGTGTAACTTCCAGTTACACTTGCAATATCAATATGGTCGGAGGTGGTGGTGGTCGGTCGACGGCGGCGGTGGTCGGCGGTGGTTGGTGGTGGTTGCCGACAGTGGTGGTCGGAGGTGGTTGGGGCGGTGGTGGTCGGAGGTGGTTGGTGGAGGTGGTGGTCGGAGGTGGTTGGCGGTGGTGGTGGTCGGAGGTGGTGGTTTCCGGAGGTGGTGGTGGTCGGAGGTGGTTTCCGGCGGTGGTGGTCGGAGGTGTCGGAGGTGGTTGGCGGTGGTTGTGGTGGTCGGAGGTGGTTGGCGGTGGTTGGAACATCATCACATAATATTTTAATAATTTTGGGCCTAGATTTAAATTTTATTTAATTATTGGTTTCACAATAAGTATAAGGGTATCAATGTCTTTTAATAATTTTGGGCCTAGATTTAAACTTCTTTTAATTAAGGGCATCATATTATGGGTTATCCATGGGTTGGGCCTTAGCCTAATTTTCCCTATTAGTTATAAAGACTAGTGTAACACGCACGAACCATGTGCCTGCTATCCGTTTCAAAATACGGACAAATAGGTCATATGACCATAGGCCATAAAATATGGGAGCAATGGACTTGTAAAATATCGGTCTGGGTGAAAATACGGACAATAGGTCATATGACCATAGGCCATAAAATGCGGGAGCAATGGACTTGTAAAATATAGGTCTGGGGAAAAAGAGGCAAAGAAATTTAGTCACTTATACCCTTAATTTAATCTTTATTCTTTATCATATCATTTTCTTTTTCAATTTAAAAATAATCGCAAGAAAGGTTTTAATTTCTAAAATATAAGTCGGATTTTAATAAAATTTATATTTCTGGAAAGGGCTCGAAAATCAAAAATCTCTACAAAACAAGATCCATTGTTGATATGAAATTCGAAGATTTTTTTATTTTATTTTAAACCATGCCGAGGATACATTATGCACCCAGGTGCAACCCGGCCAAAATTAATTTCCCTTAACATTATGCACCCAGGTGCAACTTGCCCAAAATTTATTTCCTATAAAAATATGCATCATGTGTAGGATCAGAATATCGCCACAATTATATTCACGAGAGATTAATGACACTTCTGCGAGCGTTACTGAAAAATCTTCAACAACATTTCACGAGCGTCACAGAATAATTCAAAGAATGACGAAGTTGACGATTGAAGAGGCATATTAGAAGAGTGTTGTTTCACGAGGATTACAAAAGTTGGCGAATATTAACATTGTAATTACCGCGATGAGATCGCAAAATAGATCCGAAAGTAGGGGAAAACTTAGCTGTCACCCACTATGTAATTTCCTATATAAAGGGTTCAACTAAGTCTAGAAAAGGATGATGTATTTTTTAGAATGGAGAGAGTCTTGAGGAGAGAGAAATATTTTTCAGAGAGATTTTTAGAGAGAGAAAAGATATTTTTCTTTATCATCTTCTTCCCCAAAATTAGATTTAGAACTCCATTAATGGAGATTATCAAATGTAAACTTTAACAATCATAGTAGAGAATCATGGATGTAGATCAAATTGATCGAACCATGTAAAAATCTGTGTGTCATTTACAATGTTTAGAATTTTAAATATCAAATTAGCTTAGATTAAGAGATTATTATCAAGATATTACAAGGGGTATGTTGTGGGAAATCCTGCAACTACATTTTGGCGCCGACTAAGGGGATGATGAAAATTCAAAGAATTATTGATGATAAATTCGATTGGATTTATGAGATACAGGGGAAAATATGGAAATTTTGGAAAAAGAGCGATGAAGAACAGCCAACACAATTTAAGAGAAATGTTTACAGAATAAGAAAAACAGAAGTATTGGGAAGCAGGAGTAGATTCGAAGAAATCTTTATAGGAATGAAATGAGATAAATCGGAATCAATTAATTGATTAAACAGGACAAATTCTTTCTTATCTCTTTAATTATATGTTCATAATCTGGATGTGGAAGATTTTGAATTTTTTAACTATCAAACTTTGTTTTTCACAAAAAATTCTGTTTAGTTGATATTTTGAATTCAAAGGAGTTTTGATCGTAAATTTACATCCATAAACCTTGAATTTAATCACAAATTTGATCGTATAAACAACTAACGTGAACATGATTTTTGTGATTGAATTCAAAGATGAAGGAAGCACCACAAGTTCGCAGCGTAAAGAAAGGGACGGCAAAGGAACTCCAACACGGAACAAGGAGTAAGTCTTACGAGAACACAATGATTTCTTGCGAAAATATAGGCTAGGAGGAAGTAAGTGTATGGCAGAATAAATCCGTACCCGGTAAAAACAAAAAGTGAAAGAAAAAGCAACAGGTATGAATCAAGGAGTTTAATCTTACCGTTACCAGCAACCATCATGCAAAGTAGGGAGAAAAATTATACAAGCAAAAATATCGCAAAAAAAAAAAAACAAGAGTTCATTGTTACAGTTATCAGTGGGGAAGCTTGTGAATTAATTATTTAGCCAAGCAGTAAACAAAGTTTATCATAAGTTCAGAGGACGCAGATAACACATCTGTCAAAGAACAAAGTTAATCAAAAATGCAGAAATTCTTAGAAACAAAGGGTTCATAGACAATAGCTGGTTTCTGCTGATTGACGCCAATTATGGAGAGCCGCTCGCGGGGTATCCATTGTTAATGGGGTCATCATTAACAGACTTAATTAACAATAAAAGTAAGAGAAGGAGGTAGAAGGCAAAAGAAGGCATTTGGGCAAAAGAAGCTGATACCATCAAATACAAAAGAAAGGCAGCAGACTAAACTGGAGAGGCAAGTACGTACTAATAATTGTATGGTGAGTAGGACCTGATAGTATGACGTACCATCAAATACCATTTTTCCACACTAATAATCTAGTGTAGGACCTGTTATCGGTGAGTAGTAAGCTTTAATTAATTGTTTTCTTAAAGACACCTTAATATATTCAACGATTAATGAACCCTGTTTGATGGTAAGTAGATGCTCATTAGTTGAATTTGCCACACTTAATATTTTTTGTCGTTTATCGGTAATAAGCTTATTAGTTTACCTGCGAGTAATACTTCATAATACTATCAAACACAAAATTCGTCAAACAAAGCTACGATAAGCTCGCAATTATTTCGGTTAACCACAAACAAATTCTGGCAAACAAGCATAAAGACGGATGTCTAGTTCAAGAGCCGCGAGCAATGACGCCAAAAAGGAGAGCAAACACAATAATTCCTGCGATGATCTCAATAAAAATGAAGATGGAGATGTATGTAGCTGAATTGGTTCGTATAGGAAGGAAGAATAGGTGCTTATGTTGTTTAGAGCTCGTGAAAATATTGAGCTGGTTACAGACGAGATTTAGAGGGGCAACAGAGGGACAAGGTAGTTGGCTCCTTATCTTCTCGTGAAGAGTTGGCGATATTCTCTCGTCAACTATTTGAGTTATAAGAAGTGGGTGTGCAAATGTTGTAAGAAGACAGCTGGGAATATCAAGATGGAAGTGAGATAAGGAGCTGGTTGCATCAGTAGGTGACTAGCCTACCACGTACCCAACAATAATTCTTGGCGAAAGAATACTTTAACAAATAGAAGTTTAACCAACCTTTGTGAATCACATCTGCGAAGAATTGAAAACGTATAGAGAGAAGAAGTGATAATAGGATGAAAATATGGTTTTCTTTTGCTGACAAGAGTCAGTTCAGATGATATTTACTTTACGAATATTTACAGCAAGAATGTTCATTTATTTCAGAAAGATATTTCCTTCGCAAAAAATTCTTTCTTCCAAAAAACTAGCGTGAAGAAAAGATAAGCAAAATTCAAGCCCAGTTCTTCCAAGCCCACTAAAATCAAACTAACCCATTTCACGCAAGCTAAAGTACACCAAGCTATTTAACACAAGGAATTGGCTAGCGAGAAAATGAAGTCTAGTTTTGGTATGATACATCTACTTTCCACGAGAGGATTATTTCATTACTTCGCCAAGTTGGTCAGAGGCAGGAATTTGGTATTTCATTACTTCGTCAGATATTTGATTATTTCGCAAGATAATTTCGCAAGAGAAGGGTTAGAACAATTGGTATGGTGCAAGGGGCAAGTCAAGAGTTCATTTCTCATTTCTTCTCATTTCAAGAGCAAATCAAATACTTCGCGAGATACGGCAGCAACAGAAAATCTCCAAAAAGCTAAGTTCCACTTCCTTGAGTATTTTATTTACAAAAAATGAAATTTTTTTTATTTATTTATATTATCGCAAGATTTCTAAAATTTCTAAGATTTCAAAATATTTCAAAGAATTTTGATTTGATACAATCGCAAAATTTTTGACCAGAGTGATATATTCGCAAAAATTTAAAGATTTCAAAAAAGATTTCTAATTTTTTTTATTTGACTTAGAGATACAATCGCCAGATTTCAAAAATTTCAAAGGTTATAAAAATGAGATCATCGCAAAAAAATTTAAAGATCGCAAAATTTTTCAAAGATTTCAAAGATTACAATAAATGAAACTATCGCAAAGATTTCTAAGATTTCAAAAAAATTTGATTTCATTTCCAAAACAGCGATACCCTCGCAAGTTTACAAAGATTTCAAAATATTATAGAAAATGGAATTATCGCAAAAAATTTCAAAGATTTCTAAAGTTACAGAAAACGAAATTATCGCCAAAATTTCTAAGATTTCAAATTTCCAAAATACGCGATACAATTGCAAGATTTCAAAGAAAATTTCAAAGATTTCTCTAGAATATTTCTTTTACAGAAAGAAATTTTTGGTTTAACAAATGCGATAAAACCGCAAGATTTTAAAGAATATTTCTAAGATTTCAAAATATTTTAAAGAATATTTAAACTCACAGAAATGAGCAAAACAAATTTTTATCAGATTGCGAGTGTAATAATGAGATTATTCAAGATTATATAAAGAATTGACAGAAATGAAAGAATGAAGAAACGCGAAAATATCGCGAGAAACGCGAATATAATTTCGCAGAGATTTAAAGAATGGGATGAACCTTTATGGCGTGCACCCTAGTTCGCGAATACAATTTCGCAAGAGGCAAATTTAGACCTTAAAGTACGTCATATAAGGGGGTATCTGATTGCATGGCTCAGGGGTAAGGTTATACCGCTGCTGGATCCTGAGTCATGGAGAGAAAGGGGTCCATCTCTTTGAGATACCTATCCAGAAGAGGTACCTTGGATTTCCAACTTTATAAGGTTATACCCTGGTTGGACGACCGAGGGTCTCTTCTAAGAAGTGCAGAGTATGACCAAGGCGCCGAGGTACACGGTTGAGCCAAGGATGCCCGGGACGGACGAACCTACCCTGGACATCTTTGGTAAGTCTTGGCTATGATGCACTTGGCCTGAAGAAAACCCCACCTAGGGTGTAGTCTTGTAACTATAAGCCATATAGGCATAAAGTACAAGAGGCTGCGAAAACAACTGGTTGTTGGTAAATATGGATGGGAGGAGCTAGTCTTGTATGGCCGATGTGCCCTCCTTGAAGGGGCAACCAGGGGGAAGATAAGGGCGGCACCCTCCATTAGGGAGCTGATAAGTGTCTTAAGACGGCAATGTCATGGGGCTCTAAGATCGCAAGATCATTTAGGCCTGTCATATTGTTGCGTAAATTATACAGAGGCAAAAAGCCAAATGAGAAAAAGTTAAGATGAGATCAATGGGTTTTTACATGAAAGTGTAAATACGTCCTGCGATTTCATCGCACGACGGCAATGTCATGAGACTTTAATCTCGCAAGAGAACTTAGACTTGTCATATTGTATCATAACAGGCCAAAAAGCCTCGAGAGAAAAGATAAGGCAAGATCAATGGGTCAATACATGCAAATGTAAAGACGTCCTGCGATTTTGTCGTAGAAAGAAAAATTGGCGAAATAAGACCTTTAACTAGGAAGGAAAAATAAGACCAATAGAATAATCTCAAACATTAATTATTTTCTTGTAAGAATGCAGGAAAGATTTGTTCATCGCAAGAGAGATAGCAAGTACTATTAAGAATCTCTCAGAAATATTATTCAGAGTTTCTCAGAAGTATTATTCAGAATTTATCAAGAGGAATGTCTACAATCTCGTAGCATTATTCACAATCTCGCCACTATTCATCGCCACTATTCATGACAACACTATTCAAATAATTATTTCGGAATCTCGCAGAAACATTCAGAAATTCACAGAAACATTCATAAATTTTCAGACTAATTCATCATATTGCAGACTATTCCATAATTTCGCAGGAGAAATGATTATTTCGCAGAATATGATCATTTTATCAAATGAGGCAGAGGCAATTCGTTCATTTAGCATTTTCTCAGGGATTCTTCCTTCATAGATAAAGAACAGAGGCAATTGTGGATTACCAAGAAAACATTTTATGTTCTTTATCTTCTCGCAGGAATCATTTCCAAAATGGACTAGGATTTTCACCAAAAATCCAGTAATAAATTCACAAGAACAGAGGCAATACTTATGATTTTCATTAAAGGACAGATACTTCTTATATTTTAAAGAATGAGTACTTCTTATATTTCTTCAGGGATACTTCATACTTCACGAGCACTTCAAGAGTTAATACTTCTTATTTACTTAACAAAGATATGGAACTTCGCAAAAGAATAGAGGCAAGTATATACTTTTCAAGTCCAATATTCTTTCGCTCATTCCTTCATCAACAAAAATCAAAGACTGCTACAACAATGATTTTTTCTTAAAAATTACTTTTCAAGCAATATTCAAGAAAAAAGAGGCAAGATGTAGGATCAAAATATCGCCACAATTATATTCACGAGAGATTAATGACACTTCATGAAGCGTACATTGAAAAATCTTCAACAACATTTCACGAGCGTCACAGAATAATTCAAAGAATGACGAAGTTGACGATTGAAGAGGCATATTAGAAGAGTGTTGTTTCACGAGGATTACAAAAGTTGGCGAATATTAACATTGTAATTACCGCGATGAGATCGCAAAATAGATCCGAAAGTAGGGGAAAACTTAGTTGTCACCCACTATGTAATTTCCTATATAAAGGGTTCAAGTAAGTCCAGAAAAGGATGATGTATTTTTTAGAATGGAGAGAGTCTTGAGGAGAGAGAAAGATTTTTCAGAGAGATTTTTAGAGAGAGAAAAGATATTTTTCTTTATCATCTTCTTCCCCAAAATTAGATTTAGAACTCCATTAATGGAGATTATCAAATGTAAAATCAAATGTAAACTTTAACAATCATAGTAGAGAATCATGGATGTAGATCAAATTGATCGAACCATGTAAAAATCCGTGTGTCTATTTACAATGTTTAGAATTTTAAATATCAAATTATCTTAGATTAAGAGATTATTATCAAGATATTACAAGGGGTGTGTTGTGGGAAATCCTGCAACTACATCATGCACCCAAGTGCAACCTGGCCAAAATTTATATCGTGTAAGAAAATGCATCATGCACCTAGGTACAACCTGGACAAAATATTTTTCCTATAAGAATCAAAAAAATATAAATTATGCACTCAGCTACAACCAGCCAAAAACCTATTTCTCGTCAGAATGAGACATTATGCACTCAGGTGCATCTTGCGTACTTCAAGGATAAATCCAAGTTTATCCTATTAATCACCTGTAATATTTTATACATAACCGAAATCATTAGTTCATGATCTCGAACAATAAATCGACACCACTATCATCACATTCACCACCAAAATATCAACCAAAAACAAGCATAAATAAAGAAAAAGAAGGGAAACATAAAAAAAATCCAAAAAAAATATACATTATGCATTTGGGTGCAACTAGAACAAAAACTATTTCCTATCATAATATATACATTATGCACCTAGGTGCATCATGGCTAAACTATTTCTTGTCAAAATATACATTTAACTTTTTTTGTCTAGAACTAATTAGATTAGAGATAAATCATCATATCAAAATAAAATGGAAACTCATTTGGCATATGCAAACAGTATAAAGAACAGCCTGACTTATGCATCAAAGAACATAAAAAGATTAACATATATATCTAAAATGATCCATTAGATTAGCGAAAGAAGATGAAGAAGGTGAGACGGGGAAAGAAGACAAACTAGTATAAGTTCAACTTTGTTGTTCTGGCCTACATGATCCAAAATATAAAAAAAATACTAATTGATTTCGTTAATCAATTGTTTACTGCAACTTAATTCAAACTAGCTCCTAATTAAAGAAGCACCTCGGTTCATAATATAAGCATTTGTAACACAACACCTGTTGTTATGGAATCAAAATGAACCTACGTAATCAAATTAAAACATCTACAGGGTGTAAAAATGAAGGTGGAAAAACCTTGCATCGTTCTCTGATAAGGTAAGCTTACTTTTCGATATTTAGTACAACAAACATCTTCGACACCAAGTGATTTGTGAAATATCCAGGGGCTACCTTTACAGTCTCACCATCCTCCCTAAGCTTCTCTAAACTCTAGATAATAAAAAAAGAAAACATTAAAATTCCCTAGTTATCAATAAGAAGACTAAGTTACAAAACTTTTGAAACTGAATCTCGCAGAACCTTGGCATTTTCATTTGTACATTTTTCTTACCTAGTAAGATTGAATACAAATTTCTATATCCAAGTCCCCGTAGAACATTTCCTGCAATATTGAATGTAAGCTATTGTTGAAATATTTCTATTCCTTATCCATGACCTGTATCAAACAAACCAAGAGAACCCATACAATTTGTTAGTTTACTGTTTAGGTCAGCAGCCATTTTAAGGACAATTGTCTCCCTATGCTGAAATCAATTGGGAAATCTCACGTAAAGAGAAACAAAATTAAGAACATCCATATACCTATTTCACTGAAATCCTCTGTAACGTTTTCCCTACAACAACCTAAATTATAAAATTAAAAGATTTCTAGAGTTTTAATCAAATTCTACGATTTTGTAACCCAAATTCTAGTATATCACTAGATGATCAAATCCACTAAACAACAACAAAACCAGTATAAATTAAGTAGAATTAGGAAACAAAATAATTTCGAACACAAATTACCTGATTTGAGGATTTACAAACCCTATTTGAACTGCTAAAACCCAAATCGTAAACAAAAACCTAACTGAAAATCAATCGAATAGGTAATACTGTTTCCCACCTTCTTCATGATCCTCAGCATCTCCATGTGAACATTGCTTTCTTACCTATAAATCAGAAGAGAAATCGGAGAAGAAACTCCTTTCCTATATTCTTGTGATTCTTCCGATCCTGGGGTCTAATTTGTTTGATAATTTCTAGCTACGCTGGTGACGATGAAGATTTCCAGGCTATACCGGTGACGATGGAGATTGTTGATGGTGTTGGTCATTGCATCGTAGAATAGAATTATAGGACCAGAATATCACTACAACAGTGCGCGAGTTCTTCAAACAACGCTTTATGGGTGTCGCAGAGTGACATAATAGCTGGCGATTGAAGAAACACGGGAAAAGCATGTTTGTCTTGCGATGGTTACAAAGCTTATGATAATTAACATTATAACAATCGCGATAAGATCGGAGAGTAAATCTGAAATATAAGGAAAACTTAGCTGTCATCCATTATGTAATTTCCTATATAAAGGGGTCCAATAGATTTAGAGAGGGATGATGTATTTTTGAGAGTTGAGAAAGTCTTGAGGAAAGAGAAACTTCGAGAGAATAGTTGTAATCTGGATTTCTGTAAACATTTCTGAGATTTAAATGATAAGTGTCGTTTTTAATCTTCAATTATGAGTTGAATATTGTAAAATCTTAACAAGGGTGTAGTGTAGGATTTCCTGCAACTACATTTTGGCGCCCGAAACAGGGACTGAATTGATGATTATTTGAAGAAAAAAATAAAAATTAACATTGTGATTGGAAAGAATTTGGAACAATTAGTGAAATATTGTACGCAACATCCAACAGCTTGATAATATTAATGGCTGGAAGAAGAATAAATATGTTAGAACCACTAACAACTGTGAGAAGGAGTAAAAGACTTGCAGGTGGAGGAACAAATGAAATGGGAGAATCTTCAAGGATAAGAACAAGAAGAAATAGAATAAGGAATGAGGGAGAAAATCAAATTCAACGGCCGAATCAACAAACACCAATAGAAGATGGAGCTGTGGATTATGATAGAGTGAGTGTGCATACTTGGAGATCGGATTCGATGGAAGAAGTAGAAGATCGACAATTAAGAAATGAAAGAGGAGAAGAAAGAGATCGAAAAGTGATTGAAGGTTTGATTCATGAAGAAAATGAAAATGAAACAGCGGATGATATAAGACAAAGAATACAGGAGAAAAGAAGATTAGAAACAGAAGAACGTGCGAATTTAACAAGATAAAACCATGAGTTAAGAATGAAGAATTTAAGATTGCAACGAAGAAGATCAAGAAGTACTTCTAGATCAAGTTCAAGGTCATTTAGAGAAGAACCAAGGAAAAATTCCCCTGTGAGAAATATTGGAGAGAATATTCAAGGAGAAATGCAAAATCCAAATGAAGAACCATATCATAGAGAAGAAGAGATAATTGATGATCTCCATATTCCACACGATGAAGTCGTGAATGGTAGAAGAAATCAAGAGGGTAGAAGTATCCAAAATGGTGAAGAAAATCGAGAAGAAGGTAGAAGAATATTACATGGGCGAGAAATCCAAAGAAATCAAAGAATCATCAAGGACGAAATTGAGAGACATTATGCTGAACAAGCACGTCTGTCTTGCGAGAGGGAAAGATTAAGAGCAGAAGTGGAAGAACAAGAATTTCAGGAGGAAATTTGAAAGAATAATCATGATAATCGCGAAAGGAGACGCGCACAGAATCGCCACAATAATGGTATCAATGAAGATTACGATAGAATACAAGGAAGAATAGAAAGACAGCGAGGAGAAATGGATAGAAATGGAGAAAATCGCAGAAGAAGAGAAGTTGCATTGAAAAGGCCAATGGAGCAAAATTCAGCTGGGAATGAACAAATTTTAAGAGAATTAGCAGAAATGAGGGAAATGATGAATAATAGAAGAGAAGGAGGTAGAAGGCAACTTGATGAAGCAATTGAGGAAGCTGCGAGAACTCCATTTACTCGAGAAGTACAATTAAGAGGAATACCCCCAAAATGCAATTTACTAGCATTAACCAGTATCTTCGATGGAAATACCTGTGTTGTTCAACATGTCAAGGCTTATGTTAGGTGTATTCTACAGTGTGAAAACCATGATGATGTATTATGCAAATATTTTGCGTCTAGCTTAACTGGTGAGGCTCTAAAATGGTTTGAGGGGTTGCCCAAAAATACTATAACTTTTTTTAATCATTTGCAAGTTACATTTCTGGGAGCATACATAAGCAACAATTCATCGCGTCCAGGTATTGAAGATGTATTTGGGTTAAAGAAGAGGGTTGGCGAGAGTCTGAAACACCTAACCGTAAGATGGAAGACGATGTGCAGTGAAATGGCAGGAAGAGTGGATGAGAGATATCTCATTTTATCTTTTATCAATGCAATGTTCGCAACCAATCTGTTATACATACAAATATTTAGAATCAAGAATAAAATTACAATGACGGAGTTGCGAGAATTACAAGAGGAATACATTGCTTTGGAGGAGAAACAAAATGAGATAGAATCATACTCAATCGCAAATACCATCTCAATAGCGGCAAATGAAAGTCTACTTCCTAAAATGATTAATAATATGGCGAGCACCTCGCAGCCACAACAAGAGAAAGTGGAGATTGATAACCAGCAGAAGTTAGTAGCCATGGGAAGTCGAGATCAAGAAGAGTATGAAAGAGAGAAGAATTATTACAATCGTGGTGGAAATAACAAGATCCAAAGGTTTGATCAACCACAAGAAACTTATGGTGGACAAAGGCAAGATAATTTTAGAGGTCAAGGTAATCAAAAGATAATATGGGAAGAAATTAAGATGCCACCCCTGAATGCCATCATAGAGAAAATTTGGGAAGCTATCATTTTGATGGAAAATATACCATCACCATGGAACATGGGAAAACAACCACATCCAAATAATCGAAATCAAGCATTTTGTCCTTACCATCATTTTCATGGTCACTCAATAAATGATTGCAGGAATGTAAAAAGGATCATTTTGAGGATGATTGATCAAGGAAAGTTAAATCACTTTTTAATAGGATATCCACAATCTCAGCAATTACCCCCCAGCACCAGACATTCGCAGAGTGAATAATGTAAAAGGAGCAGAAACATTTGTGATAAAAGTGGGAACTAAGGCAAAGAATTTATTATGTAATTCCATTATACATTCATTCAAGACCATTAAGGATTTTCACGACAATGTTCTAAGCAGAGTCTTCGCGAGAGATACCGATGGAAGAGAAATACTAAATATTGCGAGAGCCTCGCCATTAGAGGAATGGAAGAAGCAAACTATTTCTTTCACTGCACAAGAAGTAGCAAATCCTGGCGAGATGCATGATCAGCCATTAGTTGTGAGATTAGAGATAAATCCAAAACAAAGAGAGGATGAAGATGAAAATGAAGACAAAGTTGAAGATGATGAAAATGAAGATTCATGGGCAATTAATAGAGTGTTGATTGATACAGGCATCTCCATTGATATTTTATTTTATCACACTTATAAGACCATGGGAGGAAAAGCGAAGATTTAATACCGTCGACGTACAAGATATATAGTTTTAATGGCACTTCTAACAAGCCCAAAGGGGAAATTACAATGCGGATTCCATTAAAGGGGATATCTTCTGAAGTCTTATTTCGCGTTGTTGAAATTGAATCACCGTATAATGCCTTGATTGGCAGGCCATGGTTGCACGGAATCTTAGGTGTGGCATCGACTTATCATCAATGTATTAAATTTCCACATCCAAATGGTATTGGAATTATAAAGGGAGATTTGGTTGAGGGGAAGAAGTGCTATGAAATCGACATGGAAACTTGCGAGGGAAGATCTGTGAGGAATAGAAATTGGACGCAGAACATCAAACAGAAACAAAGAAGAGACAGACTAATGGTTGATGCAATAGAGCGGAGAGAATATGAAATGCTACGAAATCAAGAAATGCTAAAAATAATAGATGGAGAGCATCTCGCTAGTGAAGAAAAGATAGTAAAACGCAATAGAAAAGCAGCAATGGAATATAGTAAGTAGAAAGGTAGTATGATGAAATTTGAGAAGTTTATGAATGATTTGTTTGAAGAAAATGTAATTGACAAAGTTATGAAATTTTATCATACAAGAGGAAAGAAGGTCAACGAAATGAAATTTCATCAGAGTTGCAATACTCACAAGAAACGCGAATAAAATTTTGCAGAGATTTATAGAATGGGACGAACCTTTATGGCGTACACCCTAGTTCGCGGGTATAATCTCGCAAGAGGCAAATGTAAGACCTAAAGTACGTCATATGAGGGGGTATCTCTTTACTTGACTCAGGGATAAAGTTATACCGCTGCTGGAACCTGAGTCATGTAGATGTTGGGGTTAAAGAAAACCTATCCAGGAGAGATACCTTGGATTTTCAACTTTATAAGGTTATACCCTGGTTGGAAGACCAAGGGTCTCTTCTAAGGAGTGCAGAATATGACCAAGGAGCCGAGGTACACGGTTGAGCCAAGGGTGCCCGGGATGGACGAACCTACCCTGGCCATTCTTGGTAAGTCTTGGATATGATGCACTCGGCCCAAAGAAAACCCCGCTTAAGGTGTAGTCTTGTAACTATAAGCCATATAGGCATAAAAGACAAGAGGCTGCGAAAACAACTGGTTGTTGGTAAATCTGGATGGGAGGAGCTAGTCTTGTATGTCCGATGTTCCCTCCTTGAAGGGGCATCCAGGGGGAAGATAAGGGCGGCACCCTCCATTAGGGAGCTGATAAGTGTCTTAAGACGGCAATGTCATGGGGCTTTATGCTCGTAAGAGCATTTAGGCATGTCATATTGTCGCGTGATGAAAATTATACAGAGGAAACAAGCACTAAGAGCAAAAAGATAAGATGAGATCAATGGGTTTTTACATGAAAGTGTAAAGACGTCATGCGATGTCATCGCACGACGGCAATATCATGAGGCTTTATTCTCGCAAGGGAACTTAGGTTTGTCATATTATTGTAAAGAAATTAACAAAATACAGATAAGGCAAGATCAATGGGTCAATACATGCAAGTGTAGAGACGTCCTGCGATTTTGTCGCAAAAATAAAAATGTGGCAAAATATGACCTTTAACTAGGAAGGCATAATAAGACCACAAGATTACATGGTTGCGATAGTAACACAGAAATTATGAGATTTGCGATATTTACGCAGAAATCATAAAATTATGCAATTACTGATAGCGATATCCACGCGGATATTGAGGCAGAATGTATTCAATAGATTTTATTTAAAACTGATATCTAAATTCCATTCAATTTTCTCATATTGCAGATGAATAACAGAGGCAAGTATGGGAATGCACAAAATGGGGAAATTATTATTCATCATCATATGATAAAATTGCGTAGACATTATTATATGACATATTTATGCATATAGTTAAAGGGTAATAAATATATTGATTTACCTATATTGCAGAAAATAGTTGTTTTCTAATTCATACAGATAGAAGAAAATGAAATTTATACATCAAGAAAACTCGCATCAAGTTGGAGAAACTCGCAGAAATATTACAAGAAAAAGGAAATAAGTGTATAAAAATTACAAGGAAGATAAAAAGAAGAAACATAACTAATTAGATCCATCACCGTGTTCTTCATCAAATTTCTCTTCTTCGCCAGATTTATCTTCTTCGCCATTTTCATTATTATCTTCATCCTCACCAGATTCCTCAGCTTCACTATCAGAGATAACAAGGTTTGGAGTTTTTGCTGGACTTTCTTCTTCAAGATCAGGATATTTAGAATGAGGAATGTTATGATCATCGCAAACCAATCTAATGGAGGCATTGCGAACGTCAACAAGAGTACTACTAGAATTCGCAGCTTTGATTTTTAATTGTTCTTTCAATCTTGAATACTTCTCGTTGCGAGCAGCAAGGGTATTTGCGAGTTGATTCATATCAGCTTCAAGTTCTCCAATTCTTTCAAGATATCTCTTCTCAGCTCCTGCGAGTATATGATGACAAGTTGGAAATTTTGCAAGGAAGAACAATAAAAACAAATAATTAACAAGGAAAAAGGATTAACAACCTTCTCTTTCAGAAATTAGGTCTTTAATTAAAGATGCTTGTTCAACGTGAATACTAACATCTACACCTAAATTAGTTCTGGAATTATCAAGAACCTTCGCAGCCCAAGCAAACTCCTCATGATTATTAATAAGAAAGCGAGAATGAATTTGGTTTTCTCTTTCAACAAAATCCTCTTTTTCGCGAAGAAGTCTATCCCTTTCAATTTGAACCTCAAGAATAGTATTTTGGAAATTTGCTAAAGCTTCAGCTCCTTGCCTAGATATACGGTCTTTGTCTTTTGAAAGATCTTTATTCTTGGCCTTTAAAGTTTTAATCTCTACTTTAGAATTGTGGTAAAGTTGTTTGAATCTGTGAGTTATATCTACACAAGATATGTGATCAATTTCTACGATGCGAAACTTAGATCTGAGTTCATCTATGGAAAGAGAATTAATGTTGGAAGGGTTATTCAAAGAATTGTTAAGAAGCTTATCATTATCTATTGGTTCGGGGAAAGAACGAATGGTTAAAGATTCATCATTGAGACCATAAATGTCTGCGAGAATGACAAATCAAGGAAGAAAGAGTAATGAAAAATAAAAATATGAAAGAAAAGAAGAAAATTCTCATACCTAGGAGTTGCTTATTGGAAGTATCAAGGTTAGATACTTTGAGCGATTGTTGAGAAAGATTTTTCTTTAATTATTTATTTTTCTCGCGAAGACTTGCAAGTTCAGATTCAAGCTTCTCATTCTTTTCGCAAAAAGCAACGTTCTTCTTGTGGGAAAATGCGCGTCTTTTATCCAAGTCAGAGGAAACATCAAATGAAGCTTTCCCAACCTGCGAAGAAAATAATAAAAGTTAAGATATGGTGATAAAACAAATATACAAACGATAAGAAGAAATAAAAACATACCAGACTACCAAGTGAATTTAAGAGGCTGGGAGTCAGCGATATCGAGATTCCTTGGAGAGAATCATTATCAACTAAAATGGAAGCATCACAGACTTTAGCGAGAGCATTGGAAATCCCATTAAGATCTTCATCTCCATAATCATTTGCAATGCCATATGTAACATCGCCAATTTTTTTGGATAATTGAGTCATAGAAGACTCGGGAGGGGAAGGACCATTATCATCATCATCATCATCGTTAACATTGTTAGAATCGTCATCCAAAATTTCTTCATTGGATTGAAGAGTTGAAGGAGAAGAGGGTTGAGTTTTTCTTTTCTTTGAAAGAGGAGCACCAGATTTCTCTCTGCGAGGGGCAGTAGACTTCTCTTTAAGAGGAGCGAAAGATTTACCCTTGCGAGTAGAAGAAGATTTCTCTTTATTTTTCACCACTTTCACAGGTTCTCTTTCTTCAATTACTTGCGAGCACGGATAAAGATGAGAAATAGGGGCAACAATATATTGTTAAGATTTATAAAGAAATATTTCTTACTTCATCTGTGAGTAATTGAAGAGCTAAACGGGTAGCAGGTTTCACAAACTTCTCATAGCTGGTTCTTAATCTCTCAATCTAATAAAAAGGAATAGTTAGTGAGAATTTGAAGATATGGAAAGATTGGTAATAATAACTTGTTATGCAAAAAGAACATAGAACATACTTCTTTATTCCTCTCAGGCCAGGTGAAGACCCACGGTTGATATTCAGTAAGATTCGTAGGCAAGATATGAAGACCAGAGATATAAGGACCTTCAAGGCATAAATGAAAAATGAACCATTTATCATCACTAGAGTGGCGAGGGCCTTTATTGGTACTTGTATGCCAATCAATATCCAACATAAGTGCTTTATCTTCAGCGATTTTATCTTTCCTTTGCAAGCGGACACCCCAACAAGTGCTATCCCTTCTCATTGGGATAATGTCATAATTTATGAAGAAATTATCTATAGTATACATCGCAGGAATAATTGGAACATCCTTAAAATTAGGATTCTTCGCGGCTTCAGGATAGCGAGATGGTTTATTAGCGCCGAGAGTAGCATATTCCATCAGAAGACGAATGCAATCCCCACCCAATTGATATATCGCTCGTGAGAACTTCTCGTGGGAAATTATTTCATAGAATAATGGAAGTTCTGGGTTATAAAGAGGAATGGGAAGACCCGCTTCAAGATGACCAAGCGAGATTATGATTTTCTCACGATTACATTGAAAATTAGAGAATAATGGAACATAAAGTTGAGATTTAGGGTTTTGATTAGGGATGGTGGATAAAGTAAAACCTTTCTCTTGAAATTCCTTTTGAAGTTTCTCAAAAGCAGTCTCATTTTTGCGATCAGCTACAACCATCTTGCGTATGCGAATGAGGATTGAAAGAATAAAAAGATCGAAAGAAAAATTATAACAGAAACAGATCCGGAATGTATAGAAGAACAGTAAAATTGCAGGAAGAAGAAAGTAAAAAGAGTGGGAGAGAAGAATGAAAGAAGTATTTATAGAAGAAGAAAATTCTCGAAAAGATAAATACAATTAATGCGATGAAAGGAGATGAACGGTTAGATTGCAGCAGTTGAAAGGGACGTGTCAAAAATCAAATGGAAGAAAAATCTTGTGAAAAAAGCTGGCGAAGAGTACATAAACGCGTCAAAACAGAATGAGAAAAGAAAAACAGTTGCGGCATTTTAGTTCTCATGAATCTTTTCTTCTTCGCAAAAAAGACATGAGAAAAGGCAAGATGTAGGACCAGAATATCGATACAACAGTGCATCTGCGAAATTAATGACATTTCTGCGAGCCTAATCGCGAGTTCTTCAAACAACGCTTTATGGGTGTCGCAGAATAAACTTAAATAATGACGTAATAGCTGACGATTGAAGAAACACGGGAAAAGCATGTTTGTCTTGCGATGGTTACAAAGCTTGCGATAATGAACATTATAACAATCGCGATAAGATCGCAGAGTAAATCTGAAATAAAAGGAAAACTTAGTTGTCATCCACTATGTAATTTCCTATATAAAGGGGTCCAATAAATTTAGAGAGGGATGATGTATTTTTGAGAGTTGAGAAAGTCTTAAGGAAAGAGAAACTTCGAGAGAATGGTTGTAATCTGGATTTCTGTAAACATTTCTGAGATTTAAATGATAAGTGTCGTTTTTAATCTTCAATTATGAGTTGAATATTGTAAAATCTTAACAAGGGTGTAGTGTAGGATTTCCTGCAACTACAAGAATATAAGAGAACGAATCTAAGAAAAAGAATGAACATAGAGGGTACTTTAGTCTGTTATAGTTATTAAACTTGGGTTAAATGTCCGATTTGGGATATTTAAATAGTATCTTTGAGATTTGGGATATTAGAACCGTGCTCATAGTTTGCTCATCTCATAGACCCAGGAATTCAAATCCAAGGGATATACAACCAAAAAACTGTTTCAAAATAAGCTCAACTTTCCCATAAATTTTCCAATCAAAGATGTTTATTTATGGAAAAATAAGCTGCAGACTGCTGTCACGTTAAAAAAGTACAAAATATAAATATGATATCTTGGAATTCATAAAATGAGAACAGGCAACACCACCATGGATGAGAAACTATAACTACCGGCGCAGTTCAGTTATCCGCCAGCCAAAATTTAATGGGAAGATTGGAACGAATGAGAACTATTTAATTGGCTTTACTGATTTAAGATTTAGGGTGTTTACTGTTGAGCACGTGCTTGTGAAAATAGTTACTTGGGAAATATTTTACTTTCTCCTGCTCCAAGTTGAGACCTCCCAAATCTAAAATGAAGGGCAGTTGTCAAAACTTTGCAGACTGTAGAAACCACGTGTATGAGGAACATTATATATAGTAATTTTTTGATAATAAAAAACTAACTGCCACATGTTCAGCAGAAATTATATTATCATTTACCTTCTACTCAGGAGCAACCACCACCACCACCACATACTTTAACAATCCCACACCACCTCTCAGTCTCCCTCGTTCCTTTTTTACCACTACCACCAGGGACAGTTGCTAGTTCTCTTTTATTTTCTTTCATTTGGAGTTTTCCTCTCCCAATCAATTTCAAACTTTAATCCCAAACAGCATCCCAAACAGCTGTGATCGCTGAATTGTTTAATTTCTTTTTCTAGTTTTTGAGAAACAACGTTGCTTGCTAAAATGATCCATTAACTTCAACAATTTTGATGATAGATTGAAAAGAAGTAAAATTGAAGTGTTGAATTTGGGATTGGGTCAATGAGTATTCTGTGGCCGATGAAGAGAATACAAAAGTCGTTTTGTTGATTACCCTTATTTTTTCCGGAATTTCTTCTTTCGTAACAAAACCTTAGTTGGATTTGATCCTTTGCTAATTTTGTTCAGCGAAAGAATATTGTGATTTGATTTTGAAAGAGAACCATTTTTTTGGGTTGTCTCTGTGTCACGGAGTGAAGAACAAAAAAAAAAGGCGATGGTGGAAAGACGAATTAAGTAAAGAAAATCATACCTTGAAATTCCGATTAGAGATGATTTCGACTTTGATGATGGCGATGGTGGAAAGACGAATTAGATGGAAAAAAAAAAGATTGGGGTTTAATGGGGTTTGTCGATGTCCATCATCCCTGTTTAGGGAGGAAGAAGAAAGGTTTTGTTGATTAACCTTTATTTTTCTGGATTTACAGGAATATCACGAAGAAACTTGATTTTAGAAGAACGGTAATATAGTAATTCCGGGGTGTCCGGACCAAATCTGGTGTCGTACCAAAATAAGTGTTTTCTTTATATTAGTACTAGTATAGCACGCATGCGCGATGCGCCTGCCGGTACATTCGTTTCGTAATTCTGTTGTTTTTGTGGAGTAATCAATGGTCAAATTAACACTTGGTCAACATTCAACGCCAAGTGGTGAAAATTCATTTCATGTTAATGTGCAAAAGTAATCACAACTAAACTGGAATTTTTCATTTAATAATAATTTTTCAATCGTAAATGTCCTTTTACATCAATAATTTGTATTTGTAACTCGTATTTTTCTAAGACAAAAAGACTTCTTTATACACAACATTTTTCGTGTACGTTCCCTTCTTCTTTGCAATTGTGCCTTTAGCCACTAATGCTTTCGTGTTGTTACTTGATACTCCTCTTGAGAGAGCAACGTACAATTGACCATGGCTGAACACATGCTCAGGAAAGAAAATACATGTGTTTTCGATCGTTTGCCCCTGCGCCTTGTTGACTGTAAAAGCGAAACACAAACGGATCGGAAACTGTTTACGCTTAAACTTATATGGGAGCTTCGGATTCTCAGGTGGCTCCAGTGGCATCCTGTGAATAAAAACTCGTGTACCTACGTAATTCCCACTAATAATTACATCATCAATACAGTTTGGGAAAAACTCTTTGATTATCAACCTGGTACCATTACATAGACCATTTTTTGCATCAACATTCCGCAACAACATAATAGGAGCACCGATCTTCAATTTTAAAATGTGTGATGGCAAACCCCCAGGAGCAATGTTGTTCAGTTATTCTTGTTGGTAAAGACCGTGAGTATCGTCGTCCATAGAATCAAATGAGTAGAATAAAACCTCTTCTCCAGGAAAGATGCTAAGTACTCGGTCATTAAGCTTCTCGACGTACTCATCCAATGGTGTGATTAAGCCCTATTGACCATGTAGTCTACATCTCTGCCATTTTCCACCAAGTTTGGAAATGTAACATCTATAAGCTGAGACAAAGAAGCATCACTGACCCATGGTATGACCATCTCTTACGGAACCTTTATCATCTCATTAGCAACGCAAGGTTCATCCCCGTCACCAACACGAATCAAAAACTCAGAATAAGATGCATCCTCGGCTGCACGCATATTCTTCTTCAGACGCAAAACATGTACATTTTCCCACAAATGTGACCTGTTAAGAATGTAATGTAACTCAACATCATTTCGAAACACTAAGTATCACATATCAATATAAAACAACTTTTGTTGGTCTTAAAAAAAAATGCAATGTACATGCTAAGACATGCATCGACTGTCTGTCCCCTTGCACTCCTTGGAATGACAGGTAGTACCTGGCGGAAATCACCTCCCATGATTAGAATCTTTCCACCAAATGGTTCAGCAATGCCCGTGATATCTCTCATCGTCCGATCAAATGCTTCCAAAGAGTAGCGATGCGCCATTGTAGCTTCATCCCACATAAGGACGGTAGCATGCCTCAAAAGTTTAGCTTCCTCGATTTGCTTCTTCGTACGACACGTTGAAGTTGATGTCGGTGTCATCGGAAGCTGAAACCTTGAGTGTGCTATCCTCCCACCAGGTAGCATAGTAGCAGCTATTCCCGACGTGGCTGTTGCTAATGCAATACCACCATTTTTCCTGATAGTCGCCAGAATAGCACGATAGAGATAGGTCTTCCCAGTATCTCCCGGACCATCTATGAAGAAGACTTTACTTTCATTTCTCTTAATTGCTCCCATGATTATCTCGTAGGCCCTAGACTGGTATTCATTCAACTTTCGGACAGAAGGCAGGTCTTCGTCGGATATAGGAATCGACAACTCCTCTTGAATCAAACTCGAAATTTCAACTTCCTCACCCAATGTGCCAACAATCGGCGGTAGATCATAAATGGATATATCTTTATCGTGCTGCTTAAGTATCATATTCAACTCACGAAGAAGACGATCTGATAATAATGTCGAGCTTATATTACTTGAACTCGAGTAATCCTCGACCATGTTGTTGAAAAATTCATCCCATAATTCTCTCACGCCCGTCGGATTACAAAAGTGCAAGATGGATGCGAATTGTCTTCTCAGAGCATACATCATCTTGACTATTGCTGCTTCAGCCAAAGATGCTCTCGCACTCTGATCATTCTCTAAGAGTCCCATTTTTTCGGCAGCTCTCTTGAATGTACGACATCTCTCTCCATCAACAAACAATATATCATCAAAAGAAGTCGGACCTCTAATGTGGTTCAGAATGTGCCTTAAGAACCACACCTCTCCTGCACACGAAGGTACTGTATAAACCCTCCCTATTGCCTTATGTGTACTTTTTCTTCTTCTCCACTCTTTTGTTTTTGTATCCCAAAAGTAGCATTCAGGAAATTCACGGTATAAAAACTTTCTTGCTCTAGGGTCGCGAGCATTTGTCACAAAGAATTCTGTCAAAGTTGTTCTCAAATTCCTTTCATCGGACAAAATTTCATCTAACGTTTGGTAATCATAGTACCTGACGCTCTGTTGGTTGGGAAGGTGTATCTGTAATCTCACTACCGAAGGATAGACCTTGTAAAGAGGAAAGCTAAATATCTTCCACATTGCCTCTTGGGCACAAACCCATCTTGCGTTAATATACCTTGTTATCTCGTCATGATCTACTGGCTGCACTCCAAAAGATACATAATTCGGACCCTTATACACATACTTGTAAAGATACTTAACACTCTCCACACTACTGCAAATTTATACGTTTATATGACAATCATACTTTTGTAATAACCATGGGTTATAAGGCACGACCATCCTATTATCCACTACAAAACGTTCACTCTTATGTATGCGTCGTCCATCATTACGTCTCTTGTAAACAGGGTATGCATCTTTTCCTTGCACAGTACACTCAGAAAACTCTTTTGGAAAGTTTCTCTTACATCTACCATCTCTCATGCACTTACTACCACATGGACCGTGAATCATCCATTTTTTCACACACTCGTGTAGTTCTGGCTCTTCCTCAGGGTTAGGTATTTCTGCTCTCACTATCTTGTCATAATCATCCGGACCTTGTAATTTGTCCTCGTCCCTCAATATAATTAACATATGAACATGAGGAAGGCCCCTTTTCTGAAACTCAACAACATGCACATGGGCAGCTACTCTACCAAATATTGACTTGGTAAACAGATCTTCCTTCAGCTCTTCGAGCTTTGCACGAAACACCCTTGTAGTCAGATCGGGCCTATCCGATGCAGATTGACCCGGTCCTAGGTTGGACACGATTTCATCCCAAAGTGGGTTACAAGTCATTGTAATGAACAAATCGGGCTTACCGTACTTTTGCACCAGTGCCATTGCATCCTGATACCGCTGGTACATGTCACGGGGGCTGCCCATGTATGAGGAAGGAAGCACTTTCCTTTGACCAAGATTCTCTGTAATGCAAAAAAAAAAAAATCAAATCAAATCAAATTTCAAGGAAGTACTTTCCTTTAACTGTTTGTCTTCATCCTAAAACATTTCACAGTAAATATCTAAAGATAAAGAATAAAATGAATGCAGATAGGCTTAATTGGCACTGGAAGAAGAAGAAAGTGATTATCAATTAACTTACTTGCACTGGTTTCGCCTGCCATTCGTGAATCTTGTAGACCTTGATGCAATTCAGCTCTTATCTCTTCTTGATGATTAGATAACCATCTAAGTCTAGACGAATCAATCTTCACCCAGTTATCCACTGCATATTGTTGTAGTAGTCTTCCACCTCGAAGAAGAAGCGACGCGTCATTACTTCAAATCTGTCAAATAATAGCAGCAGTAAATATGTAAATAATTTTTATTATTTGTGTCAACATAATGTGTGCAAGTTCAATTATAAAGTGTAGTTGTTAAACATTTATATCATGCATACCTGTAGCATGTAGGAGTAGTACTCCAGGCATGTAAACTGTGTACCGTTCTCGTCCATACTATTCTGGTCCCATCCATAACTCCTATATGGCAACAAAAGTGGATATTGGAGAGGATCATAACAACCCGATGTTTCTTGGATAAATAACAACTTTCCTTCTATTGTTCGTACTACAATGTCTCGCTCTCCAGGTTTAGAAGATCCATCTCCTTCAACTACAATTGCGGCGACTTGTGAAGCACTTGGAAGTGTGTACTGTTTCTCGGTCGCAGGTTGTTCTTTAATGACCAATTTACATCTTTGGATGTCTTCTCGTTGTGCAAGCGACCTGATTACATGCACGAACCTATTATGTGTATCCAAAATTGTCCTCAACTTCTCCATCACCTCCCTGTTTAGATCGGCACCACCTTCTTCCATCCTCCAATCAATCTCATTATCTGTATCATAAATATACATCAGTATATATCTTGGACGAATTGTTCTTGGAGGGTCTGTTTTATTTTCAACCACGGGAGGTAGAAGACTGCCTATTTTATGGTAGATATCACCTTGAACACGAAATGTATAAACACCTTCTCTATTATCAGCTAATTCTCTATCATAATTCACCCCAATTGACGTTAATGAGAAACACTGATTGTAGCATCGTATGTACCTCCAAAAATGTACCCCTACTTCCGTTTGATCATCAAACAACTCCAAAAGTTCAATCGGTGGGGCAACAAACGGTAAAACAACTTTCCCATCTGAACAACAAAAGACTTTCGGTTCCCGAAAAAAATATCATTGCATGGCACTTTGGACACGTCCTTGGTGGCGGCAAGTGGAATTTCTAGAATCCAACTTGATAGGTGCTCCCTCTCGCACAATTCAGGAATGAGGATCTTCCTGAAACACTCAGCCGTGGATGACCTCTCCCTCTTACGACTTGAACTACTTGTGGATTTGCTGCACATTAACACAAACATGTCGAAATCCAAACATGTCGAAATCTATATATATCTTTGATTGCAGTGACTAACCAAACCAAACCAAACACTCACAATGAAAACAGTGGGCATATGAATGTGATACACTAACTCCCACTTCTGATTTATAAATGTCCATGAGTTATGATACATGCATGAGAGGACTTGTGATGGTGTATGACTAACATACTTTCTCTATCTTTATGTCTACCCATAAGTCAGAATGTTATTATTCAGTTGGCAGAGTAAGAATACTATAAGTTGAGCCCAATCGCAATCTCTCTACCGCTATAATTATTATTTCTTTACAGCCGTGCCACTAATAGCTCTAGAGTTACTATTCAAATTGTCTAACAACATACATGCCTGCACAACTGTAAAAATATATACTCGAGAAAAGCTTACGTATTATATTTTGAAATAAAATATATACCCATTTCGAACAAGAAAAAAAAAAAACTTACGTATTATATTTTGCGCATACTGAGATTCCCGAGATTGAGCCTGCTCCATGAGTCGAGGACTTCTACGAATGTGTAGATTGGATGCAAGATTGTCATTTGTTGCTGGATAAATTGAGTTAGTGTAAGTAGTCATCAGGTCATCAGGAAAAAGAAGAAGAAGAACTACGAACATAGAAAATATATGCTAGGTCGAAATATATATTTGTAGATAACGGGATAAGAAAGATAAAACTATACCGGTTGCATTATGTGTAAATACAGGTTCACCATGTTGAGGTTGTTGACTAAATCTTGGACTTCTACGAAGTGGTAATTGGGTGGCCCGACGAAAAATGTCTTCTTGGAAAAATATAATTTATAAGATACTGATGGTATACATATACTTTAAAAAAAGTTAGAAAAGAAAATGAAGTTCTGATATGGTCAAAGACTATACCTTGGGAAGTGAAAGTTGTCGATGTCGAGGCACCAATAGCACTTCGTCTTGGTTGACTTACATCATTTTTTGCAACAACTCCTGCATTAACTTGCTCATAAGTCTCACAATATTCCTCATCATCATAATTGTCTGTTGAATAGTGGTTGTTGGTCTCTCTAGTAGAACCAATAACAATCTCCCCCACCATGTTTATATCAGGAACGTAGCTGGCGTTTGCTCGACGTCGTCTCTATTACAATTAAAAACCATGTAGTCAGTTTTGTACACTGGTTTGACTTGCATTTTGATGCAACTTACGGCTTTCCCAGATATGGACATATATCTTACATATAGCAATATGTAAGATATTTTGTTCTGGGATCAGTACCTTGACTTGGTTAAGGAGTAACCGAGTAAGGATCCTGTCAAGTATCAGCTGAAAGTGTATATAGGCCTCGAAACAAAACTTTGTTACTGAAACTATAAACCAACCTTGCAGCACCTTGTTTACCCACTCAAACGACTACATCCTCAAGTTTCTACTTTGCAGTCTAAATAATAAGATGGTGAAAAATGCTATGCATGTCGTGGGGATCCCATTCCATTTTTTGCCTAACTTTAAGGTGGAGCTCAAGCATGATTGCTTGTTAGTCAACGCAGACTAAGTCAAATTTTAGAATCATGCATCTGGAAGTTGAGATGGCCAATGGGTTATCAGTTGTACAAAAGTTCTGGTTATGAAAAATAACACGAAAATTTATAATCAATGTAACCTCAAAAGCCTAAAATTCACATTCATTTTTTATTTATCCTAAAACTGAAGGGGAAAGAGAACCATTTTGGTACGTCAAATTAGGAGTCTGCCCACTACAAACTTCTCATTAAGAAACTGATGAACTGCATCTATTGCTATTGGGTATATTATATTACCATGGGAAAAACATATTTAGAAGCATGCAAGAAACAGTAGCCCATCTAAATAAAAAAATTCAGAAAACATGCCTGGTACGTCACAACAGACTTTCCCTTTTTCTTTCGGGATGCCCTCATGGCCTCCTCATCTCGAAGATGAACTTGCCCAATCAATTGGGGGATTCGGCGTAGAACTATGGCATTATCTTGAGTCAATGAAATAATCATTAGGTTATCACAAAAGAAAAATGATATACAACAGAGCACAATGTCATTAGTTTCTACATTAATACAGTAACTGAAACAATATGGATAACAAAAATGATTCTATCTTACCATAAAAATGTACATTTTTACTTTATTAGCAGGAATTGGCAACAAAGAGAACTGCGAAAAAAGAGAAATAAAAGTATCGTTACAGTAAGCTTACCTGTGCCACTACAGTTTATGTTCGAATTTTGATTCTGTGGATTTGATGATTCTTGATGTTGAGCTTGTTCTATCAATCGGGGGCTGCTACAGAGGTTAATTATAGGAGCCTCATTGCGATCTAATGCCAAAAATGCGACTATAAAACATTAAATAGTGCAAAAGATGACATAATAAATTCTGTATAAAAAGGTAACTTAACTAAACAATGCAGTTATCTATCATAAACCTACCGGTGCTTGTTTGTGCTTCCTGATCGTCTCTGTTTTTAGTACCAAGCCTAGTTGTGTTTGCATGAATTCTTTGTAATTCATTTTCGCTCATTGAACTTATTTTTGCCTTGTCCAAAACACGCCGTTCCTGCAATCGAATGTCTATTTGTTCTGGTTTGCTTTCATGGCGGCACTTCTTGCATCTTTTATTTTCAGTAGCTGTCAATTCCTCGTCAATTTCAGATTGACGCTTCTTGGCTCTTTCAATCAAAGTACCTGCCAATTGTTAAAAATGAGCTCCACATATTTTAGAAATGATAAATAATTAGTGTTGCATAAGAAATGATAAGCAAATCATTTTTATTTATTTTTTAAAAGTAAAATCAAGTAGGCATAACCCTGTGTTAGAAATGTGTGCAAATTGCATACAGAGGTGGGGATGTGTAGAACAACAAAAGGTTGATCTGGTTTAGTTCAGTTCATACAAAGTAACTTGTTGGAGGGAAGGACAGCACGTGGCATTAACTTATCGACACTCCAATATAAAGCCTGTATTTTGAAAGAGTGCCCTGGTTAAAGTATGAGTAAATTCTGGATGAATATTAAAGTTAGCTTTCTATAATTCTTTCTATAATATTCCTAATTAGCTATTTTGAAAGAGTGCCCTGGTTCGAGGCTTTCTATAATTCTTTCGTTCTTGTAAAAAAAGTATGAGTGCCCTGGTTACGATTGGTTTCTCATATCTATGATAATGACCAAATTTGGATTCTTGTACCCACCATAGACCTACTCTGTGGAGTTAGAATTAAGTTTCAACTTAGGGGGAAAGACACCTCATCTTGAACCACCTCAAGGAAAGATGTGGCCCTAGAATAATGAAAGCTAACAAAATCTGAATACAAAATGCTACAATCAATTTAATTACAGTTGAACCATATTGCAACTTGTTGATGTGCAATGTCTGAATCGGTAGCGACTCTCTAATTTAGTCATCATTACATTACAGTTTCTACACTGATCAGTTATGTGCGTCATGTAGGGTGAAATCATGTGGTAGTGTTAGTTTCTCAGATATTGGTTGGGAGGCTGGTGTTATTTGAATCTTATACTAATATAAAGGAAGTATACATATATAAACAAATATCAAAACTTACAACTTGTTCCGCTCTGCTCATTAGTTGCATCGCTGACTCTTTGTCTTCGCATTTGATAAGCTGCACGTCGGGTTTCAAGAATCTGCTCTCTTTCATTTTGACTCATTGAATTTCTTCTTTCTTTATCTGCAGCACGACGTGTCTCTAGCCGACGTTTTTTCTTCGCACTTTCATCATCTGAATCCACTGATTCATTGCAGGGTCTCTTGCCTCTTTCTTTCTCAGACTCTCGACGCTGAAATTGTTCTAAAAGCCTGGGACTTCGGCGGGGAAAGAATGTAGTACTGTCACTAATTACCGTATCTGAATCCACTGGTTTATTGCAGCGTTTGTTGCCTCTTTTTTTCTCAGTATCCACCAACTGTAGACACTGGACTTGCTCACTAATTCTGGGACTTGGTGGGGAATGCACCTGCCACTAACTACTGCATTACCCTGAGAATTAATGTTTTCTTTGCCATAGTTATCCCGTTCACCTACACCAGTTCTGAGAGCGAATTGTTCACTCGCTGCATAAGAAATAAAGCCTTAGGAATCTATAATGTGACTGCTCAGATGCATATATGTATACAAACATAGAAAAATTTGCTAATGAGTTTGATAAGATTGAGTAGTCTTGGAAACTTGTTTATTCCCTGCATCCATTAATAATTATACCACTGACATTTTGTACAACAAAGAACAATTATACATCTCATGCAACACTCACCAGAACTTGTTGATGCTTCAAGACCATCTTTGTTTGCAAATCGATCTCGTGTTTTCCGCATAAGATTAGCGTGGCGTCGTTTTTGAAGAAGCTCTTGCCTTTCACCTTCAGCCATTGCTGCTCGTTTTTCCTTTTCTGAAATACGGCGTTTGTGCAATCGAATATCTCTTTGTTTTTGCCGTTCATTGTCAAGTTCCATGCTAAGCTGAGCTCGTATTCTCGGACTACGACTAACTGGACTCTCCATTGTACAATTAATCTGGACAATTCAGAGTATTCAAAGCTACATCATCAATAAAATCTACAGCATACTGTTCAATTATACTATTTAATTAGATGTACAATTTCCTTATGCTGAAGGTAATGATTCTCCTAGCTAGAAAATTCCAATCTAACCAAAGATACTGACTAAATTTCACAAATATATATTTTCATTAAACTGAAAACAACAAATTATAAAGCTAAAAGAAGTGTTAAAGTTACTTCCTTTGCTAGGGTATCAAACGAAAACATATTTAGAGAGCATAGAACTGGTTGAAATGGGTAATTGCAAGAGATCTCGCAGGGGCACATTTGATGGTTCACATAAACACACAGAACTTTTTACATAGGTCAAATAGCTTAACTCAAAACGACTGCAAATAATTCAATCCTTAGGGTCAAAAGATAGTTCCTATGAATTAATGAGAAGCAAATGAAAAGGTTTGTTTACTTCAGGAAATTTCAACAGAAAATGAATCTTAAGAAATTTCACCTAGCAATTTAACAAATTATGGTTCTATCCATACAGTAAATTGCAATTGAGAAACCAATTCGTATTTCAGAAATATAAGAATCAGTTGAGCGAATTTGGGATGTTCTCATAAGAAAAATTAGGGTTCTATCATCTTTTGTGCATAAAGTAAATAGCAATTTAACAAATTAGGGTTCAATTACAGTAAATAGCAATTAGGGTTTTATCCATACTTACGGTTAATTCCTTTTTGTGTCTTTCTTCTTCTTAATTTGCTTCTCTGCTCTCTCTTCTTCTTCTTCCCCTTAAGTAGCAGGGCATCTCACTGTTTGTAATGGAAGTGACGGATGTGATGGTACTGATGTGAGGAAGAAGAAGAAGCAAAGAGTATGAGGATAAAGAAAGAGAGTTAACAGTAAGTATATACGTATGGTTGCACCTACGAATTTCCCTTAATAGATCATTTACATTTTGAAATTTATGAATGTTGGGATCATAGTTTGTTCTGAAATTTATCAAATCCAATTTCTATCAATCTTCCTTCAAATTTTATTTGGTGAAACTTCTTCAATTTTATTTTCTGCTGAAATCCCCAAATATTTATCTCAAACTTCTAAACTAGATTTCATCAGTTTATGAGTCTGATTCAACAAGTGTAATGGAGGAATTCCTGGGAATTTTTATTCTCTTCAACAACTTGAAGATCATTAATTATATTGGAATCTCCTAGAAGGAAATTGTTCTTTGTTAATGCACTTGAGTATACAGAGAAATGCAAGTCTTTGTTTTGCAAGGTTTCTTTTAATCCTCTGTCCTTACGAATCATTCACTTGGGGCTTAATCCAATTTATCGACATTGCTAGCTCCACTTGGTTAATGAATATGTCGATATTAACAGTCATTGATATGATATATGTGTTTGGGATCCAATCCTTCACTCCTTGCATGAATATTACTTACTCTGTTTATTTTCCATTACATTTTAAATGTTTCTCCTTTAAGAGACTAATGCATTGTTCACAACCTTAGTTTCCTCTTTTAAGAGACTAAGGCATTGTTTACTGTTTTGTATACATTTCCACTGGACCCTAAGTAGAGGTATCTTACATTATTGACTTCTAAAGGGTTTGTGTTGTTGTTTGTTAGGTTTCCAAAGATGTTGATTAACTGGAATGGATCTTCAATGCACGACAGTCCATGATGATGGCGAATTTACTCCTTACCTTACCACGAGTAATGACCGCATCAAAAATATATTATCCTTATTGTTTAATTAAGACATGGAAACATTAACCTAGAAGAATGATTTGCTAATGGTGTTAATTGTGTGTGTGGTCGGGTGTATTTTCAATACAAATAAGTTCACATGTGCATCATAACATGTGGTAGATATGCCCTGAACGGCTGAACCTAACACAGTGACTCGGGAGATTGTATGAGGTAAGGATTTGGCATTATTTCATAAATGGAAAGGATAAAACTATGAGTCTTTGATATCGTTAGTGCGCAGTTCTTTGTATATGCATGATTTGTTTGATATTGCCAATTCACAAGGGAATCCACATTTGTAGGGTGGATATCTGTGGTTTCTATGCTCGAATACAGTTCCATTGACACCAAAGGTTGTATATGACATCCATAAACACAAGCTTTGCTCACCTGCATTCTCATTTATGTGTTTAAACAAAACGAAAAAAAGAACCTTAGATTAAGGAATAAAAATTCTTTAAAGCTGATGCACAATGTTTAAAATTAGGGAGATTCTTACTTCTTTTGATGATTATACACTAAATTTCCGCATAAGTAAGATGAGGTTCAGGCTTGGATCTTGGACTAAATTTCCACTTATCGGAGTTAAGCCTTGGTGCAGAAAGTTGTAGCTCTGGCTAGATTTTAGTGTTTAGTTTAATAACTAAACATGGTCTTAGTAAACAGAGATACCATGTGCAGGAAGAATGATTGAAGGAGTGAATCTAGGTACAGTTAGGTAGTGAAAAACGACTAATGTTCAGTGTAGATGGTGGCACGGGAATGATTGAGACTATATCTTTATTTATATTTTTGGAAAAAATGGTTAAAACTTTTCTGGAAAAACCTAAGAACCCAGAATAGAAAATAGCTTAACTGTCAAATGAAATCTTTCAAACTGGTGGGAATTGGCGATATCGTTAGTGCACAGTTCTTTCTATATGCAGGGTTTGTTTGGTATCGCCAATTCACAAGGGAATCCACTTTTGTAGGGTGAATACATGGGTTTCTATGCTCAAAATACAGTTCCCGCGGTGGGACTATCCTTGGGACATCAAGAGGTGGCCATCATACCTCAAAGATAGTTGACAACATTCAAGACAGCGCGTTAACCAGGTACAAAGATATATAAATGTGTTTATTCTAGCTAAGAATAATTTCGCTGTAAGTTATTCATATCAATGATACTCTAGCTTTGTATGTTGCCTGATTTAATGCTATGTATTTTCAATTAATGGGTTATGGTTCTAAAATGCTTTGTATGTATTCTGAATGTATGATACTCATCTTTTTCAACCTGCAAATTTAACCTGAATCACTTACAAAGCTTTTGGATGCTATTATGAATGTGGAGGTTTTCTTTTAGCCGGAGTTCTTTTGATGTAAATGAGATTTTTTGATTGAGAAGTTCGTTTGACGAAACGAACGAAACGGCAGGCGCATAGCGCATGCGTGCTATACTAGTTTTGAAATAAAATATATACCCATTTCGAAAAAAAAAAAAAAAGCTTACGTATTATATTTTGCGCATACTAAGATTCCCGAGATTGAGCCTGCTCCATGAGTCGAGGACTTCTACGAATGTGTAGATTGGATGCAAGATTGTCATTTGTTGCTGGATAAATTGAGTTAGTGTAAGTAGTCATCAGGTCATCAGGAAAAAGAAGAAGAATAACTACGAACATAGAAAATATATGCTAGGACGAAATATATATTTGTAGATAACGGGATAAGAAAGATAAAACTATACCGGTTGCATTATGTGTAAATACAGGTTCACCATGTTGAGGTTGTTGACTAAATCTTGGACTTCTACGAAGTGGTAATTGGGTGGCCCGACGAAAAATGTCTACTTGGAAAAATATAATTTATAAGATACTGATGGTATACATATACTTTAAAAAAAGTTAGAAAAGAAAATGAAGTTCTGATATGGTCAAAGACTATACCTTGGGAAGTGAAAGTTGTCGATGTCGAGGCACCAATAGTACTTCGTCTTGGTTGACTTACATCATTTTTTGCAACAACTCCGCATTAACTTGCTCATAAGTCTCGCAGTATTCCTCATCATCATAACTGTCTGTTGAATAGTGGTTGTTGGTCTCTCTAGTAAAACCAATAACAATCCCCCCCACCATGTTTATATCAGGAACGTAGCTGGCGTTTGCTCGACGTCGTCTTTATTACAATTAAAAACCATGTAGTCAGTTTTGTACACTGGTTTGACTTGCATTTTGATGCAACTTACGGCTTTCCCAGATATGGACATATATCTTACATATAGCAATATGTAAGATATTTTGTTCTGGGATCAGTACCTTGACTTGGTTAAGGAGTAACCGAGTAAGGATCCTGTCAAGTATCAGCTGAAAGTGTATATAGGCCTCGAAACAAAACTTTGTTACTGAAACTATAAACCAACCTTGCAGCACCTTGTTTACCCACTCAAACGACTACATCCTCAAGTTTCTACTTTGCAGTCTAAATAATAAGATGGTGAAAAATGCTATGCATGTCGTGGGGATCCCATTCCATTTTTTGCCTAACTTTAAGGTGGAGCTCAAGCATGATTGCTTGTTAGTCAACGCAGACTAAGTCAAATTTTAGAATCATGCATCTGGAAGTTGAGATGGCCAATGGGTTATCAGTTGTACAAAAGTTCTGGTTATGAAAAATAACACGAAAATTTATAATCAATGTAACCTCAAAAGCCTAAAATTCACATTCATTTTTTATTTATCCTAAAACTGAAGGGGAAAGAGAACCATTTTGGTACGTCAAATGAGGAGTCTGCCCACTACAAACTTCTCATTAAGAAACTGACGAACTGCATCTATTGCTATTGGGTATATTATATTACCATGGGAAGAACATATTTAGAAGCATGCAAGAAACAGTAGCCCATCTAAATAAAAAAATTCAGAAAACATGCCTGGTACGTCACGACAGACTTTCCCTTTTTATTTCGGGATGCCTCTGCGGCCTCCTCATCTCGAAGATGAACTTGCCCAATCAATTGGGGGATTCTGCGTAGAACTGTGGCATTATCTTGAGTCAATGAAATAATCATTAGGTTATCACAAAAGAAAAATGATATACAACAGAGCACAATGTCATTAGTTTCTACATTAATACAGAAAATGAAACAATATGGATAACAAAAATGATTCTATCTTACCATAAAAATGTACATTTTTACTTTATTAGCAGGAATTGGCAACAAAGAGAACTGCGAAAAAAGAGAAATAAAAGTATCGTTACAGTAAGCTTACCTGTGCCACTACAGTTTATGTTCGAATTTTGATTCTGTGGATTTGATGATTCTTGATGTTGAGCTTGTTCTATCAATCGGGGGCTGCTACAGAGGTTAATTATAGGAGCCTCATTGCGATCTAATGCCAAAAATGCGACTATAAAACATTAAATAGTGCAAAAATGACATAATAAATTCTGTATAAAAAGGTAACTTAACTAAACAATGCAGTTATCTATCATAAACCTACCGGTGCTTGTTTGTGCTTCCTGATCGTCTCTGTTTTTAGTACCAAGCCTAGTTGTGTTTGCATGAATTCTTTGTAATTCATTTTCGCTCATTGAACTTATTTTTGCCTTGTCCAAAACACGCCGTTCCTGCAATCGAATGTCTATTTGTTATGGGTTTCTTTCATGGCGGCACTTCTTGCATCTTTTATTTTCAGTAGCTGTCAATTCCTCGTCAATTTCAGATTGACGCTTCTTGGCTCTTTCAATCAAAGTACCTGCCAATTGTTAAAAATGAGCTCCACATATTTTAGAAATGATAAATAATTAGTGTGCATAAGAAATGATAAGCAAATCATTTTTATTTATTTTTTAAAAGTAAAATCAAGTAGGCATAACCTTGTGTTAGAAATGTGTGCAAATTACATACAGAGGTGGGGATGTGTAAAACAACACAAGGTTGATCGATCTGGTTTAGTTCAGTTCATACAAAGTAACTTGTTGGAGGGAAGGACAACATGTGGCATTAACTTATCGACACTCCAATATAAAGCCTGTATTTTGAAAGAGTGCCCTGGTTAAAGTATGAGTAAATTCTGGATGAATATTAAAGTTAGCTTTCTATAATTCTTTCTATAATATTACTAATTAGCTATTTTGAAAGAGTGCCCTGGTTCGAGGCTTTCTATAATTCTTTCGTTCTTGTAAAAAAATTATGAGTGCCCTGGTTACGATTGGTTTCTCATATCTATGATAATGACCAAATTTGGATTCTTGTACCCACCATAGACCTACTCTGTGGAGTTAGAATTAAGTTTCAACTTAGGGGGAAAGACACCTCATCTTGAACCACCTCAAGGAAAGATGTGGCCCTAGAATAATGAAAGCTAACAAAATCTGAATACAAAATGCTACAATCAATTTAATTACAGTTGAACCATATTGCAACCTGTTGATGTGCAATGTCTGAATCGGTAGCGACTCTCTAATTTAGTCATCATTACATTACAGTTTCTACACTGATCAGTTATGTGCGTCATATAGGGTGAAATCATGTGGTAGTGTTAGTTTCTCAGATATTGGTTGGGCGGCTGGTGTTATTTGAATCTTATACTAATATAAAGGAAGTATACATATATAAACAAATATCAAAACTTACAACTTGTTCCCGCTCCGCGGTCCTCATTAGTTGCATCGCTGACTCTTTGTCTTCGCATTTGATAAGCTGCACGTCGGGTTTCAAGAATCTGCTCTCTTTCATTTTGACTCATTGAATTTCTTCTTTCTTTATCTGCAGCACGACGTGTCTCTAGCCGACATTTTTTCTTCGCACTTTCATCATCTGAATCCACTGATTCATTGCAGGGTCTCTTGCCTCTTTCTTTCTCAGACTCTCGACGCTGAAATTGTTCTAAAAGCCTGGGACTTCGGCGGGGAAAGAATGTAGTACTGTCACTAATTACCGTATCTGAATCCACTGGTTTATTGCAGCGTTTGTTGCCTCTTTTTTTCTCAGTATCCACCAACTGTAGACACTGGACTTGCTCACTAATTCTGGGACTTCGGTGGGGAATGCACCTGCCACTAACTACTGCATTACCCTGAGAATTAATGTTTTCTTTGCCATAGTTATCCCGTTCACCTACACCAGTTCTGAGAGCGAATTGTTCACTCGCTGCATAAGAAATAAAGCCTTAGGAATCTATAATGTGACTGCTCAGATGCATATATGTATACAAACATAGAAAAATTTGCTAATGAGTTTGATAAGATTGAGTAGTCTTGGAAACTTGTTTATTCCCTGCATCCATTAATAATTATACCACTGACATTTTGTACAACAAAGAACAATTATACATCTCATGCAACACTCACCAGAACTTGTTGATGCTTCAAGACCATCTTTGTTTGCAAATCGATCTCGTGTTTTCCGCATAAGATTAGCGTGGCGTCGTTTTTGAAGAAGCTCTTGCCTTTCACCTTCAGCCATTGCTGCTCGTTTTCCTTTTTTCGAAATACGGCGTTTGTGCAATCGAATATCTCTTTGTTTTTTCCGTTCATTGTAAAGTTCCATGCTAAGCTGAGCTCATATTCTCGGACTACGACTAACTGGACTCGCCATTGTACAGTTAATCTGGACAATTCAGAGTATTCAAAGCTACATCATCAATAAAATCTACAGCATACTATTTAATTAGATGTACAATTTCCTTATGCTGAAGGTAATGATTCTCCTAGCTAGCAAATTCCAATCTAACCAAAGATACTGACTAAATTTCACAAATATATATTTTCATTAAACTGAAAACAACAAATTATAAAGCTAAAAGAAGTGTTAAAGTTACTTCCTTTGCTAGGGTATCAAACGAAAACATATTTAGAGAGCATAGAACTGGTTGAAATGGGTAATTGCAAGAGATCTCAAAGGGGCACATTTGATGGTTCACATAAACACACAGAACTTTTTACATAGGTCAAATAGCTTAACTCAAAACGACTGCAAATAATTCAATCCTTAGGGTCAAAAGATAGTTCCTATGAATTAATGAGAAGCAAATGAAAAGGTTTGTTTACTTCAGGAAATTTCAACAGAAAATGAATCTTAAGAAATTTCACCTAGCAATTTAACAAATTAGGGTTCTATCCATACAGTAAATTGCAATTGAGAAACCAATTCCGTATTTCAGAAATGTAAGAATCAGTTGAGCGAATTTGGGATGTGCTCATAAGAAAAATTAGGGTTCTATCATCTTTTGTGCATAAAGTAAATAGCAATTTAACAAATTAGGGTTCAATTACAGTAAATAGCAATTAGGGTTTTATCCATACTTACGGTTAATTCCTTTTTGTGTCTTTCTTCTTCTTAATTTGCTTCTCTGCTCTCTCTTCTTCTTCTCCCCTTAAGTAGCAGGGCATCTCACTGTTTGTAATGGAAGTGACGGATGTGATGGTACTGATGTGAGGAAGAAGAAGAAGCAAAGAGTATGAGGATAAAGAAAGAGAGTTAACAATAAGTATATACGTATGGTTGCACCTACGAATTTCCCTTAATAGATCATTTACATTTCTGAAATTTATGAATGTTGGGATCATAGTTTGTTCTGAAATTTATCAAATCCAATTTCTATCAATCTTCCTTCAAATTTTATTTGGTGAAACTTCTTCAATTTTATTTTCTGCTAAAATCCCCAAATATTTATCTCAAACTTCTAAACTAGATTTCATCAGTTTATGAGTCTGATTCAACAAGTGTAATGGAGGAATTCCTGGGAATTTTTATTCTCTTCAACAACTTGAAGATCATTAATTATATTGGAATCTCCTAGAAGGAAATTGTTCTTTGTTAATGCACTTGAGTATACAGAGAAATGCAAGTCTTTGTTTTGCAAGGTTTCTTTTAATCCTCTGTCCTTACGAATCATTCACTTGGGGCTTAATCCAATTTACTGACATTGCTAGCTCCACTTGGTTAATGAATATGTCGATATTAACAGTCATTGATATGATATATGTGTTTGGGCTCCAATCCTTCACTCCTTGCATGAATATTACGTACTGTGTTTATTTTCCATTACATTTTAAATGTTTCTCCTTTAAGAGACTAATGCATTGTTCACAACCTTAGTTTCCTCTTTTAAGAGAATAAGGCATTGTTTACTGTTTTGTATACATTTCCACTGGACCCTAAGTAGAGGTATCTTACATTATTGACTTCTAAAGGGTTTGTGTTGTTGTTTGTTAGGTTTCCAAAGATGTTGATTAACTGGAATGGATCTTCAATGCACGACAGTCCATGATGATGGCGAATTTACTCCTTACCTTACCACGAGTAATGACCGCATCAAAAATATATTATCCTTATTGTTTAATTAAGACATGGAAACATTAACCTAGAAGAATGATTTGCTAATGGTGTTAATTGTGTGTGTGGTCGGGTGTATTTTCAATACAAATAAGTTCACATGTGCATCATAACATGTGGTAGATATGCCCTGAACGGCTGAACCTAACAAAGTGACTCGGGAGATTGTATGAGGTAAGGATTTGGCATTATTTCATAAATGGAAAGGATAAAACTATGAGTCTTTGATATCGTTAGTGCGCAGTTCTTTGTATATGCATGATTTGTTTGATATTGCCAATTCACAAGGGAATCCACATTTGTAGGGTGGATACAGGGTTTCTATGCTCAGAATACAGTTCCATTGACACCAAAGGTTGTATATGACATCCATAAACACAAGCTTTGCTCACCTGCATTCTCATTTATGTGTTTAAACAAAACGAAAAAAAGAACCTTAGATTAAGGAATAAAAATTCTTTAAAGATGATGCACAATGTTTAAAATTAGGGAGATTCTTACTTCTTTTGATGATTATACACTAAATTTCCGCATAAGTAAGATGAGGTTCAGGCTTGGATCTTGGACTAAATTTCCACTTATCAAGTTAAGCCTTGGTGCAGAAAGTTGTAGCTCTGGCTAGATTTTAGTGTTTAGTTTAATAACTAAACATGGTCTTAGTAAACAGAGATACCATGTGCAGGAAGAATGATTGAAGGAGTGAATCTAGGTACAGTTAGGTAGTGAAAAACGACTAATGTTCAGTGTAGATGGTGGCACGGGAATGATTGAGACTATATCTTTATTTATATTTTTGGACAAAATGGTTAAAACTTTTCTGGAAAAACCTAAGAACCCGGAATAGAAAATAGCTTAACTGTCAAATGAAATCTTTCAAACTGGTGGGAATTGGCGATATCGTTAGTGCACAGTTCTTTCTATATGCAGGGTTTGTTTGGTATCGCCAATTCACAAGGGAATCCACTTTTGTAGGGTGAATACATGGGTTTCTATGCTCAAAATACAGTTCCCGCGGTGGGACTATCCTTGGGACATCAAGAGGTGGCCATCATACCTCAAAGATAGTTGACAACATTCAAGACCGGCGCGTTAACCAGGTACAAAGATATATAAATGTGTTTATTCTAGCTAAGAATAATTTCGCTGTAAGTTATTCATATCAATGATACTCTAGCTTTGTATGTTGCCTGATTTAATGCTATGTATTTTCAATTAATGGGTTATGGTTCTAAAATGCTTTGTATGTATTCTGAATGTATGATACTCATCTTTTTCAACCTGCAAATTTAACCTGAATCACTTACAAAGCTTTTGGATGCTATTATGAATGTGGAGGTTTTCTTTTAGCCGGAGTTCTTTTGATGTAAATGAGATTTTTTGATTGAGAAGTTCGTTTGACGAAACGAACGAAACGGCAGGCGCATAGCGCATGCGTGCTATACTAGTTTTGAAATAAAATATATACCCATTTCGAAAAAAAAAAAAAAAAAGCTTACGTATTATATTTTGCGCATACTAAGATTCCCGAGATTGAGCCTGCTCCATGAGTCGAGGACTTCTACGAATGTGTAGATTGGATGCAAGATTGTCATTTGTTGCTGGATAAATTGAGTTAGTGTAAGTAGTCATCAGGTCATCAGGAAAAAGAAGAAGAATAACTACGAACATAGAAAATATATGCTAGGACGAAATATATATTTGTAGATAACGGGATAAGAAAGATAAAACTATACAGGTTGCATTATGTGTAAATACAGGTTCACCATGTTGAGGTTGTTGACTAAATCTTGGACTTCTACGAAGTGGTAATTGGGTGGCCCGACTTAAAAAATGTCTTCTTGGAAAAATATAATTTATAAGATACTGATGGTATACATATACTTTAAAAAAAAAGTTAGAAAAGAAAATGAAGTTCTGATATGGTCAAAGACTATACCTTGGGAAGTGAAAGTTGTCGATGTCGAGGCACCAATAGTACTTCGTCTTTGTTGACTTACATCATTTTTTGCAACAACTCCTGCATTAACTTGCTCATAAGTCTCGCAGTATTCCTCATCATCATAACTGTCTTTTGAATAGTGGTTGTTGGTCTCTCTAGTAAAACCAATAACAATCCCCCCCACCATGTTTATATCAGGAACGTAGCTGGCGTTTGCTCGACGTCGTCTTTATTACAATTAAAAACCATGTAGTCAGTTTTGTACACTGGTTTGACTTGCATTTTGATGCAACTTACGGCTTTCCCAGATATGGACATATATCTTACATATAGCAATATGTAAGATATTTTGTTCTGGGATCAGTACCTTGACTTGGTTAAGGAGTAACCGAGTAAGGATCCTGTCAAGTATCAGCTGAAAGTGTATATAGGCCTCGAAACAAAACTTTGTTACTGAAACTATAAACCAACCTTGCAGCACCTTGTTTACCCACTCAAACGACTACATCCTTAAGTTTCTACTTTGCAGTCTAAATAATAAGATGGTGAAAAATGCTATGCATGTCGTGGGGATCCCATTCCATTTTTTTGCCTAACTTTAAGGTGGAGCTCAAGCATGATTGCTTGTTAGTCAACGCAGACTAAGTCAAATTTTAGAATCATGCATCTGGAAGTTGAGATGGCCAATGGGTTATCAGTTGTACAAAAGTTCTGGTTATGAAAAATAACACGAAAATTTATAATCAATGTAACCTCAAAAGCCTAAAATTCACATTCATTTTTTATTTATCCTAAAACTGAAGGGGAAAGAGAACCATTTTGGTACGTCAAATTAGGAGTCTGCCCACTACAAACTTCTCATTAAGAAACTGATGAACTGCATCTATTGCTATTGGGTATATTATATTACCATGGGAAAAACATATTTAGAAGCATGCAAGAAACAGTAGCCCATCTAAATAAAAAATTCAGAAAACATGCCTGGTACGTCACAACAGACTTTCCCTTTTTATTTCGGGATGCCTCTGCGGCCTCCTCATCTCGAAGATGAACTTGCCCAATCAATTGGGGGATTCGCGTAGAACTATGGCATTATCTTGAGTCAATGAAATAATCATTAGGTTATCACAAAAGAAAAATGATATACAACAGAGCACAATGTCATTAGTTTCTACATTAATACAAAGAACTGAAACAATATGGATAACAAAAATGATTCTATCTTACCATAAAAATGTACATTTTTACTTTATTAGCAGGAATTGGCAACAAAGAGAACTGCGAAAAAAGAGAAATAAAAGTATCGTTACAGTAAGCTTACCTGTGCCACTACAGTTTATGTTCGAATTTTGATTCTGTGGATTTGATGATTCTTGATGTTAAGCTTGTTCTATCAATCGGGGGCTGCTACAGAGGTTAATTATAGGAGCCTCATTGCGATCTAATGCCAAAAATGCGACTATAAAACATTAAATAGTGCAAAAGATGACATAATAAATTCTGTATAAAAAGGTAACTTAACTAAACAATGCAGTTATCTATCATAAACCTACCGGTGCTTGTTTGTGCTTCCTGATCGTCTCTGTTTTTAGTACCAAGCCTAGTTGTGTTTGCATGAATTCTTTGTAATTCATTTTCGCTCATTGAACTTATTTTTTCCTTGTCCAAAACACGCCGTTCCTGCAATCGAATGTCTATTTGTTCTGGGTTGCTTTCATGGCGACACTTCTTGCATCTTTTATTTTCAGTAGTTGTCAATTCCTCGTCAATTTCAGATTGACGCTTCTTGGCTCTTTCAATCAAAGTACCTGCCAATTGTTAAAAATGAGCTCCACATATTTTAGAAATGATAAATAATTAGTGCTGCATAAGAAATGATAAGCAAATCATTTTTATTTATTTTTTAAAAGTAAAATCAAGTAGGCATAACCCTGTGTTAGAAATGTGTGCAAATTGCATACAGAGGTGGGGATGTGTAGAACAACAAAAGGTTGATCTGGTTTAGTTCAGTTCATACAAAGTAACTTGTTGGAGGGAAGGACATCACGTGGCATTAACTTATCGACACTCCAATATAAAGCCTGTATTTTGAAAGAGTGCCCTGGTTAAAGTATGAGTAAATTCTGGATGAATATTAAAGTTAGCTTTCTATAATTCTTTCTATAATATTCCTAATTAGCTATTTTGAAAGAGTGCCCTGGTTCGAGGCTTTCTATAATTCTTTCGTTCTTGTAAAAAAATTATGAGTGCCCTGGTTACGATTGGTTTCTCATATCTATGATAATGACCAAATTTGGATTCTTGTACCCACCATAGACCTACTATGTGGAGTTAGAATTAAGTTTCAACTTAGGGGGAAAGACACCTCATCTTGAACCACCTCAAGGAAAGATGTGGCCCTAGAATAATAAAAGCTAACAAAATCTGAATACAAAATGCTACAATCAATTTAATTACAGTTGAACCATATTGCAACCTGTTGATGTGCAATGTCTGAATCGGTAGCGACTCTCTAATTTAGTCATCATTACATTACAGTTTCTACACTGATCAGTTATGTGCGTCATATAGGGTGAAATCATGTGGTAGTGTTAGTTTCTCAGATATTGGTTGGGCGGCTGGTGTTATTTGAATCTTACTAATATAAAGGAAGTATACATATATAAACAAATATCAAAACTTACAACTTGTTCCCGCTCCGCGGTCCTCATTAGTTGCATCGCTGACTCTTTGTCTTCGCATTTGATAAGCTGCACGCCGGGTTTCAAGAATCTGCTCTCTTTCATTTTGACTCATTGAATTTCTTATTTGTTTATCTGCAGCACGACGTGTCTCTAGCCGACATTTTTTCTTCGCACTTTCATCATCTGAATCCACTGATTCATTGCAGGGTCTCTTGCCTCTTTCTTTCTCAGACTCTCGACGCTGAAATTGTTCTAAAAGCCTGGGACTTCGGCGGGGAAAGAATTTAGTACTGCCACTAATTACCGTATCTGAATCCACTGGTTTATTGCAGCGTTTGTTGCCTCTTTCTTTCTCAGTATCCACCAACTGTAGACACTGGACTTGCTCACTAATTCTGGGACTTCGGTGGGGAATGCACCTGCCACTAACTACTGCATTACCCTGAGAATTAATGTTTTCTTTGCCATAGTTATCCCGTTCACCTACACCAGTTCTGAGAGCGAATTGTTCATTCGCTGCATAAGAAATAAAGCCTTAGGAATCTATAATGTGACTGCTCAGATGCATATATGTATACAAACATAGAAAAATTTGCTAATGAGTTTGATAAGATTGAGTAGTCTTGGAAACTTGTTTATTCCCTGCATCCATTAATAATTATACCACTGACATTTTGTACAACAAAGAACAATTATACATCTCATGCAACACTCACCAGAACTTGTTGATGCTTCAAGACCATCTTTGTTTGCAAATCGATCTCGTGTTTTCCGCATAAGATTAGCGTGGCGTCGTTTTTGAAGAAGCTCTTGCCTTTCACCTTCAGCCATTGCTGCTCGTTTTTCCTTTTCTGAAATACGGCGTTTGTGCAATCGAATATCTCTTTGTTTTTGCCGTTCATTGTCAAGTTCCATGCTAAGCTGAGCTCGTATTCTCGGACTACGACTAACTGGACTCTCCATTGTACAATTAATCTGGACAATTCAGAGTATTCAAAGCTACATCATCAATAAAATCTACAGCATACTGTTCAATTATACTATTTAATTAGATGTACAATTTCCTTATGCTGAAGGTAATGATTCTCCTAGCTAGAAAATTCCAATCTAACCAAAGATACTGACTAAATTTCACAAATATATATTTTCATTAAACTGAAAACAACAAATTATAAAGCTAAAAGAAGTGTTAAAGTTACTTCCTTTGCTAGGGTATCAAACGAAAACATATTTAGAGAGCATAGAACTGGTTGAAATGGGTAATTGCAAGAGATCTCGCAGGGCACATTTGATGGTTCACATAAACACACAGAACTTTTACATAGGTCAAATAGCTTAACTCAAAACGACTGCAAATAATTCAATCCTTAGGGTCAAAAGATAGTTCCTATGAATTAATGAGAAGCAAATGAAAAGGTTTGTTTACTTCAGGAAATTTCAACAGAAAATGAATCTTAAGAAATTTCACCTAGCAATTTAACAAATTATGGTTCTATCCATACAGTAAATTGCAATTGAGAAACCAATTCCGTATTTCAGAAATATAAGAATCAGTTGAGCGAATTTGGGATGTTCTCATAAGAAAAATTAGGGTTCTATCATCTTCTGTGCATAAAGTAAATAGCAATTTAACAAATTAGGGTTCAATTACAGTAAATAGCAATTAGGGTTTTATCCATACTTACGGTTAATTCCTTTTTGTGTCTTTCTTCTTCTTAATTTGCTTCTCTGCTCTCTCTTCTTCTTCTTCCCCTTAAGTAGCAGGGCATCTCACTGTTTGTAATGGAAGTGACGGATGTGATGGTACTGATGTGAGGAAGAAGAAGAAGCAAAGAGTATGAGGATAAAGAAAGAGAGTTAACAGTAAGTATATACGTATGGTTGCACCTACGAATTTCCCTTAATAGATCATTTACATTTCTGAAATTTATGAATGTTGGGATCATAGTTTGTTCTGAAATTTATCAAATCCAATTTCTATCAATCTTCCTTCAAATTTTATTTGGTGAAACTTCTTCAATTTTATTTTCTGCTAAAATCCCCAAATATTTATCTCAAACTTCTAAACTAGATTTCATCAGTTTATGAGTCTGATTCAACAAGTGTAATGGAGGAATTCCTGGGAATTTTTATTCTCTTCAACAACTTGAAGATCATTAATTATATTGGAATCTCCTAGAAGGAAATTGTTCTTTGTTAATGCACTTGAGTATACAGAGAAATGCAAGTCTTTGTTTTGCAAGGTTTCTTTTAATCCTCTGTCCTTACGAATCATTCACTTGGGGCTTAATCCAATTTACTGACATTGCTAGCTCCACTTGGTTAATGAATATGTCGATATTAACAGTCATTGATATGATATATGTGTTTGGGCTCCAATCCTTCACTCCTTGCATGAATATTACGTACTGTGTTTATTTTCCATTACATTTTAAATGTTTCTCCTTTAAGAGACTAATGCATTGTTCACAACCTTAGTTTCCTCTTTTAAGAGACTAAGGCATTGTTTACTGTTTTGTATACATTTCCACTGGACCCTAAGTAGAGGTATCTTACATTATTGACTTCTAAAGGGTTTGTGTTGTTGTTTGTTAGGTTTCCAAAGATGTTGATTAACTGGAATGGATCTTCAATGCACGACAGTCCATGATGATGGCGAGTTTACTCCTTACCTTACCACGAGTAATGACCGCATCAAAAATATATTATCCTTATTGTTTAATTAAGACATGGAAACATTAACCTAGAAGAATGATTTGCTAATGGTGTTAATTGTGTGTGTGGTCGGGTGTATTTTCAATACAAATAAGTTCACATGTGCATCATAACATGTGGTAGATATGCCCTGAACATTTGAACCTAACAAAGTGTGACTCGGGAGATTGTATGAGGTAAGGATTTGGCATTATTTCATAAATGGAAAGGATAAAACTATGAGTCTTTGATATCGTTAGTGCGCAGTTCTTTGTATATGCATGATTTGTTTGATATTGCCAATTCACAAGGGAATCCACATTTGTAGGGTGGATACAGGGTTTCTATGCTCAGAATACAGTTCCATTGACACCAAAGGTTGTATATGACATCCATAAACACAAGCTTTGCTCACCTGCATTCTCATTTATGTGTTTAAACAAAACGAAAAAAAGAACCTTAGATTAAGGAATAAAAATTCTTTAAAGCTGATGCACAATGTTTAAAATTAGGGAGATTCTTACTTCTTTTGATGATTATACACTAAATTTCCGCATAAGTAAGATGAGGTTCAGGCTTGGATCTTGGACTAAATTTCCACTTATCAGGTTAAGCCTTGGTGCAGAAAGTTGTAGCTCTGGCTAGATTTTAGTGTTTAGTTTAATAACTAAACATGGTCTTAGTAAACAGAGATACCATGTGCAGGAAGAATGATTGAAGGAGTGAATCTAGGTACAGTTAGGTAGTGAAAAACGACTAATGTTCAGTGTAGATGGTGGCACGGGAATGATTGAGACTATATCTTTATTTATATTTTTGGAAAAAATGGTTAAAACTTTTCTGGAAAAACCTAAGAACCCGGAATAGAAAATAGCTTAACTGTCAAATGAAATCTTTCAAACTGGTGGGAATTGGCGATATCGTTAGTGCACAGTTCTTTCTATATGCAGGGTTTGTTTGGTATCGCCAATTCACAAGGGAATCCACTTTTGTAGGGTGAATACATGGGTTTCTATGCTCAAAATACAGTTCCCGCGGTGGGACTATCCTTGGGACATCAAGAGGTGGCCATCATACCTCAAAGATAGTTGACAACATTCAAGACAGCGCGTTAACCAGGTACAAAGATATATAAATGTGTTTATTCTAGCTAAGAATAATTTCTCTGTAAGTTATTCATATCAATGATACTCTAGCTTTGTATGTTGCCTGATTTAATGCTATGTATTTTCAATTAATGGGTTATGGTTCTAAAATGCTTTGTATGTATTCTGAATGTATGATACTCATCTTTTTCAACCTGCAAATTTAACCTGAATCACTTACAAAGCTTTTGGATGCTATTATGAATGTGGAGGTTTTCTTTTAGCCGGAGTTCTTTTGATGTAAATGAGATTTTTTGATTGAGAAGTTCGTTTGACGAAACGAACGAAACGGCAGGCGCATAGCGCATGCGTGCTATACTAGTTTTGAAATAAAATATATACCCATTTAAAAAAAAAAAAAAAAAAGCTTACGTATTATATTTTGCGCATACTAAGATTCCCGAGATTGAGCCTGCTCCATGAGTCGAGGACTTCTACGAATGTGTAGATTGGATGCAAGATTGTCATTTGTTGGTGGATAAATTGAGTTAGTGTAAGTAGTCATCAGGTCATCAGGAAAAAGAAGAAGAATAACTACGAACATAGAAAATATATGCTAGGTCGAAATATATATTTGTAGATAACGGGATAAGAAAGATAAAACTATACCGGTTGCATTATGTGTAAATACAGGTTCACCATGTTGAGGTTGTTGACTAAATCTTGGACTTCTACGAAGTGGTAATTGGGTGGCCCGACGAAAAATGTCTTCTTGGAAAAATATAATTTATAAGATACTGATGGTATACATATACTTTAAAAAAAGTTAGAAAAGAAAATGAAGTTCTGATATGGTCAAAGACTATACCTTGGGAAGTGAAAGTTGTCGATGTCGAGGCACCAATAGTACTTCGTCTTGGTTGACTTACATCATTTTTTGCAACAACTCCTGCATTAACTTGCTCATAAGTCTCGCAGTATTCCTCATCATCATAACTGTCTGTTGAATAGTGGTTGTTGGTCTCTCTAGTAAAACCAATAACAATCCCCCCCACCATGTTTATATCAGGAACGTAGCTGGCGTTTGCTCGACGTCGTCTTTATTACAATTAAAAACCATGTAGTCAGTTTTGTACACTGGTTTGACTTGCATTTTGATGCAACTTACGGCTTTCCCAGATATGGACATATATCTTACATATAGCAATATGTAAGATATTTTGTTCTGGGATCAGTACCTTGACTTGGTTAAGGAGTAACCGAGTAAGGATCCTGTCAAGTATCAGCTGAAAGTGTATATAGGCCTCGAAACAAAACTTTGTTACTGAAACTATAAACCAACCTTGCAGCACCTTGTTTACCCACTCAAACGACTACATCCTCAAGTTTCTACTTTGCAGTCTAAATAATAAGATGGTGAAAAATGCTATGCATGTCGTGGGGATCCCATTCCATTTTTTGCCTAACTTTAAGGTGGAGCTCAAGCATGATTGCTTGTTAGTCAACGCAGACTAAGTCAAATTTTAGAATCATGCATCTGGAAGTTGAGATGGCCAATGGGTTATCAGTTGTACAAAAGTTCTGGTTATGAAAAATAACACGAAAATTTATAATCAATGTAACCTCAAAAGCCTAAAATTCACATTCATTTTTTATTTATCCTAAAACTGAAGGGGAAAGAGAACCATTTTGGTACGTCAAATTAGGAGTCTGCCCACTACAAACTTCTCATTAAGAAACTGATGAACTGCATCTATTGCTATTGGGTATATTATATTACCATGGGAAAAACATATTTAGAAGCATGCAAGAAACAGTAGCCCATCTAAATAAAAAAATTCAGAAAACATGCCTGGTACGTCACAACAGACTTTCCCTTTTTATTTCGGGATGCCTCTGCGGCCTCCTCATCTCGAAGATGAACTTGCCCAATCAATTGGGGGATTCGGCGTAGAACTATGGCATTATCTTGAGTCAATGAAATAATCATTAGGTTATCACAAAAGAAAAATGATATACAACAGAGCACAATGTCATTAGTTTCTACATTAATACAGTAACTGAAACAATATGGATAACAAAAATGATTCTATCTTACCATAAAAATGTACATTTTTACTTTATTAGCAGGAATTGGCAACAAAGAGAACTGCGAAAAAAGAGAAATAAAAGTATCGTTACAGTAAGCTTACCTGTGCCACTACAGTTTATGTTCGAATTTTGATTCTGTGGATTTGATGATTCTTGATGTTGAGCTTGTTCTATCAATCGGGGGCTGCTACAGAGGTTAATTATAGGAGCCTCATTGCGATCTAATGCCAAAAATGCGACTATAAAACATTAAATAGTGCAAAAAATGACATAATAAATTCTGTATAAAAAGGTAACTTAACTAAACAATGCAGTTATCTATCATAAACCTACCGGTGCTTGTTTGTGCTTCCTGATCGTCTCTGTTTTTAGTACCAAGCCTAGTTGTGTTTGCATGAATTCTTTGTAATTCATTTTCGCTCATTGAACTTATTTTTGCCTTGTCCAAAACACGCCGTTCCTGCAATCGAATGTCTATTTGTTCTGGGTTTCTTTCATGGCGGCACTTCTTGCATCTTTTATTTTCAGTAGCTGTCAATTCCTCGTCAATTTCAGATTGACGCTTCTTGGCTCTTTCAATCAAAGTACCTGCCAATTGTTAAAAATGAGCTCCACATATTTTAGAAATGATAAATAATTAGTGCTGCATAAGAAATGATAAGCAAATCATTTTTATTTATTTTTTAAAAGTAAAATCAAGTAGGCATAACCCTGTGTTAGAAATGTGTGCAAATTGCATACAGAGGTGGGGATGTGTAGAACAACAAAAGGTTGATCTGGTTTAGTTCAGTTCATACAAAGTAACTTGTTGGAGGGAAGGACAGCACGTGGCATTAACTTATCGACACTCCAATATAAAGCCTGTATTTTGAAAGAGTGCCCTGGTTAAAGTATGAGTAAATTCTGGATGAATATTAAAGTTAGCTTTCTATAATTCTTTCTATAATATTACTAATTAGCTATTTTGAAAGAGTGCCCTGGTTCGAGGCTTTCTATAATTCTTTCGTTCTTGTAAAAAAATTATGAGTGCCCTGGTTACGATTGGTTTCTCATATCTATGATAATGACCAAATTTGGATTCTTGTACCCACCATAGACCTACTCTGTGGAGTTAGAATTAAGTTTCAACTTAGGGGGAAAGACACCTCATCTTGAACCACCTCAAGGAAAGATGTGGCCCTAGAATAATAAAAGCTAACAAAATCTGAATACAAAATGCTACAATCAATTTAATTACAGTTGAACCATATTGCAACCTGTTGATGTGCAATGTCTGAATTGGTAGTGACTCTCTAATTTAGTCATCATTACATTACAGTTTCTACACTGATCAGTTATGTGCGTCATATAGGGTGAAATCATGTGGTGGTGTTAGTTTCTCAGATATTGGTTGGGCGGTTGGTGTTATTGGAATCTTACTAATATAAAGGAAGTATACATCTATAAACAAATATCAAAACTTACAACTTGTTCCCGCTCCGTGGTCCTCATTAGTTGCATCTATGACTCTTTGTCTTCGCATTTGATAAGCTGCACGTCGGGTTTCAAGAATCTGCTCTCTTTCATTTTGACTCATTGAATTTCTTCTTTCTTTATCTGCAGCACGACGTGTCTCTAGCCGACATTTTTTCTTCGCACTTTCATCATCTGAATCCACTGATTCATTGCAGGGTCTCTTGCCTCTTTCTTTCTCAGACTCTCGACGCTGAAATTGTTCTAAAAGCCTGGGACTTCGGCGGGGAAAGAATGTAGTACTACTGCTAATTACCGTATCTGAATCCACTGGTTTATTGCAGCGTTTGTTGCCTCTTTATTTCTCAGTATCCACCAACTGTAGACACTGGACTTGCTCACTAATTCTGGGACTTCGGTGGGGAATGCACCTGCCACTAACTACTGCATTACCCTGAGAATTAATGTTTTCTTTGCCATAGTTATCCCGTTCACCTACACCAGTTCTGAGAGCGAATTGTTTATTCGCTGCATAAGAAATAAAGCCTTAGGAATCTATAATGTGACTGCTCAGATGCATATATGTATACAAACATAGAAAAATTTTCTAATGAGTTTGATAAGATTGAGTAGTCTTGGAAACTTGTTTATTCCCTGCATCCATTAATAATTATACCACTGACATTATGTACAGCAAAGAACAATTATACATCTCATGCCACACTCACCAGAACTTGTTGATGCTTCAAGACCATCTTTGTTTGCAAATCGATCTTGTGTTTTCCGCATAAGATTAGCGTGGCATCGTTTTTGAAGAAGCTCTTGCCTTTCACCTTCAGCCATTGCTGCTCGTTTTTCCTTTTCTGAAATACGGCGTTTGTGCAATCGAATATCTCTTTGTTTTTGCCGTTCATTGTCAAGTTCCATGCTAAGCTGAGCTCGTATTCTCGGACTACGACGAACTGGACTCGCCATTGTACAATTAATCTGGACAATTCAGAGTATTCAAAGCTACATCATCAATAAAATCTACAGCATACTGTTCAATTATACTATTTAATTAGATGTACAATTTCCTTATGCTGAAGGTAATGATTCTCCTAGCTAGCAAATTCCAATCTAACCAAAGATACTGACTAAATTTCACAAATATATATTTTCATTAAACTGAAAACAACAAATTATAAAGCTAAAAGAAGTGTTAAAGTTACTTCCTTTGCTAGGGTATCAAACGAAAACATATTTAGAGAGCATAGAACTGGTTGAAATGGGTAATTGCAAGAGATCTCGCAGGGGCACATTTGATGGTTCACATAAACACACAGAACTTTTTACATAGGTCAAATAGCTTAACTCAAAACCACTGCAAATAATTCAATCCTTAGGGTCAAAAGATAGTTCCTATGAATTAATGAGAAGCAAATGAAAAGGTTTGTTTACTTCAGGAAATTTCAACAGAAAATGAATCTTAAGAAATTTCACCTAGCAATTTAACAAATTAGGGTTCTATCCATACAGTAAATTGCAATTGAGAAACCAATTCCGTATTTCAGAAATGTAAGAATCAGTTGAGCGAATCTGGGATGTGCTCATAAGAAAAATTAGGGTTCTATCATCTTCTGTGCATAAAGTAAATAGCAATTTAACAAATTAGGGTTCAATTACAGTAAATAGCAATTAGGGTTTTATCCATACTTACGGTTAATTCCTTTTTGTGTCTTTCTTCTTCTTAATTTGCTTCTCTGCTCTCTCTTCTTCTTCTTCCCCTTAAGTAGCAGGGCATCTCACTGATTCATCGCCACCACCTCCGTTACAAACTTCGTCTTCAACTCAGGTACTGTAACCATCTCGTTAGCAGCACTACTGAAGATGAAGAGTGATAACAGATTTGGTGGCTTGAATTTTCGATGGGAAGAAATCAAAATCAAAGTGATTTGTTTTCGTCTGTGCGAAGAAGAAAAGAGAATAAAAAGGCTACTGACGATTATACCCTGCAGTATTTGGATATTGACTTAATGTACCAACTGTGACTGATTTTAAAGTAAGGATAACTTTGTAATTCCGGGGTGTCCGGACCAAATCTGGGGTCGTACCAAAAATGCCTCTTTTCTTTATATTAGTATAAGATAAGATATAAAATAAGATAAGATGTTAGTTCTATTAAAGATTATTATGAAAATAGGCTACAAGGTTGGAAAAATATTTGAACGCGCACTGCGCATTCAAAGTGTGAACCCATACTGCCGTGGCCGTTCGATTGGTAAGATGTGACATCATCAACTTTTGAACTTAACTGTAGTATATTTCCCCATTTTTTAACTTACCTTTGGGCGCCAAAATATGGGAATCAGGTGACGACGACAAATTCAATTACCCATACCTTTTAAAATACAGTCGTTGACATCAATGTATGGGATGTTCAAACTAATCTTTAATCAGTGGTTTCAATTTACATCTTAACTAGTCTCCGAATTCAATTTTTTCTTCTTCTTTTCATTCTTCCGCAAAATTGCATTGTCTGATAATGGCCTAATTTTAATGAGCAATCACCCAGATCGAAAATGATGAGTCACTGGACTATTATCTTACAATGCTTTGTGGAAGATAAAGACGATCAAGTTAACCATTTTGATCTCATTATGCAAAGCTCACTTTCGAAAAACAAAGATTTCATCATCAAGGCATGTTTTAGATTACTGATAAAGTTCTATATGATGCAATTGGGATTAACGGGCAAAAGGTTCATCTATACACCTGCATTTTTAAGGTCCGAGATATAATTGTCCCTTTTCACATGCTTTATATGAGTCGGTACGTCTAACCCTCATTACTTTCGGGTTCTTTCTATTTTTAGTTTTTCTATAATTAGCTTAATTTGAGAAATTTCCTTATCTCAACAGGCTAAGAGAATCTCACTACACATGTCAACCACTTACATTAGGTGGAATATATTACTAAAGGTAGTTCTTCGGTTGTCATACTTCAACATATACTGGTTCGTTAGTATCATGGATGAAGTAGAGAAATGATAATTTTCTGTCTCATATCATCTTTTGTGAGTTCTTCCACAAAAATTGGAATACATGTGTTTGAGGGTGAAAACGGTTTCTGCTGATTTTGGTAATTTCGGGTGTGTGGGTGAGAAACAAATTTAAACCCTAAACAATGTACTGCAAGGGAGTACTTTAGATTCGAGAGATCAATTTGTACAAATCCATCCTAAACCAAGAAATGGTCGTTCCAGACTTTCTTTGGTCACAAAGTGACGGAGAAAGGTTGGTTTTGGGGAGGGAAGCGAAGAGAGCGTTGAGACCAGAATAGTTGATTCTGGAAGAGTAGTAGTTTTACGACTTATATCAGAAAACGGGAAACTAACAGATAGGAAATCTAGTAAATTATTTTTTGAGTATTATATGCTCCTGGTGAGAACTTGTTATTCTGATAAAATTGGTAAAACCTATTTATACAAGTCGTAACCCAAACGTACTCTGGTCTCGTAAGAAATAGAAACGACTAAGTATAGTGGAAGGAGGTGGTAACAGGTAACATATGGAATTGATGTTCCATAATAAAATAAACGTTTTACCATTATTCCTTGCTTTTACTAACCGACTCATTCTTATGACACTTTCTTGTAATGGGCGTAGTGTACGCCTCACGCTATAAACCGCCAAACCAAAACCCTAATGAGCATCCCCCAGTTTGTGACATGTGTTGATGTCTCGAGTGTTTTTCTTGGGAAAACATGTAACATGGCATTGTGTGTGTCATGCCAGTGGCCATGGTAGATTCGGTGTGTCTTTTCCATAGAATAGGCGCGACCAAATTAGGTTTCATATGCAAACCGTGTTGTTTGGCCTTGGGCCGGAAGTTTGCCATACGTTTTGGTGGAAAAATTGGAGGGTCGAGATCTGTATCTTAGGTGGAAGGGTGCCCGTTGATCGTTGCAACCCTTCTGGTAGCCAGCGGCATAGTTTAGGACGGCATGGCTTTGCCATATAGTAGGCGCGGCCAAATTAGGGTTTAGGTGCCAACCGTGTTATTTGACCTTGGGCCGGAAGTTTGCCATGCGTTTTGGTGGCAAACTTGGAGGGCCGAGATCTGCACCTCAGGTGGAAGGGTGGTCATTGATCGTTGCAACCCTTCTGTACCCAGCGACATAGTTTATTCCGGCATGGCTTTGCCATAGAGTGGCCGCGACCAAATTAGGGTTTAGGTGCAAACCGTGTTATTTTGGCCTTGGGACGGAAGTTTTCCATGCATTTTTGGTGGAAAACTTGGAGGGTCGAGATCTGTATCTCAGGTAGAAGGGTGGTCGTTGATCGTTGTAACCCTTCTGGTATCCAGCGGTATAGTTTAGGCTGGCATGTCTTTGACATAGAGTAGGCGCGGCCAAATTAGGGTTTAGGTGCCAACTGTGTTATTTGACCTTGGAGCGGATATTTTCCATGAGTTTTGGTGGAAAACTTGGAGGGACGAGATTTGTATCTCCGGTGGAAGGGTGGCCATTGATTGTTGCAACCTTTCTGGTAGCCATCGGCATAGTTTAGGCCGGCATGGCTTTGTCATAGAGTGGGTGCGGCCAAATTAGGGTTTAGGTGCAAACCGTGTTATTTTGGCCTTGGGAAGGAAGTTTTCCATGCATTTTTGGTGGAAAACTTGGAGTGCTGAGATCTGAATCTCAGGTGGAAGGGTGGTTGTTGATTGCAACCCTTCTGGTATCCAGAAGTATAGTTTAGGCCGGCGTGTCTTTGGTATTGGTACGATGGCGCGGCTGGTATGGTTGGTATTCCTTGGGCAGAGACGTGGATGGCATGGTTTTTCATTGGCACGGTGGTGCGGATGGCATGGTTGGCATGCCTTGGCACAAGGACATAGCTGGCATGGTTTTCCATTGGCACGGTGGTGCGGCTGGCATGGTTGGCATGGATTGGCAGGGAGACATGGCTGGCATGGTTTTCCATTGGCACGGTGGTGCGGCTGGCATGGTTGGCATGCCTTGGCGCGGAGACGAGGATAGCATGGTTTGTCATTGGCACGGTGAGAGAATTAGGGTTATGTATATACAGAGGTGATGTCAGTTAATACTAAGGGTTCTTCCGTGGAACATGACGCACGTATATATATATATATATATATATAAAAGGTACCCTGGTAATTATTACATAAGCATGTTGATTGGTTCAATAAATACGCTATCTTTCATAGTGACGTCATGTCGGATATGCGGTTTTATGATTTTATCCCTATGCTAAAAACCACCATCAACATTAAGTCCCCTGCTTAGCGCGCGACAATAGCATTGTTGAGAGGTAAGCATGAGATGCAAAATATAGAGAGCAAGACGTGAGGAGATTATCGAGGAAAATCAACTAACCTTTAATGAAGGTGTTAGAAGCATGTGATCCTTGTGCCAGTGAATTTTGGATAGGTTCACTTTGATCATCGGACGTTGGCACCGTTGGCTTGAAGTAGCAAATGGGCGACTCGGGCGTGATTTGGAAGCAAATTGGCTTGGCATGACTTGGGTGCGACTTGGCTTGGATGTGGATCGGGCGACTTGGGCGTGAATTGGCTTGGTGCAGCTCGGCTTGGCGCGGCTTGTACGGCGCGGCTTGGAAGGAACGAACATTATGGTATTGCCTTGGCCGCTGAGTGGTTGTGTCATGGAGCATTGCTTCTGCGGGCCCGATTGCCTTTTTTGGTGCGTAGTTTAAACAATAAACCTTCTTCCGTACTAATTCCAAAAGTCTTGTGATTATAAAAGGAAAACTTCTTTCACCCAAACTCCCAAGTAGTATACATATAAAGGGTGTTGCCCCTATTTTGTTTTTGTAATATTGGCTTTGTTTTCACGTCTCCGCGTTAGTAGCAAATCAGAGAAGTAGGCGAGCGCATTCCAGGTATGTGCTCTAACATTTTTATTTTATTTTGTCGGTGCAAACCCTAGCCAAAGATATATTCTCCATGAACCGGTGGAAATACTTTTGCATGAATGATTCTTCCTCACTAGCAGTATCATAGTAACATTAGTCGTCACACCGATAGTAAGAAAACCAAATATTATACAACATGTGTGTATGATTAGGTTGCTGCCATTAGTTCTCTTCTTGTGAAAACCTAGCTTCAAGATTTCCTTTCCATTTTGTGGCCGTGTGAAAATATTCCTCCTCTAGTTTCGGGCGTACTTTCATGATAGGGCATAAGACCTGGGTTGTACTTTCCATGACTTCATTCTTCCGTAGTACTGTCTGTTTTCAACCAATAGCGTATTCCTTTTGACATTACATATTCCTTTGTTGAGTATCATCGGTTACGAACAATAACGTGTTTGTGGCTGTCCAGAGATATTTTTGATGGCGGCTCTGGCAAGAAGGAGATTAGGCAATGGATTATCAAATTCGCCATTAAATTGGCGAAAGGCGTCGTTCTTCCCATCGGTGGCTTATTTCTTGGTTCTTTGTACACCCATTTGCATCATCTGGTTGCGGATATGTATGCTTCAAACGATTATATGAAGGTGGACTCGTATGTGCACGTTGCTTTCCTCTAGGCATGGTTGTGGGAGTATTTCGAAAAATATGCACCTAAACCGTTGGTTTCGCTTCCTCAGTCTTTCGGCGGTTCTCGAATACTGCGATGGTCTGCTAGGTGTCCAAGGTCTAGAGTGAAGCTTATTGATTTTCTTGATAACGTTTATTCTGTTACTTTTCATCCCTGGGCTCCAGTTCACGCGTCCATAGTCCAGCTAAATACTTTTTCCACAGCTCCGAGCTTGACCTTGTTTTCATCCGAGGGAAATACGAATGTTGGAGAAATCGTATTTATGCGGAGTTGTATCCCTTGAAACGTGCCATCTTTCTTCCGGGAATGTTGCAAGGAAGTCCCTTATAATATTTACAGGGCGGCTCGGCATATGGGTTTTGATCAAGGGGTCCCATTTATTCGTTAGTTGGTTGTTCCGGAAGAGTTGTTTCCAGTTGTTCTCAACGCCGGCATTCTTATGCCAGGTAAAAGCCTTCCTTTCCTGCTCCCAAATCGAAGTCCAATGACAACCCTTAGGTACAACAAGTTCTGGAAGGATGAGTTTCTTGTCATCCATGGTTTTGTGGGCGATGTTGTGGAGAATGCTCGTGGTAGACCTTTCTCTGTGACTTTAGCGGAGCATCCACTGTTGAGAGAACTTTTTTCTGCTAAGGGAAAGTCCCCTAGTATGGATGCGAGTCATTCTCAAAAAAGGGAACGAAAGTCCAAAAACAGTTCTGGTGGTTTTCGGTCGGATACGAAAGTTCCCGTGACCTTAAATTCTTCCAACATACGGGTATGTACGACTCCCTACTAGCTTTGAATGATTTACGCAAGTCTTCTGTTTTTTTTCGCTGGACATCCTTTCTTCTTTCGAAACTCAGGGTCTTGACAACACAAACGCCTTTTCTAGGCTTGCACAAAAGTCAGCTAATAAGTTTCCTGAAGATGCAGAAGAATCCGAAGAAGAAGAAAGCTCGGGATCCAGCATTGACGACGAGAGTTCTTCTGAATGTAATGCTGGGTCTTTCTCTGGCGAGTCCGCAAATGAGTTGGTAAGTTTCCTTATTTTCCTCCCTCTTTCTTATTTTTTCTTTTGAAACAAAACTAAATCGTAATGTTGTAGGGAGGAATTATTTCTGAAGATGGCCTTTAGGTGGAGACTCGCCACGACGAAAGTCCAACCATGGAAGCGACGCCTATTGGTGATTTGGAAATGAATGTTGATAACGTTGAGACCCATATGGTGGAAGGTACTCCAACAACCATTGGTTCAATCGTAGTCAGGAATTCTTTGTCGGTCATAGATTCAGTCGTGGGTGTAGCGCCCCCTAAGCTAGTAGCTGACTAATCCAAAAGATTAACTAAATATAGAGGCACTAGAAATCTAAAACATATACTTAAGCATTCAATTAAGAAATGTTCTACAAAACTTAACCCAAAACTAACCCGCTCTGAAACATATTAAAACAAAAAGTCCTCTCAAATGATATATATATATATATAATAGTCTTTTGGTTCACAGATACAACATGCAATATAATAAACATAGAAGAAGTTATCCAACTAACGAAATCAACCCTTGAAGCTTTCGCTGCGCAACTATGATTTGTCTCTGAAACTGAAAGTGGGAAAGGATGAGCACAACATCCCTAAAAGGGGTTCCCAACAGGAATAACATTTAACTTTCAAATAATCATTGTAAATGATTTGAAAACAATTCATGTTTTCCCTAAATACTAAAACGCAACCAACTTCAAATAGGTAAACAATCATGTATATGGATCTAACTCCTTCCAAACAATTTACTATTAATGGTGACTCATCCCGCACCTAGATAGCTATATGGTGACTCATCCCGCACCTAGTTATTTCAATAAAAATGAATAGGTATAAATGAAGGAGAAGTATCCTATATACCACAGATGGAAATCTCATTCTCCAAGCAATCAATGGAAATTCTTATTTCCCAAGCAATTCATAAAGACAAACAAAGCATTATGATTCCTTTCCAAGCAATGGAAAGATTAAAAGAAATTAACAGTATTTTCAGAATTTTAAATAAAATAATGCACTGAATACACAATCATATAATGCATGAATTTGTTAAACATAAACTTTTGTAAAGGAAAACCACAATAATCACCGAAAATTTAAATATAAATTCCCACCTCTTTTGATGACATGCCACACCTACCTCGAGATCCACAATCCTCTGGTTCATCCTTTGATTCATCGTTGTTAATATAGACTAACTGTTAATCACACAAGAAGTCTAAGAATCCAGCCAAAGTGGCTCACACAAGAATCATACAAGTCTATCTAAGCCCAAGTCCATTAAGCCAACTCATTAACCTAAGAACTTGTCTATCTAAGTCAACTAAAGGTCACTAACGGTCAAAGTGATAGTCAAGGGTCAACTAACATTCAATGTCCATAGTCGGATCAAAGTCCAGGGTCAAATAGTCAAAGTCTAAAGTCTAAATCATTCAACTCAGGTCAAGACAAGGTAACTCGATGAGTCGACTCAGTCCACAAGACTGATTCAGGTTATACAAACTAAGGCTCTTGCACAGGCCAGTGCATCACAAGATTCAACACACTAACTAAGCTCAAACTGAGCAACCATTCCTCCCTGCCATAATCTCATTTCCAACTCTACTTCATTAACACCTCAATTCTAAATACATTCATTTAAAGAAAACTTTATAACTCAAAAACAATTATAACTAAGTTTACCTGCAAATGCATCTTTAAGCATCACTAGAGAGGTTCAAATCAATACACTCATCTAATCTTCATTCCTAAAACACAACCCAGTTAACATCAGATTCTCAATTAGTTTTCATTTTATCATTTCTACAATTTCATCATCATCACCACTCTGACTCTTCCCCGCAACCTATACCCATCTTAGGTTCATACACAAACTTCAATTCCATTATGTTGTCTTTTTAGCTAAACATCATTATCATTACAACACCACTGCCAAATTCAGTTCATTCCATTCACTTAAACCACAACTGCAGCTCCACCATCTATCCCCCAAACACCACCAGTTACCACTACACCTGTGATAAGCATGTAAATGCTAAATTTTATACCCATTATTTATATTAGCTAGGATACAATATTTTAGTTACTAATACTATTTTAGTGCTTTTGTAGAAAGTACAAGTGAATCCGATCATCCAACGAATAAACAGCAAAATGTGAGACTTATTGGTGTTTGCGACAAAAATGGAAAAATGTGGTTGGCCTGGTATCTCCATGTATCAGCAACCACAATGATCAAATATGCTGGCCTGGTATCTCCATATATCAGCAGCACTTATTATGCTGGCCTGGTATTTATATATATCAGCAGCACTTATTATGCTAGCCTAGTATTTCTATATATCAGCAGCACAATGATAAATGGGGTTGGCCTGGTGCTTCCATGTATCAGCAACCACCATGATGAAACGGGGTTGGCCTAGTATTTCCATGTATCAGCAACCAAAATGGTTGGCCTGGTATTTTCATGTATCAGCAACCGCAATGATGAAATGGGATTTTCCTGGTATATTCATATATCAACAACCACTCGAGTTATTCATGACACCAAAGGTAGCCGCATTAATTCTTGAAGCACCTGCTACACTTTCGAATTCAATATCCAAGATTGTTTCCTTAGTGACACACCTCCATCGAGTAATGACATGCAGAAGAAAAATATATGGGGATAATTAATTAGTGTTATTTTATTAATGAGAGAATATTGTGATTGTCAAGAGGGAATCACTATTCAATGTGAAAAGATTTTGCAAGATGGTGTATGGCATGACAATGTATTCATGAAGTATTATGGGATCCACATGCATGCAACTCTCACTCGGAAAAGGAAAGAAAATAAAGTAATGAAGTAATATTATTTTACTTACCAATATTAGTGGGAGTGAATTATATTAAACGTGGGCATGAGATTGTGAACATGCATTTTGGTTGGTGGTCAAACATACATGCAAGGGAAATTAATTGTGATTGGAGAAAGAATTATACTTCTTACTTTAATTATTCACATGCAAAAATTTGATAAGGAAAGAATATATTATTCTCATGTACACTTTAATATGTCTGAAGTGGAGGAACCATAAAAAGGTGGAGAGCCGCGTTTATGGCCGAAGAGAGGGAGGAGGGAGGCCAGGGAGCCGTAAGCAGTGAAGAAGAAGAAGAGGCGCGACACACAACCATTTGGGGTTTGGAGTTTCATCTTGGGATTCCATTTTGATTAGCTATTGATTTTATATTTGTTTATGGTTTTTGAGAAAGCCATGTCTAGCTAAATCATGTTTGGGTTTAGATAGAAACCAATTTGATTATATAAACTTTACGATGATATTTTTAATAATGATTCATTGACTAGTAATTTCTCTTCATATAGCTTGACATTAATTTGATTATGTGATTTTCTTGATTATTTATGCTTTTGAATTGATATTTCGTGCTTCGGTTAAATCTCTAGATGTGGTATGCAAGGATAGATAGGTAATGCTTTAGGATCACTACATACGAAGCGAAGAAAATTATAGCGGAGAAACCATATTTTAGAATTTAATATAACATCTTCCGGGACATAAGATTGATTTCGATATTTGTTTTGAGTATTAAATAGAAATTAGTAGAGTTTTATATGATTGAATTGGTGGAAATCGAAAACCTTGACAACCCATCACCTATTTTGTTACGATTATTTATTATTTCATTTCGTCCCAATTATCTGAAACATTGTTAATCATCGTCTATTTGATTATTTAGTTTTGGTATTAGTTGGTAGGGTATTTCACACTCTGTTAAGTGCATATTTTGCATATATTTAGTGTCGAATCCATGCTAGTATTTGCTACATTTTCTTGAAAATTATTGTATATTATGTTTGTTTTTATTTATTTGTGTGTTTGCTAGGTAAATCATCCAAAAGAAGTGAAATTGCACTTTATTGTGCAATTAAAGAAGCTAGCCGCAAGCGGAGAAGGGAAAAAAACCAAGTGGAACTCATGCGATTCTAGGAGTTCTTGATATCATCTCGAAGAGGACAAAAAGACGAAGCCAACGGCGAAAGAACGGAGTCATTCCGACGTCGTATGAAGAAATTACTAGCATTCGAAGCTAGTCAAAGGCGCGCAATTTCTGAATCTACAGATTTGTTATAGGCACCCATGCTTATTACTCGAGGCATCCACAGAGCAAGAACTGAACTGTCAGTCTTGAAAAACTGACAGTTGATTGCGGCGGGAAGAATAATGGATGACGTTGATGACTTATGAGAAGAACTCGATAGATATTGGTGGAGTTGAGCTTTAGTCATTGCTCACGGCAGACGAGAATAGAAGATGGAAGCAAGTTAAGGTTGTTATTAATGGAGCTGGTTGAGTTGCGATAGTTGGCAGACTTTCAGCCTAGGAACAGATAAGAATTAGTGGATCTCGAGCTATTGGTTGACTGTGATAGAAAGAAGATGGACGTTATTTTGGAAGTGGATTTTGGATGCTTCCATTGCCAGCGAATGATAGAGGAGTCTGTGGTGATTCTCGGTGATGGAAGAAGGTGAACTGAGATATTGATAGGAGGCCGAGAATGGAGTTGATAGCTAACGGTAGTACATAATGGGTTTGGTTGGATAAGGACAGCGAAGTAATGCTGCTGGCTGTGGGTACGCAACAGAGAATGGAGGAAGAACTGAATGGGAATGAGTCTGATCGATGGAAGCCCTAGATTGATGGTGACTGTTGCTGCCATGATGGATAATGCAACTGACGATGGAGTTGGCTGGCAGCTGCGATGTTGATCAATGACGAAGTTGTATATGGCAAGAGATGGAAGAGAATGCAAAGACGATAGAGCTACAGTGATGCTGCCATCAATGGCGATGAGTGTCGCTGTTATCGGAGAAGAAGGTGGCAATGATCTTTGGAGTTGGTAGTAACGATCATGACAGATGGATCTGTTCATTGAGAGAGAAGAATTCGAGTTTGACTGGCAGAGAAGTTGGAGCTGTGAACATACAGATTGAAGAAAAGTTGTTGGCTGTGGTATTATCGAATATGGAGAGCTCGAGACGACAGGGAATAATGGGTGCTGCTGGTAGTCGACAGAAAGATAGGAAGTGATGATGAACAATGGCAGCGTTTTGCAGCGAGTGGTATAATGATGAACGGCTTGAGTTACTGCAAGTTTTCTTACGATGGAGTTTGGATAAAACAGGGCATGGAGGTTTGAGCTCAGTCAAGTTTGGCAGAACTCAGATGTTGAAAATATTGTTGGACAAAAATGAGTTTTAATAAAAAAATATTTTGGTCTTGGTGTGGTTTGATCTAGTGACCTATGGGTCCAAGGATACTTGCTCATTTTATGAGTGAATGAATCTCTCTTTAGTCCCACATTGGGTATAATAGAGAAGGAGCTCCACTATATAACCATATGCTTATGGATATGTTATAAAACAACATTGTGGGTGGAGCGGGTGGGCAAAAATAAATATTTTGACCCATGAAGAATGCGCTTATGCCATGCATCAAGTTCCTCTTATACTCGGATTTATTTTTTGGGCGAGTTTTTCTTTAGGAAATTAATTCCTAAAATATTTTTATGGGTAAATTCCTTTTAGGTGTTTTACTAGTTTTTGAAGAAAACCAAAACCTAACTTGATTTGCAAGTATCTTCTCCTTTAAATACAACTCGAAATTTTGTTTTCTACACACCGAAAAAATTCTTCTTTCGTTCTAGGGTTTCTCCATACGTTTTACTTCCATCCCCGTTGCTGAGTTCGAAGAAAGGGTAACTTGTGTTGTGCTAACTCAAGTTATATCAGGCAGTCTTATCCTGGACACATCTTCACTGTGAGGGGTTTAGCATTACTCAAATCGAGTATACCCGCGAACTAATGTGTTAAGGACAACTTGTTGAACTTGTGATTTTGCCTTTGTCATGTTGTTTCGGTAGAGTTGTCTCGAATTAGTTATTTACATATTATTTTTGATACATCCAACGTGTTGTTTATTGTTGCAAGATCCAAACAATCTTAACACATTAATTATTCCTTGCAACGATGTCAACAATGGAAACAAATATGAATGTTGAAAGACCACAGAAGTTTAACGGAAAGGATTTCAAGAGATGGCAATCCAAGATGCTGTTTTTTCTAAGCAATCATGAATTGGACGCATTATTACAGGGTCCTCTTGATGTTTTGCCATATCTTCCATGATGAACCTCTTGATCGGATGATCGACTTGGAGAAGCTCTGGACTCAACCACTAAGTGAAATATTGACGTGGCGAGATTATCCACTCATAGCATTTTGCCATTGCTAAGTTGTTCATGGGATGAAGTTCTTGAACTGAGGAGACATACTTGAAAACTGATGATATAGGCACGTGAGAGGGGATGAAACTTTCCTGGTCGCAGAACTTTTTGACGAATGCATTTGGATGTTCCTCAGATTCTTGTGCAAGTTTTGTTAAGGCTTTGACCTCCTCCAAGTATTCAAATGGCGAGATGTCCTCCGCCTCTTCCTCCGAGTCAGAAGTTTCTTCACGGGGACTTGTCGTTGCAGGAGTCATCATTGTATTCCCATCATGAATCCACGCGCGTCCAAGAATCATATCATACCCTGGATCCTCTCGGATTATAAAGAATTTGGTTTCAGTGCAGACCGTATTTTCTTCGACTTTCAGGATGATGTATCCATAGGCGTCTCTGAAGATCCCTTCGTGGTATCTGATTGCCATTGGAGCGTGGGTAGCTTCTTGTTGAGTTATGCCGGCAGCTTTGAGAGTCTTGGGAGGGATAATGTTGACAGCAGTACCGACATCAATGAACGCTCTTCTGAACTCGTTCCCTTTGATGTGCACTATGGTGAGCAGTCCCCATTCGTACATTTCCTTGTCTGTTGATGAAGGTTCGATGGTAGCCTCTTGGATTAGTAGTCGTTTTTCGGATACGATGTGGTTCAATGCAGCAAACATATCTTTCATTTGAGCTTTAGAAAGATACAACAACTCACAGGTATGTTCAATCAGGGATTGAACTTCTTCTTTGACGGGAGGTCCATTGATGGTGAAAGCTCGGACCGGAAGAGGATTTTTGTGTACTCCCTCAGTCCCCAGGTTGAGTTCTCCTGATTCAACCTTTTCTCTGAATATGCATTTCAGGACTTTGCAATCACTTGTGGGATGGCTGACATACCTATGGAAGCGACAATACCGAGGATTTTCCATGGCTTCTTCGGTTGGTTCCTTTTTATTAAAAGGAAACTTGATTGCACCATCTTGAATCCATCCATCGAGTAATTCGTTGACTTCTTCCATGGAACAGGGAAAATCAGGTGCCTCTGGCTCGTCCGTTCGTTGGGTAGAGGTCTTCAAGTTATCTTTTTTGTGTACCTTCGAGGGAGTGGAGGCTGTCTACTTGTGTTGTGGTTCAGCTTTCTTCTTGATTCCTTCTGCGACAGAGTTCGTCGAAGATTGCAGGGTATACTATTTGTTAATCAAACGCCTGTTTCCCCGAGGGTCTTTTGACTCCTCAGTTCTTGTAGACTTTGGTCTTTCTAGAAGAGCGGGTGCGGTAGTTGCTGATCTCTTCGCGGCTTCGTGGAGCTCTGAGAAAGTTTGGAATCTAAGGTTCTCCAATAAATCTCTATAGACCGGAAGTATGCCGTTGATGCATAAGTCCACCAGTTGTTGCTCCGTGACGTTTGGATCATGGCAGTCCAAGGCTTGGACTCTGAACCTCTTCACGTAATCGTTGGGGTTCTCACCTATCTTCTAAGACATTCTCCCAAGATCGGAGAGAGTGACTTGTTCCGACACGAAGAAGTATTCTCCCAAGAAACGTGAAACATGTTCTCGAGCGTTGCCAGTTCCATCATATAGAGTAAAAGTTGGAGAAATGTAACCTTTGGGAAGAGGGATCCTCTGTGTATCCAAGGGATAAGGTGGTTGGTGACGATGGACATGTGATGTGTTTCCATTTCCACGGTTCTCCAGAAGACGCTCCAGGTCTTCACGAGTGATGAATTTTGATGACTCCTTTGTTGATAAATCGCCCGCAGCTTTGACGGTTTCTTCATCATCCACTGTATGAATTGGAATCACCTCAGGATCAGCGTCTGAGGACTTTTCCTTTCCTTTCCATTTTTCTTGAGTCTTCTCTGATAGTTTTTCCGTGAGAGTCTTTAGATAGTCCAATAATTTATGTTGTGCTGCATCCATGTCCGTCTGATTCTTCACAGGAGTCTCTTGCGTCTTGATGAGATCAGCCATGGTAGGTGGTGGATTTCCTCTGATTTCTTCGGGATGTCGGCCGAACAAAGGATGACTTTCCGTGTTGGCGTGAGGAGGAGTGATGTCACCACCATCAATGTTAGTGGATAGAATAGTTTCCGGGATGTCTTCATTGTTTCTAGTGCTAGCGATATTTGCGTTAGGATTTGTGACCGATCCTGACCTAAGACCAACCATTTTGTGAGAATGAGAGATTGTAACTGAGAGAATGATCTCCCACTGTGGTCACCAATCTTTGGATGGGGAAAAATGATCTGCTGGTTTTTAAGGGATTGAGGAGACGACCAGACGGAGGAGGTTCCTCGAACCAGGAAAAATGCTAATCCTCACACAGGTGCACCGCTACAAAGGGGGTGCTTAGATTCGAGAGATCAATCTGTAGTACTCCGGCCTAAATCGAGACAACGACCGTTCCAGAGTAAATTCGGTCACAAGAGAGGATGGGTTGATTTGTAGGAGGGAAGCTGAGAAATGTGTGTAATCTAAGGTGATTCAAGCATTGTGGGTGTGTGAATTCCGAATATGATAAGTTCTGAATGATTGAAGTTGAATGATTGTGAAGAAATTGCTCAATTGATGAGTTTGATGATCTCGTGTTGTCGAAGGGACGTGAGATTCTTACTCTGAGTATTATGTGTATTCGTTCTGTTTTTTATTCTCTGCCCTCAATCTTGATTTAGGAACTCATTTATATTGCTGGAATTGTAGACACCATGATCCCATGAAGTGTGACAGTTAATGGAATGAAGGAGTGGAGAGGTGGAAATCGTGTTCGAAACCGGTTGTCCAACGTGTAAAGACTCGGTCGACCTTCCACCCACTACCTCGTGAATTCCTTCAACTGATTTCACGACTTGCTCACATTCCATCGTGTGTTTGAACACACGTTCCGTAGACCACCAGACCAAAACCCTAAGTGATATCCCCCCAAGTGACACGATTGATCGTCTCATGGTTTGTTAGTCAATTGATGACTTCGTGGTTTGATGGGACAATGAGTCCATGTAATCACTGAGTCGAACAAGATGTTCTGAAACTCACGAATTGAACGTGTCATGAGACAGAGGTATAATTCTTACGATGAAATGAGCAAGTATTGCTCATTTGATGGATTGTTGAATATTGGTGGATTGTTGAACCAATATTCCTTAACTCGAGCAAATATTGATCATCTGAGCAATTGTTGCTCTCGTGATGAATTGTTGAATATTTGACCGTCTGAGCATGTGTTGCTCATGAATGATTGGCAGTGTGCCAAGAATATTAATTAAAATGCTAGTCGTTGAACCTAGCATAATTAATAAAATTCATGACCATGAGGTCACCGTAGAATTATTAGTATTAATTCATGACCATGAGGTCGTCGTAGAATTATTAAGGTTAGAGTCTGGAAGCATGGTCCTTGAACTCATAAACCCTAATTTGACTGATTGATGATCAATTCATGGTCAGAAGTTTTAACCATGGGACGAATGAGGAGCAACTACATGAGACCGTGGATCAACCATGTATTATCCATATGCTCACGTGAGCAAATATGATGAATTCACGAAGAGTTCATGATTTGTTGGTGAAAGAATGATTAAATGTTGGTTCAATCATTATTCAAAATGCTCGTATGAGACTTAGGTGTGAAAACCTAATTAATTATGGGATAGTGATGGACCGACCATAGAGTCATGGAGCCGGCCATGGGTTATCCTGTGACCGTCTGATGGTCACTTCATGAAAAATCCAAAGTGTTTGGAAGTTTTGGACCTAATACCAGCAATTGTGCAAATTAGGTCAAAACTATGAAAATCGATGGGATTGGCCTCCGTGAGCCGAAGAGCTAATCTTGGTCGGTCAAGATAATGTGCTCGTGTCCCTAAGGTGTCCGCATCTCAGTCTTGAGAATTTTGATATTTTCTGGTGCACGTTTGAGTGACCATTTGAGAAAATATGACAAAATTAGAGTTTTTTGATAAAACCGTCAAAACTTCATCGAACGAGGGAAAATAATGAAAAGTGGCGGAATTATGAAGTGTGTACCGGTCACAGTGATCACGTGACCAATTGTTGGTCGCTTGAGCAACCCCCAAACCCTAATTAACGTCCTTTACTAGAATTGATGTAGAATTCTCATACGGACTCGTATTTTGATGGTCCGCCCCTTCATTCCATACGGAAAAGAATTTCTTATCTCCCAACGCGGGAGGTTTTAGGTTTTGACCTCGTTCGGGAGGTGAAAATAGCCCGGAAGTAAAATTCAGGAAAGATTTAAGGGGCCGGTCCCACGATAAAACGAAGGAGTTTTGTTAAAATCAAGGAGTTTCCATGAGACGAAGGAAACACCATGAGACGATGAAAAATATTTATAAAATAAGGAATTGTGAGACTGGGACGCCGGTGGTCAAAGCACGGTCGGCCAGTTATGACCACGGTCCCGCGGTGTCTCTTCCTTAGTTTTACATATTTTGATGATTTTATGAAGGATTCATGAATTTTGAGAAATTTGATAAATTTAGAGTGCTTTCATGAATTGAAGGAGTTTCCATGAGTTCATGGTCTTTGAAAAATATCAAAAATAATAAAATTCGGCCGTGTGAGATCATGGAGGCGTGACTGACCGGTCATGGCCCAATCCCACGAATTTTAATAATTTTTTAAATAATTTTTGGGTATTTTTTGATGATTTGAAGGAATTTTGAGAAAAATACCATGAAATCAAGGAAAAATAAGATAATTAATAATGAAATAAATAAAACATGGCGTGTGGGACCGGCTAGGGCATGGTCGGCCGTCCAAGGCCCGGTCCCACGAGTTTTCATAATTTATTTTATTTTATTATTATTTTTGATGATTTAAAGGAATTTTTTGAGGAAAAATACCATGAAATCAAGGAGTTTTTTCATGAAATTAGAGAAAAATAATAATAAAATAATAAGGACCGTGAGGTGTGGGCCGGATGGAACCAAGGCATGGCCGGTCGGCCAATGGTCACGCCCCACACACTCTCCTTAATTATTTTTTGACGTACTCATAAAAGTACCACGAATCCGAAGAATTTCCTCAAGACGGAGATTTGATCAAACGAGAGAATTTTATCAAATCATGAAAAATAATAAAAGTGTATTAAAAATATAGAATTAGCGTGGAACTGACCATGACACGATGAGTTGATCGTGTGTCCGTGTCCCAGCGCCTTGGTCAAATATTTTTAATTATTTATTATTTTCTTCCCTATTTTGCATAGGTTCATCATTTCGTCGTATTTTGAAATACTCGTTCGTGCGGTGATTGTTAATGCATCATCGTTGAATACACTTGCACCATTAGAAACATGGCTTACTCAAAGGTAGCTCCGATGCCCGTTAATTATTTATTACCAATTCATGAAATTTGATGGAGAATAATTCATAAAACGAGTAATAAAATGGATAGATGTTTATTGTTAATTCATAGGATCAGCAGGAGATTCGACTATGAACTTAGAACAATGAGGTGATCATTGCCATTCCATGGGATCGACGTTGATTCGACCATGGAATAAGAGAAATGATATTGCCATTCCATGGGATGGTCGTTGATTCGACCACGGAATCGGAGCAATCTTATTGCCATTCCGTGGGAACGTCGTTGATTCGACCACGGGATCGGAGCAATGATATTGCCATTCCGTGGGATCATCGTTGATTCGACCACGGGATCGGAGCAATGATATTTCCATTCCGTGGGATCGTCGTTGATTCAACCAAGGAATCGGATCAATGATATTTCCATTCCGTGGGATCGTCGTTGATTCGACCACGGAATCGGAGCAATCTTATTGCCATTCCGTGGGATCGTCGTTGATTCGACCACGGAATCGGAGCAATCTTATTGCCATTCCGTGGGATCGTCGTTGATTCAACCATGGAATCAGAGCAATGATGGGATAATTAACCTCATGGGTCTATGCCTAGCATAATAAATTGACTACGATAGGAGCATTAATTATCCTGACATGACTTGCCGTTAAGCCATATCCTTTATAAAATCAGGTTAAACTCGTTGTTTGTTCCTGAAGACGATATTGCCCCATAGAGCCTTCCATCCCGTGATACTATATATAAATGACTGAAAGTATTCAATATTCATGAGATTATGCCGTTGTCTAGACGTTGACTGCATATCTACATGTACTCTGAGAGAAAGCACTCTCTGTTGAGAATTCGATGAGAGACTCGTGTCTCAATACTCACATGCGATTGCTGAACCGGCGGTCCGTACAATCATGAGTTTATGATTTTAGCCTTTGTTGAAAATCCACCATCTACATTAAGTCCCCACATCGAGGAAAGCTGTGTTCCTCAGTCAGCATTAAATGGTGATTTTCAGGCCAAAAATTATACTAGTAATTGAACTTAGTCGTAAGTTGAAACATTACCGCATTTCGAGCCACGACTTGATGAAGGCTTCGTTGTCATGGTTATGGAGCTATTTGATGAGCATAAATTGGTGTTAAACCGCTGATTCGAACGACGAGCCCATGATCGGTTAGGATTCGCGGGTCGGGCCCAAATAAGGAAATCCTAGTGAAATTAGGTTTTGGAAATAAAATCATATAAAAGGAATTAATCCCTCTTTTTCTTCCCACAACCTGAGCTCCATCACCTCTCCATCGTGTTCACGGCAGCAAAATAATTCGCCGCCGGCGGCGAAATTCCGGCCGACCAGGTACTTTTTTTTTTTTTTTTTTTGAATGTTGCTGATTCCATGAGTTGCTTCATGAATTGATCATATTGAAATTATATATACGTGTATATAATTAGTGATGGTTTTATGAAAAAACCTTGTTGTTTTTTTTTTTGAAAACTTATGTTTGTTCGATCGTTAGTTTCGAAAACCAACTATAATCCCTGATTTAGGAGAGACTTTTTAGTATATGAACCTAGGTCCAGTGATAAAACTTAGTGTATGAGCTTTCATGTGTACCACGGTTTTATCATAAAAGGAGTGAATTCTCATGAAATCGTAATAATCCTTCGTTTTAAAGACAAATAACAATGACGCGAAAGAAAATATGTATGATGAACTTGTGTCCAGTGATAAAAAATTTGTTTATAAGCTTTCATGTAGATACAAAACTTTATCATGCGTGAGGTGTCAATTTTCACAATATTTTGAAATAAACCTTCGTTTTAAAGATGATACGAAGGAAAAATAGTTTTTTTTTTATAAATAAATATGTGCAGCCGTGACACATATTATGCGAAATATGATGATATATTTTATTTGCATGAATTTGTTTCCATTAGATGAAAGTCCTTGAGAATTCATGAATGCAAATTGCATTAATTGTTATTTTCTTAAAAAAAACAAGACATGGGTTTTGAAAAAAAAAAAACCTTCAAAGAAGAATGATATATTTATGATGAAATATTTTATTGTTGTAAACTTCATATGTCAGTTGCGTGAATGTTCACATTATGAAGATTGCGCCGGTGATTTTGTGAAAAATTAGTTTCGGAGATCACTAAATTTTGTTCGTTTTTGCAGTTTTCGAAGAGACGAACGATTTTGGTGTTAACTCTAGCATTACTATCACTATTGTTAGTGGAAGTAAAAGGTAAGAGTTAAGAGTTACCATTTTTGCCGTATTTCTTCAATTCATGTATGGACTGAAATAGAATGTTGCGTGAACCTTTTCAGCTACTCAACAATGATGACCAATTCTCAAGATGACGACGCCTCGAGAGAAGAGATGTGCGTTGATGATGATATCTCTAGAGATGAGACATGTACAGACGAAGCTTCTGTTGGTGAAGATGAAGATGAAACCCATGGGATTAAGAACATCCCAAATATTGATAATGCATTTTTTGAGGAAGATCCTGCAGTAGCTGAAAAACATTTGAAATCTCCAGCGTATCGTTTGCTGATAAATCCCAGGACTGTCACCCAGAAGAAATTCGTGACTCCAAAGAAAGTTATCCGATTTTGTCTTGAACGTGGAGTATTCCTTGCATCAATTATAGAATTTAAGCTTTCTCGTCGACCTTTAGAGAAGTTTTTTGGATGGGCGAGGCATATGCTTGGTTTTCCTCATGTGAGGGATATGCTTGATCAGGCGCATGTGACAAGGGCTATTCAAGCTTCTGGGGAGTTATTCATTTACCATGACGCAAGAAGTATTGTAGATCTGCTTTCTCGCTGGTGTATTCCTACTCATACCTTCATATGCAGATGGGGAGAGTTTACCATTACCTTGGAAGACGTGGTAGCTTTGATGCATCTCCCAATCACAGGTAATCTTCCAAGGGATCTTTCAGATGAGGAGACTGTCGTTTCTCATATCTTGACAGCTGCAATGGAGGTAGCAAATAAGGCTGGCAGTAAAGGATGCTATGCTCTCTGGTTGACGCGCTGGTGGTCTAAAGACGAAGTTTCTGATAAACCCATCGATGGTATGTTACCCATTGCTGCTTTCTTATGTTTATGGTTGTCCAGAGATATCTTTGAAGACAGCGGAAACTTGTTGAAACCTTTCGTGATCCCCTTTGCTATTAAGATGGCTCAAGGCGAGCAACTCCCAATAGGTAGCTTGTTCTTGGGCTCCTTGTATTACAACTTGGATTCTTTGGTTATAGAATCCAGTGTGTCGAATAGCTTCATGAAGATTGAATGTTATGCTAACATAATGTTTCTTCAAGCTCTGATGTGGGAACACTTCAAGAATTATGCACCCATTCCACGTAATATTTTGCAAGGACTGAACACTGATGCTCGCCATATTTTCCCTGGGAAATACAATGCTAGGATCATGCGTTGGTCCACAAAGAAGCCTCGGTGCAGGGAGCGCCTCATTGACGTGATGGATGATGAATCTGAATTCGCTTTTTGTCCTTGGGTGTCAGTTCCTTCTTATATCTCCCAACCGGTGACTTTCAATACTGGAGAGAGCACTAGTTTGTTGTCTGGTGCGGATCTGAACGATGGTGAGAGGTCCTTCATGTTGAGTTGCACCCCTGGTCATCTGCTGTCAGTCTCGTACGGAGAATTTTCAGTGGAATAGTATAATATTGATAGAGCGGCCTGACAAATGGGGATGGATCAGTGTGTTCCAACTATTCGAAGAAGGAAACCATTAGTTGAGCATCTCATGACTCGTTTAGATCATACCCATGTGGAAGGAAGTAACTACTGGTTTCCCTGCTCTGATAGGTTTGCCTATGTGACTCCGGGTTATGCAGACTTCTGGGATAATCAATTTGAGCGATTACATGAATATGTGATGGTCGGTCATCCTCCAATAAAAAATCGTCCCTCCGATGAGTTGATTGCCAGTCGACCTAGATTGAAGTATCTCTGGTGATAAGCGAAAATTGTCTCCAGGATGCTCCCATGTGCGCTTTGTTATATAATCTTAATAAAATCATAACAACTGTATTCTGATTATGTTACTGGAACTTGTCACAGGATGGTCGTATTGTAAGACCTCGAATCTGTGTAGATTTCTCAGAGACCGAAGCCATCGTTCATGGCGGAGAAGGCAGTCACAAGAGTTATAAGTTGTTGCCCAATACCGTAAAGTCCCCAGCCGGTGTCTTGGTGAGTTTCCAGTATTTTCTTTGTTGTGATATTTTCTCACCCATATAATTAGGATCGTGCGACTGATATTGTTATTCCGTTGCAGAACTTTACTCCGTCAAGTATTGATGGACTTCGTTTCTCCGCTATTGAACAAACAATTTCTGACTTGAGTGATGAAGAAATTGTAAGTATCTCTTCCCATATCAATTATGACGTCTTATGAGTGAAACGCTGATTGCTGGTGGTGTGTCTAGGAGGAAGACTCCATGAATGTGGAGAATACTGTTGACGCTTGTTCGAAGAATGGCGATAAAGAGAGCTCCCAGAGTCAAGAACCGAATGAAAATAATGTTGTTGTCGACGCCGGCGTGAGCAATTCTGGTTCTTTAATTGCTTTGGAGACCACCCAAGTAAGCATTTCTCTCGTATTCCATCCATATAAGTACAAACTTGCTGATTCATGAGTGAAATAATGAGAATGTATGTGAATATGTGACAAGTTTCGCCGAAATACGTCACCAGAAAATTCAGAACTCAGCATTTTAGGAAAAATGTCGTAAAATCTTCGTCTGATGTCATCTTTTGATGATCTTCATATGTATATTCAAGCCCAGGAAATTCCCAAGCTTTAACAAAGAAGATTTTTAAGTTATGAGCATGTTAAGAGCCTTAAAAAGGTGAAATAGTGAACTTCCAGGAGATTTTCAGAACTTTTTCAGATTGCGCATCAGTTGATGTTTTGGCCATTTCCTATTGACCGCCCATCGGATTGTCATGAAATTTTGACACGTTGTAGAGGACATACATACAAAGAGAATGGTATATTACCTACCCTTAGATTCATTGTATATCTCTCCCAGTTCATCGTTTAGTACAGAGAAGTGTACAGTTTCTTCAAACGTAGTTACCGTAAAACGTGTCTTCATGACTTCTTTGCTATTTACCAATTCCTTGAGCATAAAATGATGAATCTTGATAATTTTGGATTGTTTGTATGCTGTAACTCATGTTCCTTTTTTGGTTTCAAGCTTTCGTGACCCTAACCCCATGTAATCTTCGTACTAGGTGCTAAATACCGAAGTTGGGGATATAGAAATCAACAAGGAAAACTCGAGCGGACCTGTGATCGTCGATGAGGAGATGAACATTCCTGAGCCTCTAAGTCAAGAGAAAGTTGTTGATGAAGTCATGGGAGCCCAAATTGTCGCTGCTTCATAAATAGAAGAACCCAGGATTCCTGTAGAGAATACTAAGAGAGTTGTTGCCTTGATAGAAGCCGCTTCTGAAAACCGTATAGTGGTGCATGAATATCCTACTGCTGGAATTGCTTTTGATCCTCCGTTCGATGCTTCACTCCCAGGTCACGAATTAGTTGGCGGATTTGGTGTTCCCGTTGGATATGCATAATTGTATGAAGCCATATGGACGAAGTTTGGCCATATCATCGTCGAGAGGATCCCTGGGCATATTTATGCATTGACCATGCAAGTAGGTGCACTCTTGCATGTTGTGAATGACATATACAGTATGCCTAGGCATGCTATTACTCAAGATGTACTCTTTTATTCGGGGTTCAACTTAGGTAATTCTGAGAGGCTTGGTTTTAACTTGAAGTGGATCCATAAGCAAATGGATGCGATTAAGGACTCGTGTGAGAATAAAATACCCTTCCCAAATGTCGCTATGACGGAGAAAGAACATAAAATTGCAAGGTTGACTGAAGAGCTGAACAAGGAGATGGCGGATTTGCAGGCTTTGAAGGATGCAGAGGCGGAAAAATCTTTCCTTGCTGATTTTTTCTGATTTTCTATGATTTCTTGAACTTATGAACTTCTGAGAGATGTGAGGTTTTATATGGGTTTTGATATTTTGGTTTTGAATTTGTAGATGTCTTTTGAGGATTTTGGGATTTGATAGAGATTTTCTTTTAAGAAATATGAGTTGAATTTCGATAAACTGATGAATATAAATACTGATTGCAAGTATTGCAAACGTTTTGGAGGTATTGAAATACAATGAAAATTCTAAATGCCAAGTCTAGACGTCATGGATGCTGAAACGCCTGATACCTTAAAATGCCTATCTTTTCAAACAAACGGCTTAAGCCATTTCTCCTGAATTACTGGTAAGGTTCTTCCATCTGTGTTGACCAGCTTGTAGTATCCTCCGGTTATGGATTTAGCAAACACGAATGGTCCTTCCCAGTTGGAGCTCCTTGTTGAATGAAGATTGGGTTGAAAAGCTTTGAGAACTAGGTCTCCTTCATGAAATTTGTTGGGTTTGGCCGCCCGCGCCTTGAATATCTTCTGTTGATTAGGAATCTTTTGCGGGACGTGATTCCATGGTCATGGTACGTATGGACATTCGTGTGGGAGAGGGTATCTCTCTTAATGTTTTGCCATATCTTCCATGATGAACCTCTTGATCGGATGATCGACTTGGAGAAGTTCTGGACTCAACCTCTGAGTGAAATATTGACGTGGCGAGATTATCCACTCATAGCATTTTGCCATTGCTAAGTTGTTCGTGGGATGAAGTTCTTGAACTGAGGAGACATACTTGAAAACTGATGATATAGGCACGTGAGATGGGATGAAACTTTCCTGGTCGCATAACTTTTTGACGAATGCATTTGGATGTTCCTCAGATTCTTGTGCAAGTTTTGTTAAGGCTTTGACCTCCTCCAAGTATTCAAATGGCGAGATATCCTCCACCTCTTCCTCCGAGTCAGAAGTTTCTTCACGAGGACGTGTCGTTGCAGGAGTCATTATTGTCTTCCCATCATGAATCCACGCGCGTCCAAGAATCATATCATACCCTGGATCCTCTCGGATTATAAAGAATTTGGTTTCAGTGAAGACCGAATTTTTTTCGACTTTCAGGATGATGTAGCCATAGGCATCTCTGAAGATCCCTTCATGGTCTCTGATTTCCATTGGAGCGTGGGTAGCTTCTTATCGAGTTATGTCGGCAGCTTTGAGAGTCTTGAGAGGGATAATGTTGACATCAGTACCGACATCAATGAACGCTCTTCTGAACTCGTTCCCTTTGATGTGCACTATGGTGAGCAGTCCCCAGTCGTACATTTCCTTGTATGTTGCTGAAGGTTCGATGGTAGCCTCTTGGATTAGTAGTCATTTGCTGGATACGATGTGGTTCAATGCAGCAAACATATCTTTCCTTTGAGCTTTCGAAAGATACAACAGCTCACATGTATGTTCAATCAGGGATTGAACTGCTTCTTTGACGGGAGGTCCATTGATGGTGAAAGCTCGGACCAGAAGAGGATTTTTGTGTATTCCTTCAGTCCCCAGGTTGAGTTCTCCTGATTCAACCTTTTCTCTGAATATGCGTTTCAGGACTTTGCAATCACTTGTGGGATGGCTGACATACCTATGGAAGCGACAATACCGAGGATTTTCCATGGCTTCTTCGGTTGGTTCCTTTTTATTAAAAGGCAACTTGATTGCACCATCTTGAATCCAGGCATCGAGTAATTTGTTGACTTCTTCCATGGAACAGGGAAAATCAGGTGCCTCTGGCTCGTCCGTTCGTTGGGTAGAGGTCTTCAAGTTATATTTTTTCTGTGCCTTCGAGGGAGTGGAGTCTGCCTGCTTGTGTTGTGGTTCAGATTTCCGCTTGATTCCTTCTGTGACAGCGTTCGTCGAAGATTGCAGGGTATACTGTTTATTAATCAAATGCCTGTTTCCCCGAGGGTCTTTTGACTCCTCATTTCTTGTAGACTTTGGTCTTTCCAGAAGAGCGGGTGCGGTAGTTGCTGATCTCTTCGCGGCTTCGTGGAGCTCTGAGAAAGTTTAGAATCGAAGGTTCTCCAGTAAATCTCTATAGACCGGGAGTATGCCGTTGATGCATAATTCCACCAGTTGTTGCTCCGTGACGTTTGGATCATGGAAGTCCAAGGCTTGGACTATGAACCTCTTCACGTAATCGTTGGGGTTCTCACCTGTCTTCTGAGACATTCTCCCAAGATCAGAGAGAGTGACTTGTTCCTACACGAAGAAGTATTTCTTATAGAATGCATTGACCATTTCTCCCCAATTGTTGATGGTCCCGGGCGCGATGTTGTTGTACCAGGTGTATTCTCTTCCTTTCAAAGACTTTGAGAATTCTTTGAGACGAACAACATGATTGTGTTCATGTTCTCCCAAGGATTCGAGGAAACATGAAACATGTTCTCGAGCGTTGCCAGTTCCATCATATAGAGTAAAAGTTGGAGAAATGTAACCTTTGGGAAGAGGGATCCTCTGTGTAGCCAAGGGATAAGGTGGTTGGTGACGATGGACATGTGATGTGTTTCCCTTTCCACGGTTCTCCAGAAGACGCTCCAGGTCTTCACGAGTGATGAAGTTTGATGACTCCTTTGTTGATGAATCGCCTGCAGCTTTGACGGTTTCGTCATCATCCACTGTATGAATTGGAATCACCTCAGGATCAGCGTCTGAGGACTTTTCCTTTCCTTTCCCTTTTTCTTGAGTCTTCTCTGATAGTTTGTCCGTGAGAGTCTTCAGATAGTCCAATAATTTCTGTTATGCTGTAGCCATGTCCGTCTGATTCTTCGCAAGAGTCTCTTGCGTCTTGATGAGATCAGCCATGGTAGGTGGTGGATTTCCTCTGATTTCTTTGGGATGTCGGCCGAACAAAGGATGACTTTCCGCGTTGGCGTGAGGAGGAATGATGTCACCACCATCAATGTTAGTGGATGAAATAGTTTCCGGGATGTCTTCATTGTTGCTAGTGCTAGCGATATTTGCGTTAGGATTTGTGACCGATCCTGACCTAAGACCAACCATTTTGTGAGAATGAGAGATTTCAACCGAGAGAATGATCTCCCACTGTGGTCGCCAATATGTGGATGTGGAAAAACGATCTTCTGGTTTTTTAGGGATTGAGGAGACGACCGGACGGAGGAGGTTCCTCGAACCGAACGAAATGTTGATCCTCACACAGATGCACCGCTGCAAAGGGGGTGCTTAGATTCGAGAGATCAATCTGTAGTACTCCGGCCTAAATCGAGACAACGACCGTTCCAGAGTAAATTCGGTCACAAGAGAGGATGGGTTGATCTGTAGGAGGAAAGATGAGAAATGTGTGGAATCGATGGTGATTCAAGGATTGTGGGTGTGTGAATTCCGAATATGATAAGTTCTTAATGATTTAAGTTGAACGATTGTGAAGAAATTGCTCAATTGATGAGTTTGATGATTTCGTGTTGTCGAAGGGACGTGAGATTCTTACTCTGAGTATTATGTGTATTCGTTCTATTTTTTATTCTCTTCCCTCAATCTTGATTTAGGAACTCATTTATATTGATGGAATTGTAGACACCATGATCCCATGAAGTGTGACAGTTAATGGAATCAAGGAGTGGAGAGGTGGAAATCGTGTTCCAACCCAGTTGTCCAACGTGTAAAGACTCGGTCGACCTTCCACCCACTACCTCGTGAATTCCTTCAATTGATTACACGACTTGCTCACATTCCATCGTGTGTTTGAACACACGTGCCGTAGACCGCCAGACCAAAACCCTAAGTGACATCCCCCCAAGTGACACGATTGATCGTCTCGTGGTTTGTTAGTCAATTGATGACTTCGTGGTTTGATGGGACAATGAGTCCATGTAATCGCTGAGTCGAACAAGATGTTCTGAAACTCACGAATTGAACGTGTCATGAGATAGAGGTATAATTCTTACGATGAAGTGAGCAAGTATTGCTCATTTGATGGATTGTTGAATATTGGTGGATTGTTGAACCAATATTCCTTAACTCGAGAAAATATTGATCATCTGAGCAAGTGTTGCTCTCGTGATGATTTGTTGAATATTTGACCATCTGAGCATGTGTTGCTCATGAATGATTGGAAGTGTGCCAAGAATATTAATTAAAATGCTAGTCGTTGAACCTAGCATAATTAATAAAATTCATGACCATGAGGTCACCGTAGAATTATTAGTATTAATTCATGACCATGAGGTCGTCGTAGAATTATTAAGGTTAGAGTCTGGAAGCATGGTCCTTGAACTCAGAAACCCTAATTTGACTGATTGATGATCAATTCATGGTCAGAAGTTTTAACCAAGTGACGAATGAGGAGCAGCTACATGAGACCATGGATCAACCATGTAGTATCCATATGCTCACGTGAGCAAATATGATGAATTCACGAAGAATTCATGATTTGTTGGTGAAAGAATGATTAAATGCTGGTTCAATCATTATTCAAAATGCTCATCTGAGACTTAGGTGTGAAAACCTAATTAATTATAGGAGAGTGATGGACCGACCATAGAGTCATGGAGCCGGCCATGGCTTGGCCTGTGACCGTCTGATGGTCACTTCATGAAAAATCCAAAGTGTTTGGAAGTTTTGGACCTAATACCAGCAATTGTGCAAATTAGGTCAAAACTATGAAAATCGATGGGATTGGCCTCCGTGAGCAGAAGAGATAATCTTGGTCGGTCAAGATAATGTGCTCATGTCCCTAAGGTGTCCGCTCTCAGTCTTGAGAATTTTTGATATTTTCTGGTGCACGTTTGAGCGACCATTTGAGAAAATATAACAAAATTAGAGTTTTTTGATAAAACCGTCAAAACTTCATCGGACGAGGGAAAATAATGAAAAGTGAGGGAATTATGAAGTGTGGACCGGTCACAGTGATCACGTGACCAACTGTTGGTCGCTTGAGCAACCCCGAAACCCTAATTAACGTCCTTTACTAGAATTGATGTAGAATTCTCATACGGACTCGGATTTTGATGGTCCGCCCCTTCATTCCATACGGAAAAGAATGTCCTATCTCCCAACGTGGGAGGTTTTAGGTTTTGAGCTCGTTCGGGAGGTGAAAACATCCCGAAAGTAAAATTCAGGAAAGATTTAAGGGGCCGGTCCCACGATAAAACGAAGGAGTTTTGTTAAAATCAAGGAGTTTCCATGAGACGAAGGAAACACCATGAAACGATGAAAAATATTTATAAAATAAGGAATTGTGAGACCGGGACGCCGGTGGTCAAATCACGGTCGACCAGTTATGACCACGGTCCCATGGTGTCTCTTCCTTAGTTTTACATATTTTGATGATTTTATGAAGGATTCATGAATTTTGAGAAATTTGATAAATTTAGAGTGTTTTCATGAATTGAAGGAGTTTCCATGAGTTCATGGTCTTTGAAAAATATCAAAAATAATAAAATTCGTCCGTGTGAGATCATGGAGGCGTGACTGGCTGGTCATGGCCCAATCCCACGAATTTTAATAATTTTTTAAATAATTTTTGGGTATTTTTTGATGATTTGAAGGAATTTTGAGAAAAATACCATGAAATCAAGGAAAAATAAGATAATTAATAATGAAATAAATAAAACAGGGCGTGTGGGACCGGCTAGGGCATGGCCGGCCGTCCAAGGCCCGGTCCCACGAGTTTTCATAATTTATTTTATTTTATTATTATTTTTGATGATTTAAAGGAATTTTTTGAGGAAAAATACCATGAAATCAAGGAGTTTTTTCATGAAATTAGAGAAAAATAATAATAAAATAATAAGGACCGTGAGGTGTGGGCCGGATGGGACCAAGGCATGGCCGGTCGGCCAATGGTCACGCCCCACACACTCTCCTTAATTATTTTTTGAAGGACTCATAGAAGTACCACGAATCCGAAGAATTTCCTCAAGACGGAGATTTGATCAAACGAGAGAATTTTATCAAATCATGAAAAATAATAAAAGTGTATTAAAAATATAGAATTAGCGTGGAACTGACCATGACACGATGAGTTGATCGTGTGTCCGTGTCCCAACACCTTGGTCAAATATTTTTAATTATTTATTATTTTCTTCCCTATTTTGCATAGGTTCATCGTCTCGTCGTATTTTGAAATACTCGTTCGTGCGGTGATTGTTAATGCATCATCGTTGAATACACTTGCACCATTAGAAACAGGGCTTACTCAAAGGTAGCTCCGATGCCCGTTAATTATTTATTACCAATTCATGAAATTTGATGGAGTATAATTCATAAAACGAGTAATAAAATGGATAGATGTTTACTGTTAATTCATAGGATCAGCAGAAGATTCGACTATGAACTCAGAACAATGAGGTGATCATTTCCATTCCATGGGATCGACGTTGATTCGACCATGGAATAAGAGAAATGATATTGCCATTCCATGGAATTGTCGTTGATTCGACCACGGAATCGGAGCAATCTTATTGCCATTCCGTGGGATCGTCGTTGATTCGACCACGGAATCGGAGCAATGATATTTCCATTCCGTGGGATCATCGTTGATTCGACCACGGGATCGGAGCAATGATATTGCCATTCCGTGGGATCATCGTTGATTTGACCACGGAATCGGAGCAATCTTATTTCCATTCCGTTGGATCGTCGTTGATTCGACCACGGAATCGGAGCAATCTTATTGCCATTTCGTGGGATCTTCATTGATTCGACCACGAAATCATAGAAATCTTATTGCCATTCCGTGGGATCGTCATTGATTCGATCATGGAATCGGAGCAATCTTATTGCCATTCCGTGGGATCGTCGTTGATTTGACCACGGAATCGGAACAATCTTATTTCCATTCCGTGGGATCGTCGTTGATTCAACCACAGAATCGGAGCAATCTTATTGCCATTATGTGGGATCGTCGTTGATTCGACCACGGAATCGGAGCAATGAAGGGATAATTAACCTCATGGGTCTATGCCTAGCAGAATAAACTGACTATGATAGGAGCATTAATTATCCTGACATGACTTTCCGTTAAGCCATATCCTTTATATATTCAGGTTAAACTAGTTGTTTGTTCCTGAAGACGATATTTCCCCGTAGAGCCGTCCATCCCCTGATACTATATAGAAATGACTGAAAGTATTCAGTATTCATGAGATTATGCCGTTGTCTAGACGTTGACTGCATATCTACATGTACTCTGAGAGAAAGAACTCTCCGTTGAGAATTTGATGAGAGACTCGTGTCTCAATACTCACATGCGATTGCTGAACCGGTGGTCCGTACAATCATGAGTTTACGATTTTATCCTTTGTTGAAAATCCACCATCTACAGTGGGGTAACTATATGGCTAAAAATCATATTATGAATGGTTTGGAAGATGCGATGTATGATTTTTACAATGCTAAAGAAAATTTTACTACTTATGATTTGTGGACTGCGTTAGAAGCAAAGTACCAAGCTTGAGACTAGGAGGAGCAAGAAATTTCGGTGGCGAAGTTTTTGGACTTCAAGACGACGAATGATAAGTCTGTTGTGGATCAATTCCTCGAATTTCAACAAATCATTAACGAGATTCTTGCTGAAGGTATGGTCATTGATGAGACTTTTCAAGTGTCTTCGGTGATTGAGAATTTACCATCTTCTTGGTTGGAGTACAAGAAAAAACTGAGACATGAAACTGGCGAGATCAACATGGTTGAATTGGGAAAGAAGATTCAAGTGAAAGAGATGTTGTGCACCAAAGACAAGAACGTGTAATCTGCAAGGGACATGGAAAACAAAGCTCATATGTATGAACACAAGTCATCCAAAGCTGGAAAAGGTGACAACAATAATCGCAACTCGAAGCATGGACCTAACAAGAATGGTACGTTTCGTAAACCAGAATCTAGCATTATTAAAATTAAGGGTCCTTGTTGGGTGTGTGGAAATACTGGTCATATGGCGGTTCACTGTAGACAACGTAAGGATAAGAAGAATAATGATAACTTGGTTGAGAAGAGCAAAGACGAGTTTTCTGCTATGGTGTCTGAAGTTAATTTGGTGACCAATATGATGGAATGGTGGGTAGACTCTGGAGCTACTAAGCATGTATGTGGGAACATAGACCTGTTCACCTCCTACCAGAAGGTAGGGGAAGGCGAGAAACTCTATATGGGTAACTCATCTGCATCATATGTTGCAGGAAAAGGAAAGGTCGGTCTAAAGCTCACATTTGGAAAGACTCTCATATTGAATGAAGTTCTTCATGTTCCAGACATCTGCAAAAATCTTGTTTCTTGTTCTATTTTAGATGATAAGGGTTTTAAAGTTATAATAGAGTCTGGAAAACTTATAGTAACTAAGGGAAATGATTATGTGGGTAAGGGTTATAAGACTGTGGGTCTATATAAACTTAATGTAACCTGTCCTGAATTGAAATTGAATGATTCTTCTGCTTACATGTGTGTGTCATTGAACGTTTGGCATGGTAGACTTGGTCATGTAAATTATAAATCAATGCACAAATTGTCTAGCGTAGGTTGCATACCCAAATTCACTTTAGATAAAAATAATAAGTGTGAGATTTGCGTAAAATCTAAGCATGCTAAGAAATCATTCAATAAGAATGTCCAGAGAAACTCTAAACCCTTAGACTTCATCCACTCAGACCTAGTTGATATGAAATCAGTTCAAACAAGAGGTGATAAGAAATGGTTTATTACTTTTATAGATGATTGTACGAGGTATTGCCATGTTTACTTACTTAGAGGAAAGGATGATGCCTTAGAAGCCTTTAAGATATATAAAAGTGAAGTAGAAAACCAATTGAATACTACCATTAAAACTATTAGGTCTGACCGTGGTGGTGAGTATGAAATTCCCGTAGGAGATTTCTGTGAAGAACATGGCATAATACATGAGACTACAACCCCTTATTCACCACAATCCAATGGTGTAGCTGAACGTAAGAACCGTACCCTTAAGGATATGATGCATGCCATGTTGATTAGTTCAGGATTACCTTCGAATTTGTGGGGGGAGGCTATCCTCTCCGCCAATTACATCTTGAACAGAGTACCCTTTAAAGGATCATATAAAACTCCATATGAGTTATGGATAGGTAAACAACCATCTTATGAATACTTGAAAGTGTGGGGGTGATTGGCAAAGGTGGGCATCCCTCCTCCTAAGAAAAATAAGATAGGACCCAAAACCGTTGATTGTTTTTATAGGACATCCTGAGCATTCTAGTGCTCACAGGTTTATGGTTGTGATTTCTGAAATTTCTGACATAGGGTTGAATACTATCATGGAGTCTAGGGATGCTGTGTTATTTGAGAATGTTTTTCCTTTGAAATGTGACTCTCGTAAGAGATGTATTGACGATCCCCTAGACGTGCCTTCAACTAGTTAGTTATTACCTTTAGAGGAAGATGAACCAGAAGTAGAACCTAGAAGAGGTAAAAGGGCTAAAACTAAGAAAACATATCCTGGTTGCATTACATACCTAGCCGAGTCTGATCCTCAGACTTATAGAGAATCCATGACTTGTCCTGAAGCTCCATGGTGGAAAGAAGCTTCCATTAGTGAAATGGATTCCCTTCGAGAAAACGGTACTTTTGAACTTGTAGATTTACCTCCAGGGTGTAAGGCCATATGTTGTAAATGGATTTTCAAAAGAAAACGTAAGATAGATGGAACTATTGAAAAATAAAAGGCTAGGTTGGTAGCTAAAGGCTACAGATAAATAGAAGGTATAGATTTCTTCGACACCTATTCGCCAGTGAGTAGAATTATCTCCATTAAGATGTTAATTGCTATAGCTTATATCCATAATCTAGAGATACATCAAATGGATGTAAAGATTGCGTTTCTTAATGGTAAGTTAGATGAAGAAATTTATATGGAACAACCTGAGGGCTTTGTAGTTAAAGGTTATGAAAATAAGGTTTGTAAACTGGTTAAATCTTTGTATGGATTGAAACAAGCACCTAAACAGTGGCATGAGAAATTTGATCATGTGATGATTTCTAATGATTTTAGAATTAATGAATCTGATAAGTGTGTTTATACTAAACTTGTCAAGGATGCCTGTGTGATTGTATGCTTGTATGTTGATGACATGCTTATACTAGGTACAAACATGGATGTTATTAATTCCACTAAGAAAATGTTGAATGAGAACTTTGACATGAAAGACTTAGGCACCGCTGATGTCATATTAGGGATGAAGATTAAAAAAACTTCTAACGGCTATAGTCTGAGTCAGTCTCATTATGTTGAATCCATACTTAAGATATTTAATCAGTTTGACTGTAAACCTGTTTGTACTCCATATGATTCTAAGTGTCATATCTCGAAGAATAAGGGTGTAGGAGTTAACCAACTTTAATACTCGAGAGTCATAGGAAGTCTGATGTATTTGATGAATTGTATGGGACCAGACATTGCTTATGTTGTGAGTAGGTTAAGCAAGTATACTTGTAATCCAGGGAAAATGCATTGGGATGCACTTATTAGAGTGCCGAGGTACTTAAAGTTCACATTGACATTTTGTTTGAATTACGATGGGTACCCTACCTTCCTTGAGGGATTTTGCGATGCAAACTGGATTGCAGACTCAGAGGAGTCTAAGTCTACGAGTGGATATGTATTCACTCTAGCAGGTGTGTCTGTATCTTGGAAGAGTTTCAAACATACATGTATAGCTCTTTCCACTATGGAATCGGATTTTATTGCATTAGATAAAGCAGGAGAGGAGGTAGAATGGCTAAGAAACTTTTTAGAAGATATTCCTCTCTAGCATAGGCCTGTGCCAGCTATATCTCTACATTGTGACAACAAATCTGCAATAAGTAGAGCTAAGAATATCTTCTATAATGGAAAGTCTATACATATGCGTAGAAGACATGATTCTTTGAAACTACTAATCTCAACAGGCGTTATTTCCATAGATTGGACAAGGTCCAAGGAGAATATCGCGGACCCTTTGACGAAAGGTTTGTCTAAAGAGATAGTTAGTAAAGCATCGAGGGGGATGGGGCTCAGGCTCAATAATTAAACTTTCCATGAAGGATACTCAACCTTGCTGATTGGAGATCCCAAGATCAAGGTTTCGAATGAGACAACTAATTTATGGTGGGTAAAGGTAAACACTATTAGTGTCCCTTCCCTATGGTGTTGATGTGATAGTGTGACTGCATGTGAAGGATGACTTTGTAGTAGTAAACACTCTTGATAGAACTCACCTATATGAATGTGGAAGTGGGGCTGCTTCCTATGAGAATTGAGCCAATTCTCTAGAGCATTCTGAGAAACAAGATATGTCCAGGGCCAAATTGGACAAAACGGGACAAACTTAGCAACGCCAGGAAGATATCATGCGTGGTGGTTGTCGCGAATTGCACCAAACGCTAGCAGTTCAAGACCTCATGGACACTATCTAGCAAGTAGTTCTGGTAACTTCTCACTAAGCAAGGGTTCAAGACCTCATGGACACCTTTGCCTAAATGGTATTTTACTTACTCTGATTTTTTCGTTTTTCCGAGATATCATTGATGTGGGGGATTGTTGGAGAAAAATGAGTTTTAATAAAAAAATATTTTGGTCTTGGTGTGGTTTGATCTAGTGACCTATGGGTCCAAGGATACTTGCTCATTTTATGAGTGAATGAATATCTCTTTAGTCCCACATTGGGTATAATAGAGAAGGAGCTCCACTATATAACCATATGCTTATGGATATGTTATAAAACAACATTGTGGATGGAGCGGGTGGGAAAAAATAAATATTTTGACCCATGAAGAATGCGCGTATGCCATGCATCAAGTTCCTCTTATACTCGGATTTATTTTTTGGGCGAGTTTTTCTTTAGGAAATTAATTCCTAAAATATTTTTATGGGTAAATTCCTTTTAGGTGTTTTACTAGTTTTTGAAGAAAACTAAAACCTAACTTGATTTGCAAGTATCTTCTCCTTTAAATACAACTCAAAATTCTGTTTTCTACACACCGAAAAAATTCTTCTTTCGTTCTAGGGTTTCTCCATACGTTTTACTTCCATCCCCGTTGATGAGTTCGAAGAAAGGGTAACTTGTGTTGTGCTAACTCAAGTAATATCAGGAAGTCTTATCCTGGACACATCTTCGCTGTGAGGGGTTTAGCATTACTCAACTCGAGTATACCCGCGAACTAATGTGTTAAGGACAACTTGTTGAACCTGTGATTCTGCCTTCGTCAAGTTGTTTCGGTAGAGTTGTCTCGGATTAGTTCTTTACATATTATTTTTGATACATCTAACGTGCTGCTTATTGTTGCAAGATCCCAACAAATATTCACGTATAGCCTGGTATACGTGAGTAACTGCTGGAAAAGTAAAAAATTCAGGGACTTCAGAGTTTTCACGGAGACCCTGGTATACGCGGGAGTTATTGGTTTGAGTTGAAAATCCAGGGAACAAAAATACTCACTGATAGATGAGTATCCGAGGGTTACTGACGAAGAAAGTGAAACTCAGGGTAAATTATTCTTCATGGAGGGAGAAGTTGCCATGGAAATTGGTCGAGAAACCAAAAAAATCCCGTAATTTTAAAAACTCATGGTGGCTTGAGTGCCCGTGATTTTGACGAAGGGAAACCAAAATCCAGCAGAAAATTTCGCTCACGGATAGAGCAATGTCTGTGAAAGTACGTGGAGTTTGGGAAAAATACAGGGAGAAATATTTCCCACGATCATCAGTATATCCGCGGAAGAAAGAAAAGAATAAATGGGCTGAACTTCATCCATCTATGCGGCCCATTACCTATTTAGTTTGACTTCTGCCAGTAATGAGCATAGCCCATTAGCTGTTTACCAACTTCTTTGCACGACCATGACTTGGACCGTGGTGTATTTTGGGTGTCTTGGCTAGTATTTGGCAACCTACTTTGACCAGGATTTATGAACGGGCACAACTACAATTGGGACACATATAAAAGAGATATTTCTATCAATATTTTAATTTTTTAATCAAGTTTTGGAGAGAAGAAGACAAGGGAGAAAAGCTAGGGTTTTGGAGAGTTCTTCATCACCGTAACTATTTCTTTTCCATTATTTTCTTATGAAACTCATGGGTTTTATTAGTACCATGAGTAGATAAACTTCTTAGTGATTGGGGATGAATTCTAAGTTCTAGACATGATTTGAGTTATTATATAAATCTATTTTGAAGTTTTTCACATAATTAGTGATTGTTTTTACTAATTAGAATTTTTATGATTAATTGATAGATTGTTTAGGTGGCCAACTGAACTAATTTGTTGATTCAATCAAATTCTAGTATTGAATTAGGAGATAAGTAATAGTCAAATAATTCATACAAAAGTAGAGAACACAAGACCTTGCAGAGGGATTTTGTATAGCGATTGTGTGTTTAAACAACACTAGAAAGTGGACCTTGATCTAAGAGTGTAACTATTAGGATCAATCTATAATTCACAAAACATAAAGCATTCGGAGAAATTACACCTTGAGTGAGCTACTACTAGGTGGTTTAGACGAATAAAATCTGGTATTGAAGAGCTTTCATACCCAGTGATATAAGGAATTTAGGGGATAACACTGAGCTAGTTGCTATTCCTCGGTTGGTAATAATTTGTGATTAATTGTATTAATGGATGAACATAATAACTTGATGATGGTTTAGTAACGAATAAGGATTCCCTGATCATATTTCTCTCCATTGCTTGCAACTTAATTATTTTCAATTGCTTTATTTACTTTGTTTACAATCTAAAACAAAACCCCCCATTGTGACACTTTTGACAACTAAATATCCATGCTCTTCGTGGGAACGATCCTTAATTCCATTATATTACCAGTTAATTGTGTGGAAATAAGTAATTTAATTTGAGTGCACCTACGACACGCATCTAATTTTGGCGCCGTTGCCGGGGAGCAGTCGGTAGCTTTAGTTGTTATTTCTTTTTGTTTTCTTTTTGTTTTTAGTCTTATTTTTAGTTTTTGATTTAGCTTTTGAGAATTTTATTTCAGGTACTTAATCTCTGGCATCGAAGGATTGGAATTACCAGAGGTGTGGAATTCAAACTCGCAAGGGAACGGTACTACAAGCACGTCCAAAGTTGCAAGAAGAACCTTTTACATCAACAATGGTTGGCGGTAACAATAATCCACCACCACCTCCACCTCCGGAGAGAAAGTTAGGAGAGTTGACATCTTCATGCTTAGATACGCAACCACTGTGCATTACAATCACTGAACCAGTGGAGCTGAAGTCGAATCTACTTCATCATCTACCAAAGTTCAAGGGACATCCAGGTGAAAATCCAAATCGACACCTTCAACAGTTCCAGAACACAATGACAATTCTGAGGCATGTAAACGCAGACAGAGATATGGCTATGCTACAAGCCTTTCCTTTCTCATTGACAGACTTAGCATAAGAATGGTTGTACTGTCTTCCTTAAGGGAGTGTTACAACATGGAATCAAATGAAAAAACTATTTCTGGAGAAATATTTTCCTGCTTCCAAAGCGGCATCTGTTCGCAAGGATATTAGTGGCATTCTACAGATGTCTGGGGAGTCTCTATATGCATATTGGGAGAGGTATAATAGGTTGTTGGCAAGCTGCCCACACCATAATATATCCTCAACAATTATCATTTAATACTTCTACGAAGGATTACTTCCAGAACAGAGGAATTTGATTGATGCAGCTGCCGGTGGTTCACTTACTGAGAAGACGATTTCGGAGGCAACCAGTTTGATTAAGAGTATGGCTGCTAATGATCAACAATTCTGCACCAGAAACGACTCTAATATCAGAAGAGTTAGCAAGATAGGGGAATCTGCACAATTAGAGCAACGAATGAACAACATATAGAAGGTGGTACAACGAATGGCAGTTGTGATTATTCCTTCTTATGAAGAAGAGTCTGAACAGGTGAATGATGTGTTCCCTAATTAGAGGCCAAGGTATGATCCCTACTCTAATACTTATAATCCTGGTTGGAAAGATCACCCAAATTTCAGTTATGCAAATCATCAAGCTGCATCTCTTAATCCTTATGGGAGACAAAGTGGTTTTCAACAACCACAGTTCTGACCAAAACCTCCACCTCAGCCTCAACAGCATAATCAGAGCTCTAGTTTAGAGGAGATGATGAAAATGATGATGCAAAAGAAAGATGCAAATGGTCAGCGTTAAGATGCAATCCTGCGGAAACAAGATATGGCTATAAAAGACTTGCAACTTCAAATGGGACAGTTGGCTACAGACATGAATGGAATGAAATGAAAGCACAGAATTTGGTGAAGTTGCCATCACAACCTTTTGTGAATCCAAGAGCAAACGTCAATGCTGTAACTCTAATAAGTGGGAAGCAAACTGAAGAGCCACAACAACAAAAAGAGGTTAGTAACGACATTGAAAAGGAAGTAGAGGAGGAAACCGTTCCAAAGGAAAATCCAACCTCAACCGGCCAACCTATATACACGGTTCCCACCTTTACCACACCACCTCCTTTCCCTAGTCGTTTTTCCAAATCAAAGAAGCAAGCTCAAGATAAGGAGATCATGGACATTTTCAGCAAGATACAAATCAACATCCCATTTATTGAGGCCATCAGAACCGTACCCAGGTATGCTAATATTTTAAAAGATTTGTGTACAAGGAAGGATAGGTTGACTACTAATGATATTACTCAGGTGGGAGAAAGTGCCACATCTATGCTATTGAAGAAGATGCCTGCAAAGTGTGAAGATCCTGGGGGTTTCACCATCCCAATCACTATTGGTACCAAGAGGTTTGAGCGTGCTTTGCTTGATTTGGGAGCATCCATAAGTGTTATGTCATCAGATGTTTATGATTCTTTGAATCTTGGACCTTTGAAAGAAGCAAAGATTACTATTCAATTGGCAAACAAGTCCAACATATATCCTAAGGGAGTCATGGAGGACGTGTTAGTTCAAGTGAATCAGTTAATCTTTCCGGTTGATTTTTACATTGTGGATATGCATAATGGAGATAATTGTTCATCTACTTCGTTACTTCTTGGGAGACCATTTATGAAAACTTCAAAGACGAAGATTGATGTGGAAAATGGTACACTCACTATGGAGTTTGACAAAGAGGTTATACTGTAGGTACCGAATATCGCAAGATATTGGGTTACGAATATAGCAACGACTATAAGAGGAAAGTGTCACAAAATAATATGATGATAGAAGAAACGCGGGAGAAGAATGGAAAGTTTGCGAGTATAAAATAAGCTTGCGATCATAAGTTACGATGCTTCGCAGGTTATTACAGTTGTAAAGATTTCACTATAAATAGTAGTTCAAATATTAAATTCGAGAGGTTCTTTTGGTGAGTGTGAGAAAATATTCTGGGAAAGAGAATAGAGAAATTTGTAACTATTCTAGTTCCATTTAGATATTTCTTGTAATCAATTGAGAGCATTAATAAGAAAGTTGTTATTCATCATCCCGAACTTCTTAAGTTTTACTAATTCTACTGAGGGTGTAGTTGTAGGATATTATGCAACTACATAATTGGCGCTAGAAACAGGGACTTGAAGATCATCATAGCAGAAATTTGAAGGAATTTTAGAAATTTGAAAATCAAATGGAATCATTAGATGAAGGTTACAAAAAAGAAGAATGTAATATGATCACAAAGACAATGATTGATGAATTTCATAATAACATAAAGGGAAAAATACACAAACGAGATTGTAGAGGAAGAAAGATCATGGAAGTGGAGAGAATAACAACTTTGAAAGAATGGGAAAAGAATAAAATCACGTTTTCAGTAGCAGAAATTCCAAATGAAGACTTGAACCACACTTCACCATTAGTAGTCACAATCCCGATCATGCGAGAAGAGAGGAAAGCTACAAAATCTATAGAAAAATGGAAATTAAACCGAGTATTGATTAATACAGGGAGTTCTGTTGATATTATATTTTATCATGCACTTAAGGGGATGGGGATCAAAGATGAAGAAATTACAAATTCATAATATATTATCCATGAATTGGGGAAATCTGCAACAAAATCCAAAGGGGAAATAATGTTACGAGTATCGCTGGGAGAAATTGAAACACACATAGTTTTATGCGTAGTAGATATGGAATCTCCATATAATATGCTGATAGGAAGACCATGGATTCATGCGATTAAAGCTATTGTTTCGACATTACATCAGTCAATTAAGTTTCCTACACCAAGCGGAATACAAGAGATAAAAGGAGATATGGATAGTGCAAAATTTTGTTATCAGACTGAAGTAAAACAGTGTGGAGGAAGAGCTAGAAAGAAACAGTTCCGCAGAAAACTTGCGAAAGAAGCAAAAAAGGAAGAAGAGTTCAGGGTGTACACAATAAGAGCAAAGGAAGGAAGAGGAATACCAAGTGAGATCCCAGAAAAAGAAAGAGAGCCAATGAAAGTAATCAAAGAGCCAACACCTATGGGAGAGAAAAGTCCTAGTTATGTCGCAGCAGAACCAACCAAAAAAATAAATATTGGAAGTAAAGAGGAGCCTTTAATCTTGCGAATTGGAACTAAGATGGACGAAGAAGAAGAAAAAAGAACTATTGATCTTTTGCGAGAATACAAAGATATATTCGCAGGAGGTGTAGATGAAATACCAGGAATTGATCCATCAATGGCGTGTCATAGATTGAACATAGATAAAAGTGTGAGACCATTTAAACAAAGAATAAGAAAGATTTCTCAAATTACCATACACAAATAGAAGAAGAATTGCAAAAGATGTTGGATGCGGGAATCATAAGATAAACAAATTATCCATAATGGATTGCAAATATGGTCATTGTTCCGAAGAAGAATAAAGGGATAAGGATTTGCATAGATTTCACTGATCTAAACAAAGCCTGTCCAAAAGATAGTTTTCCATTGCCAGATATACCACAAATGGTGGAATCAACTGCAGGCCATGACAGAGTCACTTCACTTGATGGGTATAAAGGGTACAATCAAATATCACTCGCAGAAGAAGACCAAGAACATACTGCATTTTTTGCTCCAAGAGGTTTATATTGCTATGTGAAAATTCCATTTGGTTTACGAAATGCGGGTGCTACTTATCAACGAATGGTTGAAAAGGTGTTCGCAAAATGGATACATAAAACCTTAGAGGTGTATGTAGACGATATGTTGATAAAAATTAAAGAAGCCAAAGATCATGTGAGGGACTTGAAGGAAATATTTGAGCAAATGAGAAAATTCAACATCAAACTAAATCCTGAAAAATGTATAATTGGAGTTGCGTCAACAAAATTCTTGGGATACATAGTATCAAAGGAGGGAATACAAGTTGATCCAGAAAAAGTACAAGCAGTTCGTGACATGCCAACACCTACAACAGTAAAAGAAGTGCAAAAGCTGAATGGACTCTTAGCTTCACTTGGAAGGTTTATTTCGCGAATGTCAGATAAGTGCAAACATTTCTTCAACATACTTAAGAAGGGAGCAAAATTCAGGTGGACTGATGAATGTGTAAAAGATTTTCAAGGGATCAAGGAGATTCTCACGAATACATCCATATTACAGAAACCAGAGAAAGATGAAGAATTATTGGTATACCTCGCAACAACTCAATACGCTTTAAGTGCAGTTTTGTTGCGAACGGACGCAGGAGTAGAAATGCCCATTTACTACATCAACAAAACTTTTAATACAACAGAGAGAAATTATTCTAAAATGGAGAAGTTAATCTTAGCTCTGGTTTATGCATCATTCAAATTGCGAATATACTTTCAACCACATGTGATAAAAGTGGTTACCAAAGTTCCAATTGAGTCAGTCATGAAGAACACAAAAATATCAGGAAAAATATAAAGGTGGAATGCACAAATAAACCATTACAAGATAAAGTACGAAGTATTATCATCGTAAAAATCACAAGTTGTCTCAGAATTTCCTTTGGAAGAAGACGAGGCAGTAGAAGAGATGATGGATGTTGAAGAAGAATTTGGGAATCCAAAATATTTGTTAACAGAACCAAATAGATGGGAAATTCTAGTAGATGGATCATCCAACAGTGAGGGGAATGGAGTAGGAGTTGTGTTCATTTCACCAGAAGGAGAAAGAAAAGAATTTTCATTCAGACTGGAATTTGCATCTACGAATAATGAAACAGAGTACGAAGCTGTAGTGCATGCATTGAAGATCACAATAGAAAAGAAGATTGAAAGTATAAGAATAACAAGTGATTCTCAGTTGGTAATTTGTAAAATTAAAGGGGAATATACCACGAATGAGTTTTCCTTGAAGAAGTACAAGAAACTCGTTGATGAATTATCTGCGAAGATACCAAAGCTAAAATGGAGGCATATCACAAGGAAATACAATCGACTCGCAGATGCTTTTTCATTCATTCCAAGTATGATGACAAACCCTAATGCAAGAAATATCAAAATCCAAACAATTCAACACCCATCAGTAAATAAAGAGGAAGAAGAAATTGAAGAAGCAATTGCGATGGAAGTAGAAAGGAACAACATCGCAGAAAACATCGCAGATTGGAGAAAGGAAATTCATGCATATCTCACAACAGGAGAAGTACCCAGGAACAGACTAGAAGCACATAAATTAAAGAGTCGTGCAACAAATTATGAACTAAGAGAAGGGATTTTATACAAAAAATATTTCAGTGGACCACCTCTAAGATGTTTAACTCGTGAAGAATGAGAAAAAATATTGAATATGTTACACGGAGGAGAAGCTGGAAATCATAGTGGGGGAAGATCTCTGGCGTACAAGTCAAAAATACAAGGATATTACTGGCCTTATATGCACACAGACGCAAAATTGTTGGTAAGACGATGTAAAGAATGCCAACGACATGGGAAAAGAACTCACGCACCAGGAGCAACATTAACCTCTTCAACAAGATGCTGGCCTTTTTGGAAATGGGGATTGGACATTGTTGGCCCATTCTTACCTAGATCTGGGCAGAGAAGATTTTTAATAGTCGCAACAGATTATGTCACGAAGCTCGCAGAAGTAAAAGCAGTACAACATATTCGTGATAAGGATGTTTTTACATTCATATTTGAGAATATCATTTGTAGGTATGGAGTTCCAGCACAATTAGTATTTGATAATGTGAAACAATTTGAAGGGAAGAATATAGAGATGTTACTCAGTGGTTTTAGGATAAAATGTGGGAAATCAACTCCATTATATCCACAAGCTAATGGACAGGCAGAGGCAACAAATAAAACAATCGCAGACACGATCAAAAAGAAATTAGAAGGACATCTCAAAGGGTGGTGCGAACAAGTACCTAGCGCAGTTTGGGCATACAATACAACTAGAAGAGAGGCAACTGGAATGTATCCTTATTGCTTAACATATGGAGTAGAATCTGTATTTCCAACAGAGGTTATAATTCCGACTACAAAGAAAGAAGCCTGGGAAAGAAATTTAAGCGCAGGGGTGATATTAAGTGAATTGGATGATTTAGAAGAAAAAAGAGAAAAGGTGTTGCGATATATGAAAGTTTATCAGGAAAGGTAAGCTCGAGAGTATAACAAGAGAGTTATTGAATGTGAGTTCAAACCAGGGGATTTGGTTATGCGAGAAACACCTCCATACCAGAAATAAAATGGAGGAAAATTAGCACCAAAATGGGATGGACCATATGTCATCAAAGAGGTTGTGGGAAGTGGAGCTTATCGGATGATGGATCCAGAAGGGAGAGACATGGGTTTAAGACTTGGTCGACCCTGGAATAGATTGTATTTAAAAAGGTATTATCCATAAACCTCATGAAACATTTTGCGAATATGGTTTGCTCGCACGAAGTTTAACAAAATTACGAATTTTTAATTTTTTTTATTGCGATCAGCTTTCATTAAAGAAAGACGCAAAAATTACTTGCGAATAAAAGACCTCAAACTGTGATTAGCTTTCAAAAAAGAAAGAAAGCCGCAGAAATTTTACACAGGCAAACCTTTGTGACGTACACCCTAGTTCGTGAAGCAAAATTTTGTAAGAGGCAAAGTCCTAAAGTACGTCATTTAAGGGGGTACCTATAAGCATGGCTCAGGGAAACCATAACACCACCAAGGAACCTGAGTACATGGACATTACGGGGTACAACCCAAAAGCGGGGTACATATCCGGGTTAGACACCTTGGATTCTCAACCTAATCTTGTGAAGTACCAGGATATAGGTTGGGCAACTAAGGCATACTGTCTTTCTCAAGAAGTGTAGAAAGAGATCAAGGCTCCGAGGTACACGGTTGAGTCAAGAGTGCCGGATGGGTTTGAAGCACATCTGCCATTCTTGACAAGTCTTAGCAAATGATACACTTGGCCCAAAGATACCCCATAGGGTGCAATCTCGTAACTATAAGCCCTATAGGCAAAAAGGATAAGAGGTAGCGATCAAAAACTGGTTGTTTGCAAAACCGGATGGGAAGATCTAACCTTGTATGGTCGATGTACGCTTCCTTGAAGGGGAAACCAAGGGGAAGATAAAGGGAAGCACCCTCCATTAGGGAACTGATATGTGCTATAAGACGCAAATGTCATGAGGCTTGTTGTTCGCAAGAATATAAAGACTTGTCATATTTGCGCAACAATCATATTTCTGCGAATAATAAAATAATAATAAAAAAAAAAGTATATATATATACATATTTGCAGAATTTCATACAATGAAGTTAAGATGAGATCAATGGGTTATTACATGAAAGTGTGATAACGTCCTGCGATTTCATCGCAAGACGATAATGTCACGAGGTTGTATATTCGCAAGAATGTTCAAACTTGTCATATTATCGCAAAAACATCATCACAAAAGAGGTGTCAAAATAATACCTTTACTTAGGAAGGCGTGATAAGACCACAGCAATTAATAAAATCAATTCCATCAATATTATTGGAAAATTTTACGAGGATATATATAAAGAATTCATAAGCATATGAGCAATTTTGTTCGCAATTATGTTCATAAGGGTTGAATACTTCTTATACTTCTTCAAAGATTCAATACTTCTTATACTTTTTAAGAGATTCAATACTTCTTATATTTCTTCAAACATTGAATGTTTTTTCATGAATTGAATATTTTTATACTTCTTCAAGGGTGCTTCATACTTCGTATACTTCTTTAAGGATGTTTCATACTTCTTATGCTTCTTTAAGAATATTTCATACTTCTTATACTTTTTCAAGGATGTTTCGTAATTCTTCACGGAGATTTCATACTTCTTATACTTCAAAGGGGAAATTTATTATTTAATTCGCAACAAATTGAAACTTCGCAACTTAGACTGAGGCAGATATTTTAATATCTACAACAATAATTGATCATCTGAAGTGCAATAATAAGGGGAAAGGGAATACTAAGTTAAGTCTTCAAGACATAGTATTTCTCTTCATATGATCAAGTCATGCAAATTTAGAGAAAGATCAAAGTAGTATCGCAAAGTACAAAGTATGCTTCTTAAGGAAAACAAGCAGTAAGCAGGATCGTTCATAGAAAAGAGAATCAACAGTAACCAAGAGAAAGGATTCAAAAGAAAGGAAAACAAAGTTGTTAAAAAGAAGAATAACAGTAGAACAATCCATCATGCTTAAAGCTCCTCATCAACATTTTGTACTGGATCTTTAGGAGGGGTAGGACCATCAACAGGAACATCTCCTTGAGGGATAGATTCTTTTTATAAATCAAGTCCTTCATCGTCACTCTCGTAATCAAAATCACTATCAGGATCACGAGCAACCTCATCATCAGATATTTTCAAAGGTGTAATTATCACGGGAGGCAAGGACCTTGATAAGAGAATGTTATTCGCAAAGACTTGAGCTTTCAGATGACTTTCACGAAGTATATCCTTCTGATGGTTGGTATCTTCGATATCTTTGGCGTAAGCAAGATAGTTGAATCTTCGAGTGGCACGATCACGGGAGTTGATTAAACGAGTAGAAAGCAGAGCATTTTTCTTGCGAAGCTCAGAACAGGAGGCTTCTAGTCCAACTTTAGCACTGCGGAGGTTATTCTCAGATTCTGCGAGTGAAACAAAATTAAAAAAATCAGTTTTGCGAGTACAACAAAATTGAAAGGTATACCAAAGGCAGTCAAATTTTAATGACTACCTTCTCTTTGTGAAGAAAGAAATTGAGCTAAAGATAGACAACAACTCTTCATATGATCCATCGCATTATCAAAACCATCGCCAATTAATCCTTTAAGTCTAGATTGAAGCTTTTGATCTTTGGAAAGAAGAAAAATTTTATCCTTCGCAAGTTTGGCATTAAGACTTTCTAGTTGAGAGAAATATTCTTTAAGTTTATTCTTCTTAGTGCTTAATATCATATTCTTATTAAGAAGGGATTTCTTCTCGGAAGCAAATGAACTTCTTTCGGCATCTGAAGACTTTTTCAATTCCTCAAGTTCACCTTTTAACAAATAAAGGAGATTTTCTTGATCGCAACATTTACTCTGAAGAATATTTAATTGTTGCGAAGAAGTGTTCATTGTATTCAAATACAAATATCGTTCTTTTGATAAGGTTTCATTGTCTTCTACTAGGGATTCTATCCTTAAACCAGATTTAGTTAAAGAAGAATTGAGCTGATATATTTCATCATTCAAAAATTTCTGATCATAAATTAATTGAGTATTCTCTTGGAAAAGGGCATCAAAATTATCAAGAGAACATGAATGAAGATTAGATAAGTGGTAAAATTGGTTCAAAAGACTTGCATGCTTGGATTGAGATTCTTGTGCGTCTGATTCATGATGAAGTACCAACATTCTACATTTCTGGATAGATTCTATAAAGGGGAATGGGTTTAAATGGGTGTTTCAAGCATGTGAGGAATAGAAATAAACAAGAGGAAAGAAAATATAGAGATAATAGTAATACCTTTTAATGCATCATTCCACTTGCGAAGGATCGCACAATCTAGAGAATCATTCTGAAGCTGATGATTCATTTTACGAAGATTCTCACATTCCGCTTTCAAAGATTCCTGAGATTGGCGAAGCAATTCAACTTCTTTTTCCAAAGATTGGCGTAAAATAGAAATACCAGGATTGATAAAATTATTGAGCACCTCATAAAATTCAGATTGCGAACGAACGTTTGAAGACTTCGCAGTATTACTTAAGACCTCAGATAACATTTGGAAAGTTGAATAAATTCCGTCTTGAGCTTCTTGAGAAAGAGGAGAAGAATTTGAAGGAATTTGTAGTTGCAGAATAACCTACAACTACACCCTCAGTAGAATTTGTAAAACTTAAGAAGTTCTTGATGATGAATGACAATTTTCTTATTAATTCTCTCAATTGATTACATAAAGATATCTAAATGGAACTAGAATAGTTACAACTTTCTCTATTCTCTTTCCTAAGATATATTCTGATACTCACTAAAAGAACCCCTCGAATTTTACATTTGAACTCCTATTTATAGTGAAATTTGTACAGTTGTTTACGTATTGCAAAGTATCGCAATACATCTTCGTAAGATTATTCTATCTTCGCAAATCTTTATACTTCCCCGTGCTTCCTCTATCATCACATCATTTTGTAACTCTTTCCTCTTATATTTATTACGATATTCGTAAGCTAACGCCTTGTGATATCTGGTACCTACATCTTGCCTCTTCTCATGTCAATTCTCGTAAATTTAATGCAGTTATCACCACCTGTTAAATTCGCAACACGTATTATCCTTTTTCATTGAATTTTTGACACGTTTCTTCGTAACCGTTCTTTTCAACCGTTCACGTCTAATCGCATTGATGAGTTTCTATCTTCATCGAACTCTCTCTTCTTTATAAATATTATCTTTTGTTTTTTTTTTATTCTCTTATCCTATTCATCTTCTTCATCACTTCTGCCTCTGCAATTTATTCCCTTTTTCTGCTACTATGATTTCTTATCTCTTTCACCTCTTTTCCTTTCTATTTTCTATCCTACATCCAATGGCTCCAAAGAAGAAAACTATTGAACAAATTAATGCATAGGTTGCTGATAGGGACCTCATTCTTTCTGAAATTGATGGTTATGACAAGAAGTATTCTCTCTGTATGGATCTCTTTACCAATCTTGCTTGGAATGATCAGAAAATTTTAATCTCACGAGGTCAAATCCTCGCAGGTCTTCCTCTCCCTCTTTATGATGTCAATCTTCCTTTATTCTATGAAATTATTTCCCACCCCAATTTTTCATGTGCCATTTATCAATTGACTGGTGATTGCATTCGCATTCTGGTCGAATTCGCAACTCATGCTGCTACTGGAAAATCTTTGTATTCAGTTGACCTTAGGAAACCTGGATTTCAAGATATGGAAATTATTTCTGCAGACTATACAGTTGAGAGTTTCTTTAAAAATTACGCATTAATTCCTGCGAAGAAGGAAGATAAACGTTGGGGTGTTCGTCTTCATCGTAAAGCTAATATTGCAGCATATGACCTTCTCATGCACGATATTTATTATGCCTCGGGAAACAATAGAACCCCTCTCCGTTCTCATGACGAAGATTGGTATAATTACCCTCTAACATTATCGGGTTCTTACATTTCTGGGATAGTAGATCTTCCTACGAACCTTCGTGATCGTAACTATCAACCTTGGGTCTTTTCTTGGATGAACGAAGATAAAAATGTATGTATCTCTATCTTCTTATTTTCTTGTTATTCTTCAACTTATTTTCAAATGAGGTAAGAAACACTCTTATATGCTTTCTAAACAATATATTGTTGCCTCTGTTTCTTATCCTTATTTGAATTTGTAGGATCTTCCTGATTTTCCTGAGGTTTTTGCGAGTGAGAATAAGAATTCTACTTCTTCCAAAAGGCTAACTGCAAGATAAAAGACACTTCGCTCTGCGAAAGATACCCAAACTTCTGGTAGTCAAGATGATGCTCTTCTCAAAGGAAAAAGGAAACTTGAGGATGTTGTTTATGAGAGGAAGAAGAAGAAACTCTCAACCAATGTTTACTCCAATGTGATCTCTTCTAGTAAGGATGTTGACGAAGATCAAAGTGATGAAGATGATAAATTTCCTGAGAAGGACTTTAATTCTAATTCTGATACCCTTTATGATAAAGGAGATGATGATGATGCTGATGAAGATGAAGATTATAGTAATGCGGAAACTTTTGATTCAGCAATGGTTCGAGTATCTGAGGCTTTTCTCCATTCTTCTCGTGGGTTAGGAAACTCTCCTACTGCGAATGCTCGTAAGTTTATTGCGAAGGCTTGCAAAGTTCCTACTGTACTCAATACCAACTCTCTTAGTGGAATTTCAAGATTCGTCTCTCCTGCTACGTTATACGCTTTAGGGAGTATGGTAAGTTTATTTTCTATTCCTTGTTTGTTTCCTTTATTTCATTAATTTCTAATCCTTTTTATTTATTCAGGTTGGAAGAGTCAGTTGCGCAGCTGCTTTAGATTGGGAAAGACGTCATTCCATTGCTGAGAAGAAAACTTTAAACCGTTGTAATAAGTTGGAGATTGAAAATTCAAAAATTCATCAGAAAATAGAGGATTTAAGTATTGATAATGCAAAATTAACATCCCGTCACGAAGATAATCAACAGTTTGCGAGAATCGCAGCTGATAGTTCTTCTCTTCTTGAGGAGAATAATCAACTAAAGCTTGAAAACTCTTTTCTTCGTAATGATAAGAAGCAATTAGAAGGTAAATTCTTTGTAATGGTAAGTATTTTGATTACTTTTCCTTCGTAACTTGCTAACCAATTCCTTAATTTCTTCCTTCTTTGCGAGAAAATTATACGAAGATGAATGATGATCTGGAAACTATTCTTGCCAGTCGTAACAAGAAGATTTCTGATTTAAGATCTCAATTTCTAATTTCCCAGAACAACCATAGTTTATATGTCAAGCGTTTCCGAGCTAAGATGGCTCGCAAGATTTGTGAAGACAATCAAATTCCTCTCAAGAAGTACCATACGCTCCTTTCTGAAGAAATTCCTGAGGATACTCCATATCTGGAAATCTCCGATAGTGAAGTTGAAGATGATCCTTCTGAAGAAGAAAAAGAAGATCATTTTGATGGGAATAAATCACCCGAAAAATAGCTTCATTCTTTTTTGTATATCTGCTCTAGTTCTTTTGATATTGTCTGTTTGAATACAATACTTTCTTCTTTCCTTCACTTTTAATCAATCAACAATTTGTTTTTGAAGTTTAACTAGTATTAATGTCTTAATTTTGCGACGATGAATTGATCTTTCTTTGATTGAGTGTTTCCCTTATTCTCATAACTTGATCATGTGGAGAGAAATAATATATCTTAAAGACTTAGCTTAGTATCCCTTTTCCCCCTATTATTGCTCTTCAGATGATCAAATATTGTTGGAAGTATTAGTATATCTGCCTCAAATTAATTTGCGAAGCTTCATCTTGTTGCAATTATGAATAAGAAATCCTCCCTTTGAAATATAAGAAATACGAAGTATGAAATATCCTTACGAAGTATAAGAAGTATAAAATATTTTTGAAAAAGTATTAGAAGTATTCAATCCGTGAATAATTATCCAATGTGTGAAGAAGTGTAAGAATTATTCAATTCATGAAGAATTATCCAATGTATGAAGAAGTATAAGAATTATTCAATCCATGAAGAAGTATAACAAGTATTTAATCTTCGCAAAATTTACTAAACATGAAATATCCGTTATAGAAATATAATAAGTATGAGACGTTTTTGAAGAAGTATTCAAATTATGGAGAAATATTCAATGTATGAAGAAGTATAAGAAGTATGTAATCCTCGTAAAATTTAATGAATACGAACTATCTGTTTTTGATTGCGAGTAAAATCGCATCTTTTGTTATGTCTTCGTGATGTATATATTCTTGTAAAAATTCTTCAATGATATTGATGGGATTGTCTTCTTTGTTAGAACTTCATGATATATATTCTTGTAAAAATTCTTCAATGATATTAACTGAATTGCCTTCTTTGTCAGAACTTCATGATATATATATATTCTTGTAAAAATTCTTCAATGATATTGATGGAATAAATTTCATTAATTTCCGTGGTCTTATCATGCCTTCCTAAGTAAAGGTCTTATTTTGCCACCTCTTTTGTGATAATATTTTTGTATTTGCGATAATATGACAATTCTGAACATTCTTACGAATATACAACCTCATGACATTATCGTCTTGCGATGAAATCGCAGGACGGTTTTACACTTTCATGTAATAACCCATTGATCTCATCTTAACTTCTTTGTTATGTTCTGCGAGTTCTCTTTTTCTGTATATTTGTTTTTTTTTTTTTAGAATACTCGCAGAAATTCAGTTGTTGCACAAATATGACAAGCCTTTATGTTTTCGCAAACAAAAAGCCTCGTGACATTTGCGTCTTATAGCACGTATCAGCTCCCTAATGGAGGGTGCTGCCCTTTATCTTCCCCTTGGTTGCCCCTTCAAGGAAGCGTACATCGACCATACAAGGTTAGATCTTCCCATCCTGTTCTTCCAACAACCAGCTTTTGATCGCAACCTCTTATCCTTTTTGCCTATAGGGCTTATAGTTACGAGGTTGCACCCTATGGGGTATCTTTGGTCCAAGTGCATCATTTTCCAAGACTTGTCAAAAATGGCAGATGTGCTTCAAGCCCACCCGGCACTCTTGACTCAACCGTGTACCTCGGCGCCTTGATCGTTTTCTGCACTTCTTGGGAAAGACAGTATGCCTTAGTCGCCCAACCTAAATCATGTTACATCGCATAATATTGCGTAATGTCGCAAGATTAGGTGAGAATCCAAGGTGTCTAACCCGGATAGGTACCCCGTTATTGGGTTGTACCCCGTAAAGTTCCATGTACTCAGGTTCCTTGGTGGTGTTCCGGTTTCCCTGATCCATGCTTATAGGTACCCCCTTAAATGACGCACTTTAGGACTTTGCCTCTTACGAAATGTTTCTTCGCGAACTAAGGTGTACGCCACAAAGGTTTTCCTGTGTAATATTTCTGCGGCTTTCTTTCTTTTTTGAAAGCAGATCACAGATTGTGGTCTTTTATTCGCAAATTAATGTTTGCGTCTTTCTTCCATGAAAGTTAATCGCAATAAATTGTTTTAATTCGTAAAATTTTATCACAAAAAAAATTTTGTGTTGCAAAATACCTCATTTCAATTTCTTGTTCCTCAACGTATATCTTGTTATACTTTACGAGCAAACATATTGATTACCTTCTTGTTTCATTACCTTCTTTCTTCTTCCTTCGCAAATCACCTCCCTTTGTTATCCTCGTAAATTTCCTGTATGATTAACATTGTAATTTTATTCTTTCATGTCTTAATCCTCTACCATTAAATTTTCACTTCTTTTTACAGCCTTTGCTCTTTTTCTCCAATTTTCCTTTTCAGTAGTTTTTCCTTCGCAAACTTCTACTTCTGTATCGTAACATTTCTTTCCTTCAGCCCAATCACCCTTGATAACTCCAACACCCTTCATATGAGGAAACTTTATGCATTGATGCAGAGTGGAAGCTATGCCCAGAATTCCATGAAGCCAGGGTCTTCCTATCAAAGCATTATATGGTGATTCGACATCAACCACGCAAAACAGAATTTCAGTTCGCATTCCACTTAAGGGAATTCGCATGCTTACTTCTCCTTTAGGTTTATTAGCAGTTCCATTAAAACCATAAATCCTATAGGTAGAAGGTATTAGATCTGCGTCTTTTCCCCCCATAGTTTTGTAAGTAGAATAGAAAAGGATATTGACAGAACTTCACGTATCAATCAAAATTCTATTAAGACCAATTGATTCTTCCTCCATATCATTTTCACTTTCTTCTATATTCAAGCAAATTGATAACCTTACTACCAATGGGTTCTCATGTACTTCACAACCTTCTGGAATTTCAGTAGCTTCAAAAGAAATTTCACGCTTCTGCCAATCTTCAAGTCGCGAAATTTTTGAGATGTTCATTATCTCCTTTCCTTCACCATCCCTCGCATATACCCTGCTTAACACATTATCATGAAAATCCTCTATGGTTTTATATGAGTGAACAATAGAATTACAGAAAACATTCCTTGCTTTTGACCCCACTTCTATATGTAGGGTTTCTTTTCCCTTTTCTTGTACTGTGTTCTCCCTGCGAGTTATGACTGGAGCCTGTGGTAATTGTTGCGACTGTGTTTGCTTAAGTAAAAAGTGATCCAGTTTTCCTTGATCAATCATTCGCAAGATAATCCTCTTGATATTATTGCAGTTATTTGTAGAATGTCCATGAAAATGATGATACGAACAAAATTCATGACTTCTTGGACCTATTGGTGGTTCCTTTCCCATATTCCATGGAGTTGGTATATGTTCTATCAGGATAATTGCCTGCCATATCTTTTCTACACTTGTATTCAAAGGTGGCAACTTTATTTCTTCTCTTATCATTCTTTGACCTCCTTGACCATTGTTATAATTTTGTCTATGATTCCCTTGTCCAAAATAATTTTCCTTTGTCCCGTAATTTTCTTGCTGTTGATCTAATCTTGGGATCTGGTTATTTCCTCCTCGATTATAGAAATTCCTCTCTCTATCATACTCTTCTTGATCTTTGCTACCCATTGCTACCATTTTTGGCTGGCTATTATTGATTTTCTTCTCTTCTGAAATTTGCGAAGAAGTTTGAGAGGATGTTTGCGAAGTACCTGCTACAATATTAATTATTTTAGGAAGTAAGTTTTCTCATGTATCTTGATTTTTAGTGTTTGCTACGGGGTATGACTCCATATTGTTTTGATTTTCCTCTAATGTAATGTACTCCTCTTGAAACTCTCGTAACTTTGTCATCATTATGGAATTCTTTCTTCGGAAGATTTGAACATATAGTTGTTCAGTTGCGAACATCGCATTTATGAAAGACATAATCAAATATCTCTCATCTACGCGCCCTGCCATATCACTGCACATAGTCTTCCATCTTCTTACCAAATGCTTCAAACTTTCACCATTTCTTTGTTTTAAACCAAACACATCTTCAATACCAAGCCGTGAGGAATGATTTGTGATGTATGCTCCAAGGAAAGTTTCTTGTAAATGATTAAATGATGTAATAGTGTTCTTAGGAAGTCCTTCGAACCACTTTAGAGCTTCTCCTGTTAAGCTTGATGCGAAGTACTTTCATAATACAGCATCGTGATTCTCCCATTGTAACATTCATCTTATGTATGCTTTAATGTGTTGAATAGCACATGAAGTCCCATCAAAGATACTGGTAAGCGTAGGCAGATTGCATTTTGGTGGAATCCCTCCCAATTGTACTTCTCTAGCAAATGGAGTCCTCGCAACTTATTCTATTGCTTCATCTAATTTCCTTCTATCTCCTCATCTTCTATTGTTTATCATCCCTCTCATTTCCGCTAATTCTCGAAAAATCCGTGCATTTGCCTCAGAATTCTCATCCATTGGCCTCTTCAACCCAGCCTCTCTTCTTCTACGTTCTTGCGTCTCTTCTCTTGCGATCCTTCACATTCTATTATATTCTTCATTAATGTTTTCATTTGCACAATTTTGCAAATATCTTCTTTCTAAATTATCACAATTTTTTTGTTGCAGAGCATCTTGAAATTCTTGTTCTTCCCTTTCTATTCTTCGCATTCTTCTCATGCGAATATCAGGAATTTCTTCTTCTTCATTTCTCCTCCTCCTATGATTTATTTCTTCTTGATTTGCTTGTATTCTGTTTCGAAAGTTTAGTTCATTCCTCTCCATTTTTGTTTGTTGATTTCCAACTCTTCTCCTAATTCTTTCACACTCAATATTTTGATTGTTACGATCCTCTTCATGTCTTCTTACTCCATTCTCGTAATTGTTTTGATGTACTGCTTGTTGTCCCTCAGCTGAATCTTCCCCTCGATTTTCTTAACCATTCTGATTGTTCTCTCTAGGATTTGACCTGGTTCGTAAATTCTCCATGTTTTGTTCGTGGTTTGGTACTAAAATGAAGCGATTCTCTTGATTTCATTCAACTTGATTCTCTGCTTGTCCTTGCATAGTACTTTCATTATTGATTGTTGGTGAATTTTGTCCTTCTCTTTCTGGTCTAACATTTGATCTTGCAACACTTTGAGATTTCCTCCTCTGTAACATCTCATTTTCCCTCCTCAATTCTTGATTTTGTCTTGTTAGATTAGAACGTTCTTCAGCTTCAAACCTTCGTTCTTCTTGAATTCCTTGTCTCAATGTTTCTAATACCTCACTTTCTCTTTCGAGAATTGTTCCTCCCATCAGTCTCCCATTTTCTCTGATTTGTGGTGCTCTATATTCTTCTGCTGGTGTATCAGTTCTCCAAGTGTGTATACTCACTTGATCATGATCTATTGTTTGTTGAGCTTGATTTCTTCGATTACTCCCTCTCCTACTAGGTTCTCCTGTCATATTTTCTTCTCCTCCTGCGAGTCTTACACTTATTCTTACTGCAGTTAATGGTTCTGATATATTTCTTCTTCTTGATATTTTTCTGATGCAGGAATTCTTCAAATCCCTGTTTTTAGCGCCAATTATGTAGTTGCAGAATAACCTACAACTACACCCTCAGTAGAATTTGTAAAACTTAAGAAGTTCTTGATGATGAATGACAATTTTCTTATTAATTCTCTCAATTGATTACATAAAGATATCTAAATGGAACTAGAATAGTTACAACTTTCTCTATTCTCTTTCCTAAGATATATTCTGATACTCACTAAAAGAACCCCTTGAATTTTACATTTGAACTCCTATTTATAGTGAAATTTGTACAGCTGTTTATGTATTGCGAAGTATCGCAATACATCTTCGTAAGATTATTCTATCTTCGCAAATCTTTATACTTCCCCGTGCTTCCTCTATCATCGCATCGTTTTGTAACTCTTTCCTCTTATATTTATTACGATATTCGTAAGCTAACGCCTTGTGATATCTGGTACCTACATAATTAGAGCAAGTTGTAAATTGCTTGGAGCAACATCATTCAAGGGATTAGGGGTAAAAATAGGTTTTTTGGGAGACGAAGTTGAGAAAGTATCTTGCGAAGGTTGATCTCGAAGAAGTGTTGATAAATTGACATTAGTGGGAGATTGAAAACTGGGTAATGGAGTAGGGGCAGGAGTTTGCGAAGAAGTATTTTCACGAGGGGGAGAGGGAAATTCTTCATCAACCTCATGAAGGAAGTCATCGATTAAAATTAATGGTGTGGGTTTAGTTACTCGAGATCTCTTATTGGGGTTTGATTTTTCACCAACCTACGAATCAAAAGGTGGATTAAAAACTGAGGCAACAATATATTGATTAAAAAGGAAAACAGAGTATTTTAACTACCTTTTGATTCTCGGATTTTCTTCTTCGGAGATTAGGATTTGAGTTTTTGGTTGAAGGTTTCACCTGAGAAGTAATTTTGCTGAAACAAATCAAAATCAAACAATAAATTAGATAGAAATCAAAGAGGTAAACAAGTGAAAGACGTGAGAGATAGAAGAAAATTACCTTGGAGAACTCATGATGAGATAAAACAAGAAGATAGAATGATAACCGAAAATGTAATAAGAAGATGAAGTTACAGAAGTGAAAAGAAAAAGTAAGAGAAAGATAAGGAAGGGAATAAAATGAGTATATATAAGGAAATAGTTAGAAAAGAACGGTTACAAATGACGTGTCCAAATAAAAAGGATAAGTAACAGTTGTATTCTCACGATCATTACTTCTTCGCATAAATGACATGAGAAGAGGCAAGATGTAGGTACCGAATATCGCAAGATATTGGGTTGCGAATATAGCAACGACTATAAGAGGAAAGTGTCACAAAATAACACGATGATAGAAGAAACGCGGGAGAAGAATGGAAAGTTTGCGAGTATAAAATAAGATTGCGATCATAAGTTACGATGCTTCGCAGGTTATTACAGTTGTAAAGATTTCACTATAAATAGTAGTTCAAATGTTAAATTCTAGAGGTTCTTTTGGTGAGTGTGAGAAAATATTCTGGGAAAGAGAATAGAGAAAGTTGTAACTATTCTAGTTCCATTTAGATATTTCTTGTAATCAATTGAGAGAATTAATAAGAAAGTTTTTATTCATCATCATGAACTTCTTAAGTTTTACTAATTCTACTGAGGGTGTAGTTGTAGGATATTCTGCAACTACATATACGCTTCAATATTTTGGAGGCAATGCATTATCCTAGTGATGTACACTCTGCTTTCTCTGTTGATGTTATTGGTTCGTTGGCACAGCAGATGTTTGATTTGAACAAAGAAGATGAACTTGAATCTGTGCTACAAAATAGCATTGATTTGGACATCCATGGCATTCCTAACTTGGAAATTAATATTTCTAAGGAGTTTGTTGAGACATGTGGTGCTTTAACGGCATCACAAGAATTTAAAACAGGTAATATTTCATATATCTCTTTACCTATTACTGATGAAGTTCCTTTACCTTCTGTTGTGCAGGCACCTAAATTAGAGCTAAAGCCTCTACCTGATCACTTAAAGTATGCTTACTTGGGTGATGGGGAAGAGCTTCCAGTCATTATTTCAAAGAATCTCACAACAATACAGGAAGAACGCCTTCTTCGGGTTTTGAAAGAGCATAAAACGGCTATTGGTTGGACAATTGCTGATATCAAATGCATTAGTCCATCCACGTGCATGCATAGAATCCTTATGGAAGATGATGTAAATCCAGTACGTGATGCTCAGCATAGGCTTAATCCACCAATGATGGAGGTTGTGAAGAAAGACATACTCAAATTAATGAGTGTGGGGGTAATTTACCCAATTTCTGACAGCAAATGGGTTAGTCCGGTGCAAGTGGTGCCTAAGAAATCAGGTGTCACTGTTTTTAGAAATAAAGATGATAAACTCGTTCCTACAAGAGTTCAAACAGGATGGCGAGTGTGCATAGACTACAGAAAGCTCAATTCGGAAACCCGCAAGGATCACTTTCCTTTGCCTTTCATTGATCAGATGTTAGAGAGGTTAGAAGGACATTTGTTTTAATCCTTTTTGGATGGTTATTCGGGCTACAATCAAATTTTTATTGCACCATAGGATCAATAGAAGAAAACTTTTACTTGTCCATTCGGTACATTTGCATGTAGAAGAATGCCATTTGGTCTTTGTAATGCGCCTGCCACTTTTCAGAGATGTATGGTTAGTATATTTTCTGATTACGTGGAGAACATCATTGAGGTATTTATGGACGACTTTAGTGTTTATGGAGATTTATTTGATATTTGTTTAAATAATCTTGAACTTGTGCTTAAAAGATGCATAGACACTAATTTGGTTTTAAACTGGGAGAAATGCCACTTTATGGTAGACCATGGAATTGTACTTGGCCATATCGTTTCCTCTCAAGGGATCGAAGTGGACAAGGCAAAGATATACTTGATTAGGAACTTACAATACCCCACTTTGGTGAGGGAAATTCACTCGTTTCTTGGTCATGCAGGTTTTTATAGGAGGTTTATCAAAGATTTCTCCAAAATCTCAATGCCGATGTGCAAATTGTTGCAAAAGGAGGTTGCCTTTAACTTCGACCAGGAGTGCAAGGATGCCTTTTATTAATTGAAGAAATTATTGACTACTGCACCAATTATTAAATCACCTGACTGGAATTTGCCATTCGAGTTAATGTGTGATGCAAGTGATTATCCAGTCGGAGCTGTTTTAGGTCAAAAAGTAGACAAGAGGTCACATGTTATTTATTATGCATCAAGGACCCTAAATGATGCTCAAATCAACTATTCTACTACTGAGAAAGAGTTGTTGGATATAGTATTTGCATTAGAAAAATTTAGAGCTTATTTGGTGGGTGCCAATGTGATTGTATATTCTGATCATGCAGCACTACGATACCTATTGAAAAAGAAGGAGGCTAAGCCAAGACTCATACGTTGGATTCTTTTGCTGCAAGAATTCAATATGGAAATTAGAGATAAGAAAGGTGTTGAGAATACAGTTGCTGATCATCTTAGTAGACTTGTTTTTCCGAAGAAGAACTTCCCTTACAGGATCGTTTTCCAGACGAACAACTTTTCTCAATTGAAGAATCAACACCTTGGTACGCTGATATAGTGAACTATTTGGTTACAAGGCAAGTACCTAGTACTATGACTAATTTTCAAAATCTAAAGCTTAAGAAAATAGCCAAGCAGTATGTGTGGTATGAGCCCTACTTGTGGAAATATGGCGCTGATCAAATAATCCGTAGGTGCGTACCTAACTCTGAATTTCAATCAATTCTATATTTTTTGTCATTCTTATGCATGTGGTGGTCACTTTGGTTTTAAACGTACCACTCTCAAAGTCCTTGAGAGTGGATTTTATTGGCCTACCCTATTTGAGGATGCATATGTTTTTTGCAAATCTTGTGATAGATGTCAACGAACGGGCAATCTAGGTGCTCGAAATCAAATGCCACTCAATCATATTCTCACTGTCGAGATTTTTGATGTGTGGGGCATTGATTTTATGGGTTCTTTTGTTAATTCGAATGGAAAATTTTATATACTTCTTGTTGTGGATTATGTTTCAAAATAGGTGGAAGCTAAAGCCACCCCTACTAATGATTCTCAAGTTGTTTGTGAGTTTGTGAAGGAATATATTTTCTCTAGACATGGTACACCAAGAGTGGTTATCAGTGATGGAGGCTCGTACTTCAAGAAATCCTTCCATGCTCTTCTCAAGAAGTACAATATTACGCACAAGATTGGTATACCATATCACCCACAAACTAGTGGGCAAGCTGAAATTTCAAATCATGAGATTAAGGCCATCCTTGAGAAAACCGTTAATACTTCACGGAAGGATTGGAGTTATAGGCTCAACGATGCACTTTGGGCGTATAGAAAAACATATAAGACACCGATTGGTATGTCTCCATATCGGCTGGTTTATGGAAAAGCTTGTCATCTCCCAGTTGAACTTGAGCATAAGGCTTATTGGGCGTTAAATATGTGCAACATGAAGTATGATAAAGCAGGGAAACATAGGCAACTACAAATCAATGAGCTAGGGAGATACGTAATGATGCTTACGAGAGTTCTCGTATATATAATGAAAAGACTAAGCTTTTACCTGACAAGATGATTTCTATGAAGAATTTTGTTGTGGGACAGAAAGTTCTTTTATTTCATTCTCGTCTTAAGTTATTTCCTGGTAAGCTAAGGTCCAGATGGATTGGACCATATGTTGTTACTAATGTTTATTCTCATGGTGCAGTTGATATCACTAGTCTTAGAGATGGGACTAATTCTAAGGTCAACGGCCATAGATTGAAGCCATACTATGAAAACATCGCTTATGTGAATGTGGAGGAGATAGAGCTTCAAGATTTGCTCCCTCTGGAGGAGTAATAAGGATAATGCCAAGTCGGGCTGACGACTTTAAACCAAGCGCTAAATGGGAGGCAACCCATAGGTTTTGTATATTAAACTATTTTATTTTTTGTTTTTATTATTTCCATATCATATTTGCATCCCCATGTTTAATTTCATTGAATCCGAAACTTTTTCGTCAGAAAAATTCAGACTGCGCGTAGTTCAGTTCAGAGACCATAAATGTCAGACCGTTTATCGAAACACTGTTCCCTTTGGACACTTTGTATAAAACACATAGATGAAAAACTTTTGTGAAATGAAAATTTTCCAAATTCCTTACCAATTTTCACAGTTTGTGCGTTTTATCTGCTATTATGTCAGAATTCAGAATTTTCGGTTTAACACATTGATGACAATGTGAAGTTTAAGTGTGGGGGAGTATTTTGCATATAGATTTTTCAAAAATTTTGCATAAAAAACCTTCAACTTGTAGTTATTTTAGAGTCACTAGCATACTTATAGGTATGTTTACATAGAGATTCTGACCGACATAATTGAATTTGGAAGTGTTAGAGAACTACATTCGAATATTCTTAAGAATTGGAGTGTTAAATAATGGATTTAATCATGCCGGTGATGCAAATTAGGAGCATAGTGGAATGCATTATTAGAGTTACTGATAAATCATTAGTGGAGACTACCTATTTTCATATCAACCAAGGCACCATACCAAATTATCCTTGTAGCTGACTAAAGAGCTTTCTTTTAAGTGTGTGTCACCGTACGTTAATTCCGGATAGAATGGTGTGTTACCCAACCTCCCACCAATAGAAGCACTATTTTTGATCTCTTGAGTGCTAATTTTGTCAATCATAAGGGTGACATTTATAGACGAAAACCACCTTCTTGTAGTTTGATTTGCAGGCACCATTCTCTCTCTCGCCAACAACAGGTACATAGAAACATATCATCATCAACAATGGAGCGACATCAAAATCTATAAGGAAAGTTGAAGACGTTTGAGGTTTACAAGCAACAATACAAGGAAGAGAGAAATTTCATATTCAAGTAAAGCAACATACAATGAGCATATTTTTATATACATGTTGAAGACTTACACATAAGGAGCGGAATTTTATATCAAAGTATGAAGACTTATTTACAAGAGTGAAGAAAATCAAAAGATGAGAATTATTGAAGTTTATGATACAAAGACATTACAAGTTGTGAAGATTAAAGTGGTAAAGTACTTCTTTCATGGCCATGTTAATTTTATTTCATATTTATTGTTTTAGTTGCAATCTCTTTATACCAAAAAATAAATAAATATATATATATATATATATATACAAAGAGTTTTGCATTTAGGTTGTTATTTGTTCAATAAGGCCATGTGGAAGAAAAATATATAAAGAAGTTTCAAGCAACAAGGAAATTGAGGAAAAGAGTTATAAATTGTCGAAGTTCTATAAGTTCAAGAGTTTATCATCAACGGTTGAAGATCGAAGACCAAGATGAAGAAGACGAGCCGAAGGAAGGAAGACATTTCTATTGGATGCTGTGAGAGTGGTGCTTTCATCATTGCAATCAGATGTGAAGGTGGTAAGTACTCTCATCGTTGCTAAAGTGGTTGATTTCCTTTCTTAGAGATCATCAGAAAAATATATTTGTTTTCCACGATTTTGTGGAGTCTCCAGAAATAATTCAGAAGGTTACCTTCCTACCATTCAATGTGTGTAGGATTCTCTCTTCATTACTACCTACACACATGTGAGACCCATAAAAAAGCCGTCTTATTGAGTGCAATTATCATAAAATCCTTTTAAGTGAGGCAGAAGTCGAGGCGAAATGCTTATTGATCGTTCTCAAACACGCGTTTCTCTCATTATGGTGTGGTTATTTCTCACTCAAGATTAAAGAATGAATATGTTCTTTGGTATTTCTAACTTCTTATTACTAGCATGCAGAAATTCTATGTCCTCATAGCTCTTTGGATGCTTGGGAAGCTGGAACGCTTTGAAGTTGGAGTAGGTTTTGTGGGTATATCTCTAGTAAGACCTCACGAGACTATAACTCGTCCACTAGGGACACATAGGGGTTTAAAGGCCTATTATTCATGTTAAGAGTAACCGTATCCTCTGCGATATGGAGTTGTTGTATTTAGATAGTTTGCTCGAGGACTAGCAAAAGCCAAGTGTGGGGGAATTTGTTAAGTGCATATTTTGCATATATTTAGTGTCGAATCCATGATAGTATTTGCTATATTTTCTTGCAAATTATTGTATATTACGTTTGTTTTTCTTTATTTGTGTTTTGCTAGGTAAATCATCCAAAAGAAGCGAAATTGCACTTTATTGTGCAATTAAAAAAGTTAGCTGCAAGCGGAGAAGGGTCAAAGACCAAGTGGAACTCATGCGATTCTAAGAGTTCTTGATATCATCTCAAAGAGGACGAAAAGACGAAGCCAACGGCGAAAGAACAGAGTCATTCCGATGTCGTATGAAGAAATTACCAGCATTCGAAGCTAGTCAAAGGCGCGCTATTTCTGAATCTACAGATTTGTTATAGGCACCCATGTTTATTACTCGAGGAAGCCACAGAGCAAGAACTGAACTGTCAGTCTTGCAAGACTGAAAGTTGATTGCGTCGGGAAGAATAATGGCTGACGTTGATGACTTATGAGAAGAACTCGATAGAGATTGGTGGAGTTGAGCTTTATTCGTTGCTCCCGACAGACGAGAATAGAAGATGGAAGCAAGTTAAGGTTGTTGTTAATGGATCTGGTTGAGTTGCGATAGTTGGCAGACTTTCAGCCTAGGAACAGAGAAGAATAAGTGGAGCTCGAGCTGTTGGTTGACTGTGATAGAAAGAAGATGGACATTATTTTGGAAGTGGATTTTGGATGATGCCATTGACATCGAATGATAGAGGAGTCTGTGGTGATTCTCGGTGATGGAAGAAGGTGAACTGAGATATTGATAGGAGGCCGAGAATGGATTTTATAGCTAACGGAAGTACACAATGGGTTTGGTTGGATAAGGACAGGGAAGTAATGTTGCTGGCTGTGGGTACGCAACAGAGAATGAAGGAAGAACTGAATGGGAATGAGCCTGATCGACGGCAACCCTAGATTGATGGTGTCTGCTGCTGCCATGATGGATAATGCAACTGACGATGGAGTTGGCTAGCAGCTGCGATGTTGATCAATGACGAAGTTGTAGATGTCAAGAGATGGCAGAGAATGCAAGGACGATAGATCTACAGTGCTTCTGCCATCAATGGCGATGAGTGTCGCTGTTATCGGAGAAGAAGGTGGCAATGATCATTGAAGTTGGTAGTAACGATCATGACAGATGGAGCTGTTCATTGAGAGAGAATAATTCGAGTTCGACTGGCAGAGAAGTTGGAGCTGTGAACATACGGATTGAAGAAAAGTTGTTGGCTGTGGTATTATCGAATATGGAGAGCTCGAGACGACAGGGAATAATGGGTGCTGCTGGTAGTCGACGGAAAGATAGGCAGTGATGATGAACAATGGCAGCGTTTTGCAGCGAGTGGTAGAATGATGAACGGCTTGAGTTACTACAAGTTTTCTTACGATGGAGTTTGGATAAAACAGGGTATGGAGGTTTGAGCTCAGTCAAGTTTGGCAGAACTCAGATGTTGAAAATATTCACGTATAGCCTGGTATACGTGAGTAACTGCTGGAAAAGTAAAAACTTTAGGGACTTCAGAGTTTTCACGGAGACCCTGGTATACGCGGGAGTTATTGGTTTGAGTTGAAAATCCAGGGAACAAAAATACTCACTGATAGATGAGTATCCGAGGGTTACTGACGAAGAAAGTGAAACTCAGGGTAAATTATTCTTCACGGAGGGAGAAGTTGCCGTGGAAATTGGTCGAGAAACTAAAAAAATACCGTAACTTTAAAAACTCATGGTGGCTTGAGTGCCCGTGGTTTTGACGAAGGGAAACCAAAATCCAGCAGAAAATTTTGCTCACGGACAGAGAAGTGTCCGTGAAAGTATGGGGAGTTTGGGAAAGGGTGATCCTTTATATACCCCAGAAAATATTAATGATACCCTCATTAGTTAGTTAAGTTGGTTATAATTTTATTTACATGAAAGTCTCGAGATTGTTTGAAATTTTTGATAACGATACCCTGTCTATATATATTCCCATATACGGAACCCTAAAAATAGAATAAAATATGACTACAGAATATTTGCAACCGAGATTAAAGATCCATGGAGTTTGATTAGGATTGAAACAGCTGAAGATGCTGCTAATGCTATGATCATAATCTTAGGAGTCCTAAAGATAAAACATATGTATTTCCCATCTTCATCGGTTAATCCATCATTCCACGTAAAATAATATCTAATCGAAAACAAACCCTAACTATTACCAAATTAACAATACCATAAGCAAATCAAAATCAAACCCAAGTTAGTAACATTCAGAGACCCACTAGTAATATTGCAAGTAGTAGTATTGTTAAATCTTTTAGTGGTCCAAGATTTCAGCCTTGATTCATCATGTTCCATTAGACCTTGATCAAAGATTGCCAATTGCCATATTGATTGTGTGTTTTTTCTGTGATTGATCGAAATATGTCACTCTTAAATTTTTAATTTTCGTCCTTCCATTTTTATACTTATTCGATGGTTTAGGATTAGATGTTGAATTCGTATTTCATTGGATATTGTTATTGGAAATCAGTGTTTCTATCGTCTTGTTCAGGGAATCGGGGTATAAAAACTTAGTATACATGATGGGGTAGGTAGATAATTGTTGGGGGTATATAGATAAAGGGGTACCGTTAGTATTTCTGGGGGTATATAAAAGAACACCCTTGGGAAAAATCCAGGGAGAAATATTTCCCACGATCATCAGTCTATCCGCGGAAGAAAGAAAAGAATAAATGGGCTGAACTTAATCCATCTATGCGGCCCATTACCTATTGGGGAAATTAAGGGGAGACCCAAAAAAAAAATCTCATTGTCAGGCCCATAATTAATTTTGGATACCTTGACACCCATAATATTTCGGTCACACCCATAATTATCCAAAATTATTAAAACATGTCTGCATGATATGCATCCGCATGACGTGTTATGCATACTGTTTTTTCAGGGATAACTTGTTATGCATCCTAATTTTTCAGGGGTATAATTGGCAACGCAACTTGGATATATCATATCTAAAAATCCGCGCCTTGGAATTTTACAAATTTTATATCGTTGGAAATCTTTTTAAGAGAGTTACGCAACGAGTACAAACAAGAATATCAAAATTTTATTTTTCACGAAAAAATCGGAGGTGATCCTCACTTTAGGCAAATTTTTCGAAAACTTGATACATAACCATTATGCAGCTACCAAAAACGATGCATAACACATTCTGCAGACGCATAACGAATTATGCAACCATTGTTCCAATTGCATAACAAAGTTATGCATCTATAACAAGTTATGTAGCCATTGTTTTGGTTGATTTTAGTGCGCACATAAAAAATTTATGCATAATGCAACCATATTTTCGAATGCATAACAAGTTACACATCAATTTTCTCGACGCATAAAAGATTTTGCAACAATTTTCTCGATGCATAATGCATTATGCAGCCGTATTTTCGGATGCATAACAGCTTATGCATCTATTTTCGAGACTGCATAACATGTTATGCAGATATTATTATAGATGCATGACAAGTTATGCAGTCTTTGTTTTTGTTTGTTTTAATAGTGACAAAAAGTTGATGCATATCGTGTTATGCAACAGTTTTCTGGACTGCATAACAAGTTATGCAATAAATTTTGTATATGCATAATAAGTTATGCATCCATTTTTATAAATGCATAACATAACCATTCGCCTCAAACCTTGTCTTCGCATTTTTCCTTGACTTTAGTTCTTCCCTCTGACACCGGATATCTCTAGTCTTCACCTTTTCATCATCGTCCCCCATATCAATCAGACACCCGCCCAATTGTGATCTTTGCAATTCAACCAGTTTCTTCACCAACCCCTCTTCTAACATAGATTCCACAGCTTCTTTTCTCCCGAAATACCCAATTTCAAGAACACAATCCAATGCTGTAACTCTAATTGATGGTTCATTTTCAAGACCCAATAGTTTGATAATCTCAGGGATTAGACCATTAGTTTCAATTTCATCAACTAATGGACTTTTAATAGATCTGATTAAACTACACAGAACTTGAATCGAACATGTTGAAGTTGAAGAACCCATTGAAATGAAAGCAGGAATTATTGGACCCATTAAAACTTCAACAACAAATACATCTTTGTTGAATTCGACTAAACCCCCAACAACAAAAGTTGATGCCTCTTTCAATTTCACAGAATATTTCGGATTACAAACAACTGTTTCAAGAACATTGAAAACCTTAAATTTAAGCACTAAATCTTGTAAATCTCTATTGAATCCCTGTAAAACCCTGTTTTCAAAATGCGTTAGAAGCTTTACCTTTTCATCATCATCGTCTTCATTAGTATCTCTGTCTGTGTTTTGCACAAATTTGACAAGATTTTCAACGCTTTCGCGATCAATCCACACTTGGATTTCTGTTTCGATTGATTCAGCAAGCTTTGAGATCTCGTGATTAGTGATTCGACGACGGATGAATGATGTAGATCATCTCCTTCATTGTTTATACAACTTCATCAATAAAATCTATTCACTTAATTCGGACACTTCTCTCACAGATCACTAGAAGATGAAGAACATGGAAAGAGAAGAGAGTGAGAAGAAAGAAGAATACTTTTCACGAAGAAAATAATTTTCCAAAAAATGGGTTTGCTGATAATTTTTTACGAAGAAATGGGTGCGCCCGTGAACTTTTTTGAGTGTGGGTTTCACAGTGGGAAAGATGCAAAGAATGGGTCTCCCTGTATTTTTCACTTAACTATTTAGTTAGACTTATGCCAGTAATGAGCGTATCCCATTAGTTGTTTACCAACTTCTTTGCATGACCATGACTTGGACCGTGGTGTATTTTGGGTGTCTTGGCTAGTATTTGGCAACCTACTTTGACCAGGATTTATGCACGGGCACAACTACAATTGGGACACATATAAAAGAGATATTTCTATCAATCTTTTAATTTTTTAATCAAGTTTTGGAGAGAAGAAGACAAAGGAGAAAAGCTAGGGTTTTGGAGCGTTCTTCATCACTGTAACTATTTATTTTCCATTATTTTTTTATGAAACTCATGGGTTTTATTAGTACCATGAGTACCTAAACTTCTTAGTGATTGAGGATGAATTCAAAGTTCTAGACATGATTTGAGTTATTATATAAATCTATTTTGAAGTTTTTCACATAATTAGTGATTGTTTTTACTAATTAGAATTTTTATGATTAATTGATAGATTGTTTAGGTGGCCAACTGAACTAATTTGTTGATTCAATAAAATTCTAGTATTGAATTAGGAGATAAGTAATAGTCAAATAATTCATACAAAAGTAGAGAACACAAGACCTTGCAGAGGGATTTTGTATATCGATTGTGTGTTTAAACAACACTAGAAAGTGGACCTTGAGCTAAGAGTCTAACTACTAGGATCAATCTATAATTCACAAAAGATAAAGCATTCGAAGAAATTACACCTTGAGTGAGCTACTACTAGGTGGTTTAGACGAATAGAATCTGGTATTGAAGAGCTTTCGTACCCAGTGATATAAGGAATTTAGGGGATAACACTGAGCTAGTTGTTATTCCACGGTTGGTAATAATTTGTGATTAATTATATTAATGGATGAACATAATAACTTGATGACGGTTTAGTAACGAATAAGGATTCCCTGATCATATTTCTATCCATTGCTTGCAACTTAATTATTTTCAATTGCTTTATTTACTTTGTTTACAATCTAAAACAAAACCCCCCATTGTGACACTTTTGATAACTAAATTTCCCTGCTCTTCGTGGGAACGATCCTTACTTCCATTATATTACCATCTAATTATGTGTAAATAAGTAATTTAATTTGAGTGCACCTACGACACGAATCACACTCCTCGTGGGAACGACCTGTACTTGCCATTTTCTACTATTTATACGTTGTGCACTTGCAGTATTTATTGTGGGTTTTCCGAACCTACCAACCTGCAATACCAGAAATACCACCATTGTTCAACTTAAGAACTACCATTACATATCCATTACATGTTCAACAACACAACCTCATTTCTTTGCTCCCAATTCTAATTATAATACTAGTTAGTCTGCACCTTAGCTCAACAACCACCAATACAACTCCAATGCTAAGTCCAGCTCATATTTCTCTAGCCGCTAGTCTTTCCCCAACTACAACTTCTCAATTCAAACCAACATCACCTGCAACTTTAATCTCATTCATTGTACAGAACCATCCATGCATCTTCATATCTAAACAATACCTTCCTGGAATTCAACCTAAGTTCACATTCATCTCAAAATCGACTGCAATACATACTCAAACCTAATCTGCAACTTCTATTTTAACCACACTTCACTCCCAACTATAATTCAATAAACATCCTTAGCTGCAATCCCATTACCACTTATATCAACTCAATTTGCTTCAAATGCAACTCAGCAACAGCCACGGAACCATTACTAGATAACTCAACTCCACATGCAACAGTCATCTCAACAGTAACTCCATTTCCATTTCATGCTAACACATACACATATCTTGCAACTCAAATGCAAACTAAGATATAACCACAATTTCCATTAACCATCAAATACACAAAACTAGATATGTATAACTCTGCTCAAGTAACCATGAAAGATAATTACCTCAACTAGGTTCTTCTCAAACATGCATAATCAATTTCTTCTTCACTCAACTCGAAACTAACATCAACCTTCCAACTTCATCACCAACAGTTCTCAGCTAAACCCTAAATCAAATCCCAATTCCCAGTATTGAAACCCTAATTCATTGATCCATCATTTGCCAATTATAACTTAATTCTAAGTGTAATTCCACTCAATCAATCCATACCCATCTCTAATCACACCTTCTTGAACATAAATTTCATCCTCTAAACCTCTTTTGAGTTCATCTTATGAAAACCTAATTCTTTGATCATCTCCAAAACAACTCCATAATTGTAATTAAACCTCAACCCTTCTATTCTTCATCCATCAACAACCTAATTAACCTATTTATTCCATACAAATCCAATAATTAATTTACAAACCTTAACTTGTCTTTTTATAATTTAACTCTTCAATCTCTAACTGTTTTTCTCCTCCCTAATACACGACATCATCACCTCCATCCTCATTGATTCTTCTTCATCAATCGATTTCTTATCAACAACCCATTACATGATTCACAAATTTTTAGTAGAAAAGAACAGAGAAGAGAAAGAGGAGAAGCAGAGAAGAAGAGGAAAGAAGAAGAAAAGAGAAAGTTAAAGTCTTCTCTCGACATGTTTTGGTGATAAGTCCAACGACCCATAATAAAGGCACCCACCCAAGCGTTAATGGCAGCCAGGTCGGTTAACTGATATTTTTACCTTTAAACAAAACTGATGATATTATTTTCGCCCGGTATCCGGTTGGCACGTTCGAGTAGCATAATTCGCATAACTTTTCGAGATCTATTCAACGGTACTAGTTTCGTATCTAGATCGTTGTTAGATTAAATTCTATTAATTAACGTTCGAGTTAAACTAATCGATTCATTATCAGCTAATTCATCACTTGAATGGTCTAATAACGTTGACGAGCTTGAGGGTCTTTACAGCGGGCCCCCTTTTTGTGCCTCCATATTTTGTGTTGATTAGAGGCTTCAATGTACCAGCTAAGCATGCAGAGTTGTATACCAGGATATGGGAAAAATATGGTCATATTTCCATGACCAAAAAACTCACTAGCCGATTTGCATTGGTTAAGCGTGTGGAAGAATCTATGTCCTCAATTAACCATATGCGCAACGTGAATGGCCATACCGTTTCCGAGGATGTGGTCTCAAGCTGGAAGTTTCACCGGGATATGTGTGTAGACTTTGATTTTAATGCCTCCTGGTTCTGCAAGGGATTTTCCAAGATCCAAAGATGGAAAGCGAAGCGGTTGATGGTCCTTCTGCAGATTTAATTAATCATCAAGAGGCGGAGGTAGATAAGTTGTCCCAAGGGTTGGAGAAGTTATCTATGGAGATGAAACTGAAGTAGGAAGCCCTTTAAGATATGCGGGACGTCCTTTCCAGGAAGAACGAGTTGTTGTTGAGCGATTTCCCTTGAGCGTGTTACTTTTCTGAAACTCCTTTCCTTAGTTTTTTTTTTTTTTTTTGAAAGGCCAAGAGACGCCTAGATTATGGTTCGGTTTTCCTTTTGGATTGATGGATGATTTCTTTTTATAAGAGTTTTTGGATTATTTTGGGATAATGGTGTTTTGATATGTTAAATTCTGAGTTGCAAGCGTATGTAACAAATCATCTAGGAAAATTGTGAAGTCATGAATGTTGCATGATGGGGGAAAGTATGGGATGAAACTTGGGAATAAAACGGTGTTTGGTTTCAACGTGGAAACCCATAATAATCGGTTATGTATCTTGATCGGACTTACCATTTTTTTTTTCATTTATCACCTGCTTCAATAAAACGGATCCCAAACCGCAAGTCCGCGTTTTATGGGTGGCAGTCGAATCATCTTGAGAAGTCCCCAATTATTCCTCATTGTGTGATTATTGATAACTGGCCGGCGATCCTGAGCGGATTTTTGCTTTTCCCTCTGTGGAAGTCTCAGTCAGCTCTTGTTGTATTGCGACTGATAAATGGGTCATTGATCTCTGATCGGATCAATTGTTGCTACCATTCCGAGATCAAAATCGAACGATGAGTTCGAGAATTAACAGCGTAACTGAAAGATCAATCCTCCCACCGTGGTCGCCAATTTTTTAAGGGTGAAAACGGTTTCTGCTGCTTTTGGTAATTTCGGGTGTGTGGGTGAGAAACAAATTTTAACCCTAAACAATATACTGCAAGGGAGTACTTTAGATTCGAGAGATCAATCTTTACAAATCCAGGCAAAACCAAGAAATGGCCGTTCCATACTTGCTTCGGTCACAAAGTGAAGGAGAAGGGTTGGTTTTGGGGAGGAAAGAAAAGAGAGTGTTGAGATCAGAATAGTTGATTCTGGAAGAGTAGTAGTTTTACGACTTGTATCAGAAAGCGAGAAGCTAGCAAATTTTTTTCTAAGTATTGTATGCTCATGATGAGAACTTATTGTTCTGATGAAATAGGTAAGACCTATTTATACAAGTCGTAACCCAAACGTACTCTGGTCTCGTAAGAAATAGAAACGGCTGAGTAAAGTGGAAGGATGTGGTAATGGGTAACATCTGGAATTGATGTTCCATAATGAAATAAACGTTTTACCATTATCCTTGGTTTTACAGACCGACTCATTCTTATGACACTTTCTTGTAACGGGCATAGTGTACGCCATAGGCTGTAAACTTCCAAACCAAAACCTTAATGGGCATCCCCCAGTTTGTGACATGTGTTGATGTCTCGAGTGTTTTTCATGGGAAAATATGTAACATGGCGTTATGTATGGCATGGTGGCATGCCAGCGGCCATGGTAGAGTCGGCGTGTCTTTTCCATAGAATAGGCGCGGCCAAATTAGGTTTCAGATGCAAACGGTGGTGTTTGTCCTTGGGCCGGAAGTTTTCCATGCGTTTTGGTGGAAAACTTGGAGGTCCGAGATCTGTATCTCATGTGGAAGGGTGGTCGTTGATTTTTACAACCCCCTAGTAGCCAGCGACATAGTTTAGGCTGGCATGGATTTTCCATAGAGTAGGCGTGGCCATATTAGGGTTTAGGTGCCAACCGTGTCATTTGACCTTGGGCCGGAAGTTTGTCATGCGTTTTGGTAGCAAACTTGGAGGGTCGATATCTGTATCTCAGGTGGAAGGGTGGATGTTTATCGTTGCAACCCTTCTGGTAGCCAGCAGCATAGTTTAGGACGGCATGGGTTTGCCATAGAGTAAGAGCGGCCAAATTAGTGTTTAGGTGTCAACCGTCTTATTTGACCTTGGGCCGGAAGTTTTCCATGCGTTTTGGTCTCAAACTTGGAGGGACGAGATCTACACCTCAGGTGGAAGGGTAACCGTTGATCGTTGCAATCCTTCTTGTAGCCATCGGCAAAGTTTAGGTCGGCATGGCTTTTCCATAGAGTGGGCGCGGCCAAATTAGGGTTTAAAAGAAAACCGTGTCATTTTGGCCATGTGCCGGAAGTTTTCCATGCGTTTTTGGTGGAAAACTTGGAGGGACGAGATCTGCATCTCAGGTTGAAGGGTGGCCATTGATCTTTGAAACCATTCTGGTGGCCAGCGTCATAGTTTAGGCCGGCATGGCTTTGTCATAGAGTGGGCATGGCCAAATTAGAGTTAAATTAAAAACCGTGTTATTTTGTCCTTGGGACGGAAGTTTTCCATGCGTTTTTGGTGGAAAACTTGGAGGGAGGATATCTACATCTCAGGTGGAAGGGTGTCCGTTGATCGTTGCAACCCTTCTGGTATCCAGCGACATAGTTTAGGCCGACATGGCTTTGGTATTGACACGATGGTGCGGATGGCATAGTTGGCTTGCCTTGGCGCAGAGACGTGATTAGCATGGTTTTCTAGTGGCATGGTGGTGTGGATGGCATGGTTGTCCTGCCTTGGCGCAGGGACGTGGCTGGCATGGTTCGCCATAGGTACGGTGGTGCGGCTGGCATGGTTGGTGTGCCTTGGGGCAGAGACGTGGATGGCATGGTTTTCCATTGGCACGGTGGTTCGGTTGGCATGCCTTGGCGCGGAGACGTGGCTGGCATGGTTTTCCATTGGCACGGTGAGAGAAATAGGGTTATGCATATATATATATATGTGATGTCAGTTAATACTAAGGGTTCTGCCGTGGAACATGACACATGTATATACAAAAAAAAAGGTACCCTGGTAATTCTTACATAAGCACATTGATTGGTTCAATAAATACGCAATTGTTCATAGCGACATCATGTCGGATATGCGGTTTTACGATTTTATCCCTAAGCTAAAAATCACCATTAACAACATGTTATTTTATTTGCAACGTATAAGTTAAGAAATATATTTGGTGAATGACTTCCACAGTTAAGGTTGTGGAGTCGAAAGATTATTTATATCTTGAAAAGAGATACATAATTGATTGTTACTGTAACGATCCTCGAGCTCGTCAACGCTATTAGACCAGTCAAGTATTGAATTAGCCATTAATGTCTTAATTAGTGTAACTCGAATATTAATTATTATAATTAATTTAATCTAACAACGATCTAGATACGAATTTAACATTGTTGGAAAGATCTCGAAAAGTTATGCGAATTGGATTACTCGCACGTGTCATTCGGATACCGGACGAAGAAGAAATCACCAGATGAGTATGAAGGGCAAAATATTCATCTTGCAGCTTAGCCGACATGGGTTCCCCATATCATTTGGGTGACTCCCTTTAGCAATTTTCTTGGCTTTATCTCAAACCAAATCGAGAGAAACTCATTCTCTCTTTTCTTCTTCTTCTTCATTCTTCTCTTCCTTTCTCTCGTTCCTCTGTTCTTCTTCTGTTCGAGTTTTGAGTGATGAAATCGGGTTTGAGAATCAAGGGAAGATGCTACAAATCAAGCAATGAGTGTTACAGGTGATGTTTATTATAATAGATGATTTAGATTCATTAAAGTGGTGAAACAGAGAATCAGAAGTTAGGGTTCTCCGAGTTTGAGTTTGGTTGGAGTCGAATTTTCTTGCATGTTAATGTTTGATGAAGGACAAAAGGTGGTGTTTCTGAATCGAAGTTTTGAAGCTGTTTTGATGATCAATTAAAGAGAAATATATCTGTGAAGAGTTAGGGTTTCACTGAAAGTGCATAGAGGATTCAAAAGATGGAATTAATATTCTAGAAGATTAATTGAAGATTGGTTTGACATAATTAGGTTAAGGCTGAAGAAGAAGTTGTGTTAATTTGGGAATCCGATTTGAGAAATTGAAGAATTAGGGTTCATGTTCTTCCCCAATTTGAGTTAGGGTTTAGCGAGAACGCTGGTGGTGTTGGTTCGATTGATTCAAGTTGAAGAAGCTTAAAGGTAATTGTCCTCTTAATAATTTACAAAAGCTATTGATTTCAGTTAATAAGTTTATGAATTTATGGATGATGAATGCGTGTTGATATACAAAGAGTTATATGGATTGTGTTTAACTGAATAAGGGAATGATTTTACGGATTATATAAGAGGAGATAGGGTTAATGAAATTTTGTTGAGTTGAGTGTAGTTGTGGTTGAAGCTCAGGAGATGGAGTTAAATTGATGAATGTTGTTGTTGATTGAACTGAGCTAATAGTTTGTTGGTTTCTTAAGATGGCCTATTGAATCAATTATGGAGTGAAGTTATTTTGAGAATTGAACTGTGATTGTGAATATGATGATGATGTTGTTGCTGGGTTGGTATTGTAGAATGCAGGGATGGAGTTGGAATTATGTTAATAGAGGATTTGAGTATATGTGTGTTAAGATTGTGGAAAAGATAATGATATTGCAATGGCAGTTTAGTTGTGTTGGTTTTTTGAGTGATGGTTGTCTGTGTACTGAAGATGCAGGGGAAAATGCTTGAGATATGTAGAGTGAACTAGTGAGGGAATTGTAATTGGAGTTGAAATTGCAGAGTGAATGATGCACTGGTGTTGGGAATGAAATTTGGTTAAGGATGAGTTAAAGATGAGTTGAATTGAAAAATGCAGGTGATAATGGTGAATGAGTTATTGGTGGTTGAGGTAATTGAGATTAAGTCAAATTGTGTAGAAGTGTGGTTGAGTCTGTTCAACCAGTAAATGTAGTAAACTGTAAGAGGAATGAGTTATAGATGATGGTGTGTGTGTGTTGTTGAGTGTTTCACTTGTGATGATGTTGAAGAGTGATGGAATTGAACTTTGGGTAAAGCCTGGAATCAGGTTGGTAAAGTTTATGTTTGTAAATTAAATTTGAAATTACTTTTAAATGAATGTTTTGATGTGTATGTTTAGTCTGTTAGAATTGAAGGAGGATGAATTAGAGTGTAGACTGTTAGTCATCCCGATCAAGTGTCCGACTTAGCTGACTCAGTTATTCTGACTGATTCGGATCTGTTGACTCATTGATTCCTATTCGACTCAGTTGACCATTAACCCCGGACCTTGACCTTTGACTGTGGACTTGACCTTTGACTTACATTGACTGTTAGTTGACCTTGGCCCGTCAGTTTGACCGTTAAGGACCGTTTGTTGACCAGATGGACTGGGCCTTAGTTTAGTGGGCTTTTTAGTGGACTTGGGCTTAGAACCAATATTCATATTGTACATGAATTGGACCTCTTATGGTCTGAATTAACATCCGGTTCCTTCTACAAAGTTGTAGATACTCATAAGACTTAGCTATTAGACTAGTGAATCAACCCAATGAATTGGTAAATCTTTAGATACGCAAGAGATGGATTATGAAGATGTGAAGAACCTTAGATGGGCTTAAGAATTATAATAAAAGGGTATAAAAACGTAAATGGGCTTAGGACTATTAGTTAGAATTGTATAATTCTTGAATGAGCCATTTTGGCTAGAATCTTAGAATTCTTGTGTGATTAACAGTTAATTATTAACAACGATCGATTCAAAGGAAGAACCAGTGGATCGTGGATCTCGAGGAAGGCGTGGCCTGTCTTCAAAAAGGTGTGGGAATGCACTTAACTCTTTGTATTCATTATTGTTGCTTTTATAAAAGTTTATGATTAACGAACTCATGCATTGTCTGTTCTTGCATTCCATGTTTTGTTTAAAATGCATTATGTTAATCTTGTTGGTTCTTTGAATCTTTCCACAATGTGGAAAGGACTTGTAATGTGTTGTCAATATGAATTGTTACGGGAAACGAGAATTTCCACTTGTGGTATATAGGATACGCTCCTTCACATTTATACCTACTTTAATTCAGCTTTTATTGTTTAGAGCATTGGTCATCATGGGCTTGGTGGCATCCATATCTAAATAGGTGTGAATTGCCGGGTAGGGATTTACACCATATTAGTACATTGTTTGACAAAGGAGTTTGTTCCGTATACATGTATGATTATTTTCAATGACTTAGTCACTGTTTAAAATTTTCGGAAAAACATTATTGTTTTCCAAATTTTGCATATGATTACTTAGAAGGTTAAATGTTAATTATTCCCACTTCAGTTTCTGTGACAGATCAGAGTTGCGCATCGAAAGCTTCACGGGTTGACCTCACTAGTAGATTAACTTCTGTTATGTTTACCTTGTTGTATATTTTATTTGAAAACCAAATGACTATTATATATGTATCATTTGAGAGAAGATTTTGTATATATATTTTTGAGATGGATTAGTTTTGGGTCAAGTTTTGTAGCAGATTTCTTAATTGATTGTTTAATTAAATGTTTTGGAATTTTAGTGCCTCTTATTTAGTTAATCTCTTGGATTAGTCAGCTGCTAGCTTAGGGGGCGCTACAACTTGGTATCAGAGCTCATTATTAGATCTTATATGGTAGACAATAGTAATAGCCAGTGCCAGTTAGTGAACTAGATTAGCTTAGTACTGGGTTGGGTTTGTGAGATAAATCTTAATCACTAAAAGCTATCAATAAATAAAATATTTATTTGATTGATTGAATTGTTTTGGTTGATTGTTTGTCTGTGTAATGGAGTAAAAATTGTAGGGTACACCAGTACTTTAGCTAATAAGAATTTGAGAATAATTGATCTAAAAAGTATGAACACATAAATAATTGAATACTTAAAATAGTAAGATTAGTACTATTGATAAATCTTAAAAATCACATAGGTCCTTATTGAGTATCTTGACTTACATGAAGAGTAAACAAATTATAATTACATAAATGTTAATAATATTTTGAGACTTAATAAATTTTGTAAGAGTAGTTAGAATAATAGTTCGACCATCAATGTTAATAATAAAAATAGTAAAATAGTAATTATAAATGAAAATAATAGTAATACTAATACTAATTTTAATAAATTAATGTTAGCATTTATCTGATAGTATCATATTGAACTTAACTTAACTAAAATCTTATTCAAGATATATAACGATAAAAATAATAATTATGATTAAATAATTAAGGAAAATTAATAAAACTTGTACAATTGAGTTTTGTAAATTAAACTTATTACAAATTAGAAATATATGATTTTCATCTAAACTAGTTAATTAATATATTACTTACTAGGTATTAGACTTAAGAAGGTGAGGATACAATATATAAAATAAAAATAATTAACTTGTTAATAATCATGTACCGAAATTATCTTTAATCTAACAAATGATACAGTGAATCTTTTAAAATGAAACAAATAGACATGAAGTAATAATAATAGTAATCAGATGCTTAGTGTAATACTAGAATTAAAAGAAAATAAATTCGTATATTGTTAGGATCCTTCTTCGTAAATAGATTTAATTATCTTTTGAAATGGAAAATTAGTATGAAGAAATTAAATTGTTAGAATTTAAATTAATATTATATTAAGCATAACTTAAAATTAAAATCTCAGTAGCAAATATATAGCGATAAAATAATGATTAAGGTTGAATAACCATGGAAAAATTATTAGTGCTTATCTATGATTAAGTTTTGCAAAGTTAACTAATAACAAATTAGAATAATATATTTTGCGTTTAAACCAGATAGATAAATAAGACTTATTAAGTAGAAATAAAAGAACGTGAGGTCATATAAGACACATAATAAAGATTAAACATGTGAATGATCTTATACCTAAATTATTTATAGTTTAATAAATGATTCACTAAATCACTAAAATACACATGAAGTGATATTTAAAGTACTTGAATGCTTAGTACAAATTTGACTTAAAGGAAAATAAATTTTGTATACGAATAAGATACTTATTAATACCAAAACCTAAAAGACTATTAAGACATATTAAATTTTTATGCGGACTCAAAATTTAAATCATATTAAATTACCAACGCCAATATTTAACAAGATGTAGTATACGCATTCAATCTGAATAAATAAAACATATTATATCAATCCTTTCGTGAAAGTAAAATTATATTTTACAAGATTTAGGCTTAATAAAATTAAACTAAAAATCCTTACTAAGTAGTTATTATGGTCATATTTTAGTTACACTGGTAATAATCAAATAAGAAAATTTGATAAAACAATAATGAAAATGATAATATAATTAAGACAATAATTTTTGATAAGATAAGAAATTAATAACATTATATTTTACTCATTGCTATAAAATTTAGAGTTATTGTAAATGTCATTTGAATAATAATTATTGGATAGTAATAGCAAAATGTAATTTTTATTAATAGTACAACTTAAGGATTATTTAACAATAAAATTATATTTAAGGAAATAAAGTTAGATGAAAACAAATCGAGTATTAATAATAAAATTAAACTTAGCGTTATGATTAATTACAAATTAACTTTTATCGGTCTAAGTAATAAGGAATAAATGTTATAATAATGATAAAAGTATTAACACCAAATAATTATGGAAAAATTGTTAGCGGTTACTTATTATAACCAAATAAGCAAATAGATACATTGGAAATAATGATAGTAAAATTTAAATAATCGATATAACGTTAAGTTATTCTTAATTAGTACATGAATTTAAAATCTATCTAGTTATAATAATATAGTCTCATTTGGAATTAAAATTTGATTTCATTAAAATAAATAAATAATAGTTACTATGAATAAGATAAAATAAAATAAATTTTGATGATTAAATTCCTTAATATGATGTGAACTATTTAAGTATTTTACAAAGTAAAATTTTGAGTTGCACAAATTACGATAAAAGTTTAGAGAATAATTAATCTTAATAAATTAGCACATAGTTAATCTCCAGTGTGGAATAGTGAGGTTGGTAATTCTGATATGTTCAGGTGATACTTGTTAGGTAGTTGGAATTATCAGGCGTCGCGAACCTAGACAGGGCAACTGCATTCTTGTATCACTATGCATTGAAGGGAGACTTGCTTCTATTAGTGAACTAATATATCCCAAATTTTAATGAGAAACTTTATTATGGAATATCTTCAAAGTACTTAGAACCAGTAAATTATTGACATATAAATTAGTGTAGAGAATCCAAATCTAAAAGTCGTAGTTTCCATTATAGAGATTCATTCATGTAAGAAACTTAGACTTCCCTATTGATAGAATCTAAATCAGTGTAGTTGAGCTTAAAGCTACAAATTTTAGATTTTAGTTGTAGAAAGCCATATAGGTTGTGATTTGTTTTATGTTGTTGCTCTTAGACAAGAGATGGGATTATTCTATAAGGTGGGGAGTATATGAAGACCAGAAGGATTGATCGATTTTCGAGGACGAAAATAATATAAGGTGGGGAGAATGTAACGATCCTCGAGCTCGTCAACGCTATTAGACCAGTCAAGTGTTGAATTAGCCGTTAATGTCTTAATTAGTGTAACTCGAACATTAATTATTATAATTAATTTAATCTAACAACGATCTAGATACGAATTTAACATTGTTGGAAAGATCTCGAAAAGTTATGCGAATTGGATTACTCGCACGTGTCATTCGGATACCAGACGAAGAAGAAATCACCAGATGAGTAAGAAGGGAAAAATATTCATCTTGCAGCTTAGCCGACATGGGTTCCCCATATCATTTGGGTGACTCCCTTTAGCAATTTTCTTGGCTTTATCTCAAACCAAATCGAGAGAAACTCATTCTCTCTTTTCTTCTTCTTCTTCATTCTTCTCTTCCTTTCTCTCGTTCCTCTGTTCTTCTTCTGTTCGAGTTTTGAGTGATGAAATCGGGTTTGAGAATCAAGGGAAGATGCTACAAATCAAGCAATGAGTGTTACATGTGATGTTTATTATAATAGATGATTTAGATTCAGTAAAGTGGTGAAATAGAGAATCAGAAGTTAGGGTTCTCCGAGTTTGAGTTTGGTTGGAGTCGAATTTTCTTGCATGTTAATGTTTGATGAAGGACAAAAGGTGGTGTTCCTGAATCGAAGTTTTGAAGCTGTTTTGATGATCAATTAAAGAGAAATAGATCTGTGAAGAGTTAGGGTTTCACTGGAATTGCATAGAGGATTCAAAAGATGGAATTAATATTCTAGAAGATTAATTGAAGATGGGTTTGACACAATTAGGTTAAGGCTGAAGAAGAAGTTGTGTTAATTTGGGAATCCGATTTGAGAAATTGAAGAATTAGGGTTCATGTTCTTCCCCAATTTGAGTTAGGGTTTAACTGAGAACCGCTGGTGGTGTTGGTTCGATTGATTCAAGTTCAAAGAAGCTTAAAGGTAACTGTCCTCTTAATAATTTACAAAAGCTATTGATTTCAGTTAATAAGTTTATGAATTTATGGATGATGAATGTGTGTTGATATACAAAGAGTTATATGGATTGTGTTTAACTGAATAAGGGAATGATTTTACGGATTATATAAGAGGAGATAGGGTTAATGAAATTTTGTTGAGTTGAGTGTAGTTGTGGTTGAAGATCAGGAGATGGAGTTAAATTGATGAATGTTGTTGTTGATTGAACTGAGCTAATAGTTTGTTGGTGTCTTAAGATGGCCTATTGAATCAATTATGGAGTGAAGTTATTTTGAGAATTGAACTGTGATTGTGAATATGATGATGATGTTGTTGCTGGGTTGGTATTGTAGAATGCAGGGATGGAGTTGGAATTATGTTAATAGAGGATTTGAGTATATGTATGTTAAGATTGTGGAAAAGATAATGATATTGCAATGGCAGTTTAGTTGTGTTGGTGGTTTGAGTGATGGTTGTCTGTGTACTGAAGATGCAGGGGAAAAGGCTTGAGATATGTAGAGTGAACTAGTGAGGGAATTGTAATTGGATTTGAAATTGGAGAGTGAATGATGCACTGGTGTTGGGACTTGGGACTGAAATTTGGTTAAGGATGAGTTAAAGATGAGTTGAATTGAAAACTGCAGGTGATAATGGTGAATGAGTTATTGGTGGTTGAGGTAATTGAGATTAAGTCAAATTGTGTAGAAGTGTGGTTGAGTCTGTTCAACCAGTAAATCTAGTAAACTGTAAGAGGAATGAGTTATAGATGATGGTGTGTGTGTGTGTTGTTGAGTGTTTCACTTGTGATGATGTTGAAGAGTGATGGAATTGAACTTTGGGTAAAGCCTGGAATCAGGTTGGTAAAGTTTATGTTTGTAAATTAAATTTGAAATTACTTTTAAATGAATGTTTTGATGTGTATGTTTAGTCTGTTAGAATTGAAGGAGGATGAATTAGAGTGTAGACCTGTTAGTCATCCCAGTCAGTGTCTGACTTAGCTGACTCAGTTATTCTGACTGAGTCAGATCTGTTGACTCACTGATTCCTATTCGACTCAGTTGACTGAGTTAACTCGTTGACCATTAACCCCGGACCTTGACCTTTGACTATGGACTTGACCTTTGACTTACATTGACTGTTAGTTGACCTTGGCCCATCAGTTTGACCGTTAAGGACCGTTTGTTGACCAGAATGACTGGGCCTTAGTTTAGTGGGCTTGTTAGTGGACTTGGGCTTAGAACCAATATTCATATTGTACATGAATTGGACCTCTTATGGTCTGAATTAACATCCGGTTCCTTCTACAAAGTTGTAGATACTCATAAGACTTAGCTATTAGACTAGAGAATCAACCCAATGAATTAGTAAATCTTTAGATACGCAAGAGATGGATTATGAAGATGTGAAGAACCTTAGATGGGCTTAAGAATTATAATAAAAGGGTATAAAAACGTAAATGGGCTTAGGACTATTAGTTAGAATTGTATAATTCTTAAATGAGCCATTTTGGCTAGAATCTTAGAATTCTTGTGTGATTAACAGTTAATTATTAACAACGATCGATTCAAAGGACGAACCAGTGGATCGTGGATCTCGAGGAAGGCGTGGCATGTCTTCAAAAAGGTGTGGGAATGCATTTAACTCTTTGTATTCATTATTGTTGCTTTTATAAAAGTTTATGATTAACGAACTCATGCATTGTATGTTCTTGCATTCCATGTTTTGTTTAAAATGCATTATGTTAATCTTGTTGGTTCTGTGAATCTTTCCACAATGTGGAAAGGACTTGTAATGTGTTGTCAATATGAATTGTTACGGGAAATGAGAATTTCAACTTGTGGTATATAGGATACGCTCCTTCACATTTATACCTACTTTAATTAAGCTTTTATTGTTTAGAGTATTGGTCATCATGGGCTTGGTGGCATCCATATCTAAATAGGTGTGAATTGTCGGGTAGGGATTTACACCATATTAGTACATTGTTTGACGAAGGAGTTTGTTCTGTATACATGTATGATTATTTTCAGTGACTTAGTCACTGTTTAAAATTTTCGGAAAAACATTATTGTTTTCCAAATTTTGCATATGATTACTTAGAAGGTTAAATGTTAATTATTCCCACTCCAGTTTCTGTGACGAGATCAGTTCTTGAATAAAGCTTCACGGGTTGACCTCACTAGTAGATTAACTTCTGTTATGTTTACCTTGTTGTATATTTTATTTGAAAACCAAATGACTATTATATATGTATCATTTGAGAGAAGATTTTGTATATATATTTCTGAGATGGATTAGTTTTGGGTCAAGTTTTGTAGCAGATTTCTTAATTGATTGTTTAATTAAATGTTTTGGAATTTTAGTGCCTCTTATTTAGTTAATCTCTTGGATTAGTCAGCTGCTAGCTTAGGGGGCGCTACAGTTACAACTACTTAGCTATTCAACAGCTAACATAGTGCAATATGGACACTAACAAAAGAAGCATAAAAACAACATAGAGAATCTCCCTGTAAACTCGTTCCTGTGGTATCGTTTACTGATATTGTTGCGAGTCTTTAGCTCTTGGGTTGTTAGCTTTAACACCTCCCCTCAAGTTGTACTGTATTTGACGGATGTGCAACTTGCTACGATTAATTTTATATCTTGGTGCATGTAGACCCTTTGTAAAAATATCTTCCAGCTGATCCTTAGAACTGATAAACTTGACAACAAGCCTTTTATCCGCCACCCTCTCTCGGACAAAGTGATAGTCGATCTCAATGTGTTTGGTTCTTGCATGAAAAACCGGATTAGATGTTAAGTAAGTCGCCCCAAGATTGTCACACCACAATATTGGTGTAGTATGTGTAACACATAATTCTTTAAGTAGAGATTGCAATAACACCACCACGATACTCATCCTCAATACTTGATTTAGAAATAGTCTTTTGTGTTCTTGCACTCCATGAAATCAGATTACCACCAAAATATATGCAATAGCCACTGGTAGAGCGCCTGTCATCCAAACTACCAGCCCAGTCTGCATCCGAATATTCTTGGAGAGAACAATCCTTGTTACGTTTCAGATGCAAACCATAATTAATTATATTCTTGAGATAGCGAAGGATCCTCTTAACTAATTCCCAGTGCTCATCATAAGGATCATGCATGTATTGACATACCTTATTAACTGCTACTGAAATATCTGGCCTTGTTAGATGCAAATATTGAAGCGCTCCAACCACACTGCGGTACATAGTTGGATCTGAAAACTTGGTGGTACCAACCTTTTGGATTCTTGTAGAGATATCTAGTGGTGTACACACGGGTTTTACACCATGTAGATTTGTGCGCTTAAGAAGATCAGCAATATATTTTCTTTGTGTTAACACCAATTCATTAGGTTGTCTCAGAACCTCCACCCCTAAAAAATAAATCAAATCACCCATGTCCTTTAAAGCAAAAGCTGCACCAAGATCCGAGATTAGCTTTTGTATCTTATCTGGATGAGTGCACGTGATAATAATGTCATCCACGTAGATAAGAACATAAGTAATGGATTCTGAAGATTTTAAAATAAACAAGGAACTGTCAGAGATGGATCTGATGAACCCTAATTGCTGCAAGTAAGTACTTAGTTTAGAAAACCAAGCCCTCGGCGCTTGTTTAAGTCCATAAAGTGATTTATGTAGCTTGCAAACATGGTTTGGATATTCGGATCCACATATCCAGGTGGTTGACGCATATACACATACTGACCATGGAGGAAAGCATTTTCTATATCGAGTTGTTTCATCTTCCACTGATTCATAACCACTATCGAAAGTACAAGACAGGTGGTATAAGGCTTAATGACAGGGATAAACGTCTCGCCATAGTACAAACCCTCTTGCTAATTATAGCCCTTAGCTACAAGACGAGCCTTGTGCTTGTCTATACTCCCATCAGGGTTCTGTTTCACACGATAAACCCACTTCAAGCCAACAACATTCATGCCCTTTTCATACTTTACCAAGGAAAAAGTGCTATTACGAATCAAGGCATTAATATGTACATCCATGGCTGATTTTCACTTAGGTTCTTTGGAAGCTATGCTGTAACATGTAGGCTCCATATAATCTTCATCTATAAGTGCTTAGATGCAGTTAAACACATCTTTTTACTAGTTTGACAATACCAACCTTTGATCGTGTCACCATGGAGTGTGTTACTAATTGTTCTTTGAATTTCTGGTGCTGGTTGCTGCAGTATTGCTGGTGATGATTGCTGCTAAACAGATATTGCTGAAGAAGAATCTGAGTTGTCCAAATTAACTAAATTAGACAACTGTTGAGGTGGCGATATGTTTTGTGAGGTAGACATAGCTGGTGAATCTCATGTCCTGCTGGTACTACGATCTGGTGAAACTTCTGAGTTGGCTTGACTATGCACATGCGATAGATCAGAAGTAGTTGGTGAATCAACTGTAACATGTTGTCTAACAAATGGAGGTGATAACAAAACACTAGTGCTGGAAGGAGTTTTACCTTGAATTAGGTGAGGATCGTTCTACTTGAGAGACTAAAAAGGGAATGTACTTTTTTCAAATCAAACATGTCTCCATATGTAGATCCTGCCTGTTTATCGATGAAAACACACATATCCTTTATGGGTATTGTTGTATCCTAAAAAGATACATGGAAGAGATCTAGGATCTAGTTTTGTTTTATTGTACTGCTTTAGGCATGGATAGGCTAAACACCCAAAACAATGAAAAAACTTATAGTCTGGTTTCAGGTTAAAAAGAAGCTCTAAAGGTGTTGAACTTTCTGACATAGATTTTGGTATCCGGTTTATAAGATAGGTTGCAGTGGTGAATGCATCAGCCCAAAAAAATTTGGGCATATGCGCATTAAACAACAAGGCCATACCTGATTCTGTAACATGTGGAATTCGTCGTTCTGCAAATCCGTTTTGTGGAGATATATGTGGACATGAAAAACGATGTTGAATTCCAGAAGCATTGAGATAAGATGTAATTTTTTTGAATTCTAATGCATTATCTGACTGGAAAAACTTTATTTTAAGGTCTGTCAACTTATCTACTTGTTTATGGAAAGTGGTAAAGGTTTGCATCGCATCAGATCGTTGTACAAGAGGAAACACCCAAGTAAAATGAGGGAAGACATCCATTATGAGTAAAAAATAAAGAAAACCAGACCTTGATATATTGGGGGAAACCCAAATATATGACACAACTGAACTCAATGGTTTGTCATAGACAGTACTACTGGAGGAAAAGGGCAACTTCTTGCTCTTACTAAGATAGCAAGAGTGACAAAAATCAAAACTCTTATTGGAAATAGAAAGAGAATTCCTAAGACAAATTTGAGACAATATTTTTAACATGGGATTTCCTAATCTTTGGTGTCATAATGGGAAGGAAAACGATATGTTTGCTTGCGGAATTCTTGCATTGTCCAGCTTGTCTAATCCTTCAAACATGTACAACCCATTCCTATTCATCCCTCGTAGCAGAATGATTCCCGTATTCTTTACCTTCACAAGAAAATGAGAATTGTGAAACTCAAAAAACACATTGTTGTCTTTACAGAACTGACACACATAGAACAAATTAGTTTTGATTTGAGGAACATGGTATATGTTATTTAACAAATAAGTTCTTGCGTTGTGACTGAAAAACCCATTACCAACATGAGAAATTTTAAGGGTATTACCATTTCCAACATGAACCACTTCAGTGCCATCGTATTCATGAGGTATGGTGAGGTTTTTCATATCTGACGTCAGATGATGAGTCGCGTCAGTATCTATTACCTATTCATTTCCTCCTACACCATTTGGAAGAGAAATATATGCAGATGGTTGATGAGCTTGGTTGTTGCTAGGTTTGTAACGAAACCAACAACGGTCCGCCTGATAGTTATCCTTTTTGCATATTTGACATGGCTGGTCAAATTTTGGACTATTTCTTTGAGATTGTTGAGATCGACGATTTCCCAAGTTGTTGTTATGATACTGTGATTGTCCACAAAACATTCAAGTTTTTGGGAAGAACATATCAAGTACGCAATAATGGTGCTAAAGTACTTCTAAACCCCAAATAAATACATTTGAATCGAGCTGGTATAACCAATTGAACAAAAGACACCATTCAACAATAACCAATATCATATTCAAGAGAACAAAATAACATTTAGACCAAAATTCTTAATGACCGAGATCAACAATCATAATTTAAATTGACCATTTATATGATATATATGGACTTATCTTAAGAATAAAAAAACAGAACTATGCATGTTCTAAAAAAAAAAAAGAAGCCATATTCAATGTAAAAAATACGCGTTAGTTACATACCTCATACATTGGTTCCTGCTGTATATACACAGAACCGGATCATGGATCATCCTTGGTCACGCACAGCCTAACCAAATGGAACAGAACAGGCCACAACTTGAGCATGACAGGAATGGACTGGACCAAAGATTTTTTTACATATTCGCTTTATCCTCTTTTCTTCCACGGATTTGCTTTCGGACCAGAGATTTTTCACATATTCGCTTTTTCCTCTTTTCTTCCACGGATTTGCTTTCTCCTCTTTTCTTCCACGGATTTGCTTTCTCCTCGGAACAGAATAATTTTCCTTCCATAAATTATCCACCGACCGGAAAAAATTAAGATCCCCAAATACCTAATTACATATGACCTAAGCTTCCATTTACAAGCTTCTCATGATTAATCAAAATATCTCCTTCTTAACGGAAGATTGAAAAGGGGAAAAAAATTAGAAGTACCGAAATTAGTCTATGATAGGGATACCGATTAATGAGAACCAAAAAAAAAAAAAAAACTTTCTTTAGCAGCAGGGAAGAGCTCGTGATTGATAATGTTTTTTAGTAGAATAATAAGGAAAGGTAAAGAGACAAAGGATTTCTTATTGATAACAGAAACCATATTATATAGCTACAGTATCCTTTATATACATATAAAAGGGAAACCTTAGGTATCTAGTTGCGCCGCACATCCATGGACCGTCAGCCCTGTAACAAAGTTAGAAATATAATGATAAGTTCGCGGGTAAAATTTGTCTTTATAATAAAATAACAAAGTTAAAATAGAGAATCGATTAACTCAAATTATGTGGGTCCACAGATTCTGCTTTTAAAAGCTAGTGCCGAGTAGCTTTGAAAAGCAGGCCTAAAATGAAAATGCTTCTCTCCAAAAGCACTTTGAATTTTTTTTACCAAACGAAATTTGTGGTAAAAGTTTATTACAAAGTGCTTTTGATAGGGGAAAAAAAAAAGCAATCCCAAACAGGGCTAAAAAAAAAGTGGGTTGAGAATTTTTAGGGTTTATAGTACATATTGTGAGAGAGTTTTGCTGAATCCAAAATATACTAAGTATATACTAACATCTTGTTTGTTTGCAGCTGACTCATCTGAGTCATCTGGGTCTGAGTCACCTAGACCTGACTGAAATCACATGAGTCATCTGGATCCGAGTCACTAAGGTCTGACTCAAAAAATATGTTTGTTCATTGAGTCAGACCTGACTCAGCTAACTGAACTTTTGTGGACAGAAAATGCCCTTTTGCACATTTTTAACCATAAACGTTTACAAACATCACAAGTTGTTCTAATGTATTTAACAACCTTCTTTTGATGCAATTAAACATGTTATGCATCATAAAACAATAAAATCCAAAGATTGAAGTCCTAAAAACATAAAAGAGACAATAAAAATCAAAAGGAGACTAGCTATCTCATCACGTAAATTGTTCATATGTAATTGCTCTTGTCTTCCAAAGAGATGAGGTGCATTTTCTTCCGTTTCGGCTTTCTGTATTTCATTCATCTCAATTTCCTCATTCTCATATTGTTTAAACAACCAATCATCTAATGCATTGCGGCATAGAAATTTATGTATTGACATGCAAGCAATGACGATATCTCTTTGCGTCTCAAATGAGTAAGAAGTCATTTTACTTAAGACTGGAAACCTTGCTTTCAATACCCCGAATTTTCTCTCAATTACATTCCTTAGTTTATCATGGGATTGATTGAACTTATCTTCTTTTGTTGATGCAGATACTCTTCGGTAATCCCCTAACCAATACATTATGTTGCGATATGGACACATAAACCCCTTTGTGTGGGAGTACGCAATATCACATAGATAGTATTTGTATGTTAACGTTTAAGAAAAATATTAAGAAGTCATGCTAATGAAACTGCATCAAGAGGAAACATATATACTAATCCAAGGTAAGGAAAGAAGAATGAAACTGAAAGGTATAATGCGAATGACCAAAGTGTAAAACAAGAATCCCTGTCAACTACATTGAGAAATATTATGTGGCAAAAGATAAATGGAAGAATGACTAACAACGTCACTGAATTAAAAATGTTGAATCCGAAGCAAACCAATGACATACATAATACTTTACCGAGCCCTATAAAACGTAATTCATATAGACTTCACTTGATTTCATCTTTGGGAAATTTTCTAGGCAAACAAACAAGTTGATGAAATCTCATGTATTTATCTCATTCATGGCCTAACATTAAGTATTAACTTTTTGCAAGTACTAATATAGTTGTGTCCAGAAACAATTACTACTATATTATAGCCATAATGGGGAAAGATAAAGAATGAATTGCAGAAGACAACAAAACCCCAAAGTTCCATATGAAAAATCCTAAAAGTTATCTTATTTGCTTTATCATCTTATTTATTCTCCATAGAGAACTAGAATAAAGTAAAACAAATACAAGACATGGGTAAGTTGAAACAGAAGAGAGCGTGCTAAAAACTGAGAAAGTAAACAGAGGAGAAAGGTTCAAAAGATAAATAGATACTGCTAACATAACATACAGTTAGAAAGGTTCAAAACTAAAATAACATAGCTAAATCGAAACACAAAATACAGCTTCAGGGGAAACTAAAACACTTTCTAGATGATATTATGAACTACTTATACCACTAGGTGTTCATAGGACACATTATTATACCGTTTAATACTTATTGAGCTTCTATTCAGGCCTAAAAATAAGTTTTCTAAGGATTTACATTACCTGGTGTGCTGTGGTTTCAACAACAAGCTTCTTCAGTTCTTTATCCAGACCTAACCACTGAAAAATTAGATAAAGGGAGAGCAATGTGAACCATATTAGAAATTTATTATCAATATCAATGTGAATAACACACCAAACAGAATATGAATCAAAACTCTTAAAAAAGTTAAGGAAAACAAACTTATCACCGTTTCAGTAGCATTTTTTTAGCACCATTATCAATCAATAGTATTTGTTAAATAAAGGAATAACCTGCCAGCAAAATTAGAAATGAAACCAAACTGCTAATATCCTTGACATCTAATAAAAAACTGACTCAATTTTCCAAGGTACACACCTTATCATGTTTAGCTAAATGACTGTAACTAACAAAATTGTTTGACCTCCATAAAAGCTTTAAACTACCACCACTACACTACACCTCAATTTACCACTAAAACAACATATTTGAACTTTACAACAAAACCCAGAAAGGATTTATCATTAACCCTTAAAAAGGTAACAATTCAAACATTAAAATAAATAGAAATCACAAAATTAGAGATTGAACATGACATTAATGCAAATGCAGGAGTTACAATTCTAAACAGCAAAAACCTAAAAAAAAAATCTAGAAGAAAATCCATATGCTATCATGCTTAATGATCATACTTCTCTCCTTGGAATTTTCACAAACATCATCTAAAGGCTAAAATTACACCCATCAAATACTCAACCAGCACATCAAACCATCACAGAAGAAAAGAGTAATCAAGTGTGTATGTGCACAGGAAACCCCTGGCTCTAAAATAAAACAAGATGGAACAAAATTATTATACCTTCACAAAACTTTAATCTTTGTCCCTCTTTGTAGGACCAGAATATCGCTACAACGCTATTCCTGCGATATTAACAACGTTTCTGCGAGCGTCACTGCCAATTCTTTAACAACATTTCACGAGCGTCACAGAATATCCAAAAGAAACTGACAATGGAAGAAATAAAAGAAGAATATGTTGATCCTGCGATTGTCATCATTCTTACGATAGAGAATATTGTAGCGATTGCGATGAGATCGCAGAATAAATCCGAAATGAGAGGAAAACTTAGCTATCATCCATTATGAAAAGCCCTATATAAAGGGCTCGATAGATCCAGAAAAGTATGATGTATTTTTGAGAGTTGAAAGAGTCTTGAGGAGAGAGAAACTTCAAGAGAATATTTGTAATCTTGAATTCTTCCAATTCTGTAAACATTTCTGAGATTTGAATAGTAAAGTGTCGTTTAAATCTTTGAAATTTAATTGATCTCCAATAGATTTCTATAGAATCTTAACAAGGGTGTAGTGTGGGAATTCCTGCAACTATATTTTGGCGCCCGAAACAGGGAATGAATTAACAAAAATTTAAGAGAAAGCGAAGAAGAAGATAAAAATTGTTCAAGATTAAGAAAATCATTAAGTAAATCGGTGAGACAATTGAAGGAAGAATGATCAGAATCAAAAAGGATTGTAGAAAATTGGAATGTGATATGGTAACAAGAGCAATGGTTGATAGATTTCATGAAAACATTAAGGGGAAGATACATAAACGGGATTTTGAAGGAAGGAAGATTATGACAGTGGAGAAGATATCATCATTAAAATATTGGGAAAAGCAGGAGATCACATTCACAGCAGCAGAAATACCACAAGAAAATCTAGGTCATATATCTTCTTTGGTAATTATGATGTCCGTTATACCAATGAGAAAGGGAGAATCAATAAAATCTGAAGAATAATGGGCTATGAATAGAACTTTGGTAGATGCAGGAAGTTCTGTGGATATAATGTTCTATCATACTTTTAAGAAAATGGGATATAAGGATGAAGAAATGTTTAATTCTACATATCATATTCATGGCTTTGGAAAATAATTAACAAAACCTAAAGGCGAGATAATGGTACGAATTCCATTAGGGGAGATTGAAACACAAGTAACGTTATGTGTGGCAGACGTAGAATCACCATATAACATGATATTAGGAAGACCATGGATACACGCAATCAAGGCTGTAGCATCAACGTTGCATCAATGCATCAAATTTCCTATACCCAGTGGAATTGGAGAAATTAGAGGAGACAAAAATTTTTCTAAATTGTGTTACCAAATTGAAGTAAGAAATTGCGAAGAACGTCCAAAATCTGAAAAGCTCATGAGAAAATTGGCGAGAGAAACAAAGAAGGAAGAAGAATTTAAAGTTTACATGATAAGAGCAAAAGAAGGAAAAGGAATACCCAGTGAAATTCCACAAGAAGGAGATGAATTCGCGAGAATTAAGAAAGCACCAACACCAATGGGAGAACCTGAAGCCAGTTATGTCGCAGCAGAACCAACAAAGGAAATAAATATTGGGAGTAAAGAAGAGCCTAAAATGCTGAAAATAGGGACTAGAATGGAGGCAGATGAGGAAGAAAGAACTATAAATCTTTTGCGAGAGTATGCACATATCTTCGCGTGGAGCATGGATGAGATTCCATGGATAGACTCGTCAATAGCATGTCATAAATTAGAAATCAACAAAAACATAAGACCATTTAAGAAAAGAATAAGGAAGATCGCAACAACATATCATTCTCAAATAGAAGAAGAATTACATAAGATGCTCGACGCATGAATTATAAGGCAAGCAAAATATCCAGAGTGGATTGCAAATATGGTAGTGGTCCCAAAGAAGAATAAGGGGATAAGAATTTGTATGGATTTCACTGATTTAAACAAGGCTTGTCCAAAAGATAGTTTTCCATTACCAGATATTCCACAGATGGTTGAATCAGCAGCATGAAATGCTAGAATATCATCGTTGGACGGATATAAAGGATATAATCAAATCCCTCTCGCTGAAGAAGATCAAGAACATACCGCATTTTTTGCTCCAAGAGGATTATATTGTTATACAAAGATGCCACTTGGCTTACGAAATGCTGGTGCAACGTATCAAAGAATGGTGGAGAAGGTGTTTGGAAAGTGGATCCACAAAACATTAGAAGTGTATGTAGATGATATGTTGATCAAAAGCAAAGAAGCTGAGAACCATATGCAAGATTTGAAAGAGATTTTCGATCAAATGCGGCAATTCAATATTAAAGTGAATCTTGATAAGTGTACTTTTGGAGTAACTTCAGGGAAATATTTGGGGTATATTGTATCAAAAGAAGAAATACAAGTTGATCTAGAAAAGGTACAAGCAATTCGCAATATGCCAACACCTGAGATGGTAAAAGATATGAAAAAATTAAATGGACTCTTAGCCTCGCTAGGAAGGTTCATTTCGCGATCTTCAGATAAGTGCAAACATTTTTTCGATATACTCAAGAAGGGAACAAAGTTCAAGTGGACATATGAATGCGAAAAAGCTTTTCAAGGAATAAAAGAACATTTAATGAACATAACTATTTTACAGAAAGTAGAACCAGGAGAAGAATTATTGATTTATCTTGCAACAACCACATATGCGCTAAGTTCTGTGTTGCTGCGAGTGGATGCAGGGGTAGAAAAACCAATTTATTACATTAGTAAAACATTCAATTCTGCAGAGAGAAATTATTCAAAGATTGATAAACTAATTCTAGCATTGGTACATAAAACTTTTAAACTTCGCATCTATTTTCAAGCACATAAGGTCAAAGTGTTAACGAAAGTTCCAATTGAGTCAGTAATGAAAAATTCAAAGAGATCAGGCAGAGTTGAGAGATAGAATGCACAAGTAGGGCACTTTGATATACAATATGAAATTTTATCCTCGCCAAAATCACACGTCATCGCAGAATTCTTAGCTGAATTTCCTTTAGAAGATGATGAAGTTGTGGAAGAGATGATGGATGTAGAAGAGGAATGTGGATATCCAAAAGAGCTATTAACAGAACCCAATAGATGGGAAATATTAGTGGATGGATCATCCAACGGATAAGGGAATGGAATTGGAGTTGTTTTCATATCGCCAGAAGGAGAAAAAACAACTTTTTCATTTAGATTAGAATTTGCATCCACTAATAATGAGACAGAGTATGAGGTTGTGATCCATGCTTTAAAATTTGCGATAAAAATGAATTTGGAAAATGCCAGAATCACCAGCGATTCACAATTGGTTATTCGATAGATAAAAAGAGAATACACAACAAATGAACCATCCCTGAGAAAATACAAAAGACTCGTTGAAGAATAATCTTCGAGAATTCCAAAAATAAAATGGAGACACATATCAAGGAAACATAATAGGCTCGCAGATGCTTTCACTTTCATATCTAGTATGATGACAAATCCATTGGTAAGATAAATAAAAATTCAAACACTTTCATTTCCATCTATAAACAAAGAAGAAAAAAAGACAGATGTAATGATGGTAGAAGCTGGCGAGGGAGAACCCACGAGCAATATCACGGATTGGCGAGCAGATCTTCATGCATACTTGGTGAGAGGAGAAATTACAAGAAATAGACTAGAAGCCCACAAGTTGAAAAGTAGGCAACCAATTATGAGCTAAGAGATGGAGTGTTATATCGCAGATCTTTTAATGGACCATCGCTAAGATGTTTGACGAGAGAAGAATGACAAAAAGTATTAAAGATGTTACATAATGGTGACACTGGTAATCACAGTGGAGGAAGATCTTTAGAATATAAAACAAAAATGCAGGGTTATTACTAGCCGTATATGCATGAGGATGCAAAGCAACTCTCAAGGCGTTGCGAGGATTTCCAGCGATACGGAAAAAAGATAAATGCACCAGGAGCACCATTATCATCTTCAACAAGTGTATGGCCTTTTGGGAAATGGGGGTTGGATATTGTGGGACCATTTATACCTGGTTCTGGACAAAGAAGATATCTGATTGTCGCAACAGATTATTTCACAAAATGGGGAGAAGTAAAGGCAGTACAACATATTCGCGATAAAGATATTTTTACATTCATCTTTGAAAATATAATCTGCAGATTTGGGATTCCAGCACAATTAGTATCTGATAATGGAAAGCAATTTGAGGGACATAATATAGAATTGTTACTCAATGCGTTTAAGATAAAATATGGAAAGTATACTCCTTTATACCCACAAGCAAATGGTCAAGCTGAGGCAACTAATAAAACAATCTTAGACATCTTGAAAAAGAAGTTAGAAGGATACCACAGAGCATGGTGCGAGAAAGTACATAATGTAATATGGGCTTACAACACAACTAAACGAGAAGCAACTGGAATGTCACCATTTTGTTTTACATATGGGGTAGAAGTTGTATTACCAACAGAAGTTGTTATTCCTACAACAAAAAGAGAAGCATGGGAAATAAATTTAAGTGCCGGTATGATACTGAATAAGTTGGATGAATTAGAAGAAAAAAGAGAACAAACTCTACAATATATGGATAATTATCAACGCAGATTAGCTCGTGAGTACAACAAATGTGTTAAGAAACGCGAATTTCAACCTGGCGATCTAGTGATGCGAGAAACACCAAGTTATCAGCGAGAGAGTGGTGGAAAGTTGGCGAGAAAATGGGATGGACCATATATCATCAAGGAGATAATTGGAACTGGGGCATACAAACTAATGGATCCTGAAGGAAGAGATGTTGGTCAAAGACTCGATAGACCATGGAATAGATTATTTCTGAAAAGGTATTATCAATGACATCTTCTACAAGATAAGATATACTAGTATGTTATATGATAAAACAGGTAATAAATTCTTCTATCTCTATTTACAACTGAAAAATTCTTCTGATAACAAAGCACAACAAAAACAGCGAGCATTATCGCAAGAAAAAAGAATACAAATTTCGCAGAGATTAATAGAATGGGACGAAACTTTATGGCGTGCACCCTAGTTCGCGAATAAAATTTCGCAAGAGGCAAATGTAAGACCTAATAGCACGTCATAGGAGGGGGTATCTCTTGACATGATTCAGGGGTAAGGTTAACCGCTGCTGGATCCTGAGTCATGCAGATGTTGGGGTTAAAGAAAACCTGTAGGTACTGAATATCGCAAGATAATAATTCACGAGTATCGTAATAAATAAAGGAGAAAAGAGTTATAAAATGATGCGATGATAGAAGTAGCACGGAGAAATACGAAGTTTTGCGAGGATGAAGTAATTTTGCGAGTATGAATTGCGATACTTCGCAATTCATATCAATTGTATAAGTTTTACTATAAATAGGAGTTCAAATGTAAAATTAGGAGGTTCTTTTAGTGAGTGTTAGAAAATATCTTAGGAAAGAGAATAGAGAAAGTTGTAACTATTCTAGTTCCATTTAGATACTTCTTTGTAATCAATTGAGAACATTAATAAGAAAATTTTTATTCATCATCAAGAACTTCTTGAGTTTTTACTAATTCTATTGAGGGTGTAGTTGTAGGTTATTCTGCAACTACATAATTGGCGCTAGAAACAGGGACTTGAGAATTGTGGTAGCCTAAATTTGAGGGAATTGTGGAAAATTTGAAGATCAAATGAAGTCAGTAGATGGAGATTTCAAAAAAGAAGAATGTAATATGATCACAGAGACAATGATTGATGAATTTCATAGTAATATGAAGCGAAAAATATACAAGCGAGATTGTAGAGGAAGAAAGATCATGGAGGAAGAAAAGATAACAATTTTAGAAGAATGGGAAAAGCAAAAAATCACATTTTCAGTAGCAGAAATTCCAAATGAAGACTTGAACCACACTTCACCATTGGTGATCACATTGCCAATCATGCTAGAAGATAAGAAAGCTGAAGAAAAATGGAAATTAAACCGAATTTTGGTTGATACAGGGAGTTCTGTTAATATTATATTCTATCATACACTTAAGGGGATGGGAATTAAAGATGAAAAAATCATAAATTCAAAGTGTCTTATTCATGGATTAGGAAAATCTACAACAAAATCTAAAGGAGAAATCGTGCTGCGAATATTACTAGGAGAAATCGAAACACATGTAATCTTTTGTGTGATAGATATGGAATCTCCATATAACATGCTGATAGGAAGGCCGTGGATTCATGCGATCAAAGCTGTTGCTTCAACATTACATCAGAAAATCAAATTTCCTACACAAAATGGAATACAAGAAGTTAAAGGAGATCTTGATAGTGCAAAATTTTGTTATCAAATTGAAGTAACACAATGCGGAGGAAGAGCAAGAAAGAAACAACTTCATAGGAAACTTGCGAAGGAAACAAGAAAAGAAGAAGAATTCCGAGTGTATACAATAAGAGCAAAGGAAGGAGAGGTATACCAAATGAAATTCCAGAAAAAGAAGGGGAACCAGCAAAAATAATTAAAGAGCCAACACCTATGGGGGAGCAAAGTCCAAGTTATGTTGCAATTTGAACCAACTAAAGAAATAAATATTGGAAGTAAAGAGGAGCCTTTATTCTTACGAATTGGAACTAAGATGGATTAAGAAGAAGAAAAAAGGACTACTGATCTTTTGCGAGAATATAAAGATATCTTCGCAGGAAGTGTAGATGAGATACCAGGAATTGATCCATCAGTGGCGTGTCATAGATTGAACATAGATAAAAATGTAAGACCATTCAAACAAAGAATAAGGAAGATATCACAAAATTATCATGTACAGATAGAAGAAGAATTACAAAAGATTTTGGATGCAGGGATCATAAGGGAAGCAAAATATCCAGAATGGATTGCGAATATGGTCATTGTTCCGAAAAATAATAAAGGAATAAGAATTTGCATAGATTTCACTGATCTAAACAAGGCATGTCCCAAAGACAGTTTTCCATTACCAGATATACCACAAATGGTGGAATCAGCTGCAGGTCATGATAGAGTCACTTCACTTGATGGATATAAAGGGTATAATCAAATATCACTCGCAGAAGAAGATCAAGAACATACTGCCTTTTTTTGCTCCAAGGGGTTTGTATTGTTATGTGAAGATGCCATTTGGATTGCGGAATACGGGTGCTACATATCAACATATGGTTGAAAAAGTGTTCGCGAAGTGGATACATAAAACTTTGGAGGTATATGTAGATGATATGTTGATAAAAATCAAGGAAGCTAAAGACCATGTGCAAGATTTGAAGGAAATATTTGAGCAAATGAGAAAGTTCAACATCAAATTAAATCCTGAGAAATGTATTATTGGGGTTTCATCTGGAAAGTTCTTGGGATACATAGTATCAAAGGAGGGAATACAAGTTGATCCAGAAAACATCCAAGCAGTTCGTGACATGCCAACACCTGCAAAGTAAAGAAGTACAAAAGCTAAATGGACTCTTGGCTTCACTTGGAAGATTTATTTGCGAATGTCAGATAAGTGCAAGCATTTTTTCAACATACTTAAGAAGGGAGCAAAATTCAAATGGACTGATGAATGTGAAAAAACTTTTCAAGGAATCAAAGAATACCTCGCAAATACATCTATACTACAGAAACCAGAGAAAAACGAAGAATTATTGGTATACCTCGCAACAACTCCATATGCTCTAAGTGCAGTTCTGTTGCGAGCAGACTCAGGAGTAGAAAGGCCCATTTACTACATTAGTAAAACCTTTAATGCAGCAGAGAAGAATTATTCTAAAATGGAAAAGTTAATCTTAGCCCTGGTTTATGCATCATTCAAGTTACGAATATACTTTCAAGCACATGTAATAAAAGTGGTAACCAAAGTCCCAATTGAATCAGTCATGAAGAACACAAAAAGGTCAGGAAGAATAGAAAGGTGGAATGCACAAGTAAACCATTACAAGATAAAATACGAAGTGTTGTCATCACAAAAATCACAAGTCGTCGCAGATTTTTTGGCAGAATTTCCTTTGGAAGAAGATGAAGCGAGAGAGGAAATGATGGATGTTGAAGAAGAATTTGGAAATCCAAAAGACTTGTTAACAGAGCCTGATAGATGGGAAATTCTAGTGGATGGATCATCCAATAGTGAGGGAAATGGAATTGGAGTCTTGTTAATTTCACCAGAAGGAGAAAGAACAACATTCTCATTCAGACTAGAATTTGCATCCACGAACAATGAAACAGAGTACGAAGCTTTAGTGCATGCATTAAAGATCGCAATAGAAAAGAAGCTTGAAAGTATAAGGATAACAAGTAATTCGCAATTAGTGATTTGTCAAATTAAAGGGGAATATACCACAAATGAATCTTCTTTGAAGAGATACAAGAAACTCGTTGAAGAATTATCTGCGAAGATACCAAAATTAAAATGGAGACATATATTAAGAAAATATAACCATCTCGCAGATGCTTTTTCATTTATTCCAAGCATGATGACAAATCCAAATACAAGAAATATCCAAATACAGACAATTCAATACCCATCAGTGGACAAAGAGAAAGAAATTGAGGAAGCTATTGCGATGGAAGTAGAAAGAGAGTTATGAAACAACATCGCAGATTGGAGAAAAGAAATTCATGCATACCTCGCAACAGGAGAAATATCCAGGAACAGACTAGAAGAACATAAATTAAAGAGTCGTGCAACAAACTATGAGTTGCGAGAAGGAATTTTATATAGAAAATCTTTCAATGGACCATCTCTCAGGTGCTTAACTCGCGAAGAAGGAGAAAAGATATTGAAGATGTTACATGGAGGAGAAGCTGGCAATCATAGTGGGGGAAGATATCTAGCATATAGAGCAAAGATACAAGGATATTACTTGGCCTTATATGCATACAGACGCATAAAATTGTTAAATACGAAGATGCAAGGAATGCCAACGACATGGTAAAAGAATTCATGCACCGGGGCCACATTAACTTCTTCAACAAGTTTGGCCTTTTGGTAAATGGGGTTGGATATTGTTGGACCATTTATACCTGGATCTGGACAAAGGCGATACTTGATAGTTGCAACAGATTATTTCACGAAGCTCAGAAGTAAAAGCGATCTGAAAGATATTCGTGATAAAGATGTTTTTACGTTTATATTTGAGAACCTCATTTTGCAGTGTACGGGTTCCAGACAACTAGTATCTGATAATGGAAAACAATTTGAGGGGCAGAATATAGAGATGTTACTCAGTGCTTTTAGAATAAAATGTGGGAAGTCAACCCCATTATATCCACAAGTTAATGGACAAGCAGAAGCAACAAATAAAACAATCGCAGATACAATCAAAAAGAAATTAGAAGGACATCTCAAAGGGTGGTGCGAGCAAGTACCTAGCGCATTTTGGGCATACAATACAACTAGAAGAGAAGCAACTGGAATGTCTCCTTATTGTCTAACATATGGAGTAGAAGCAGTATTACCCACAGAGGTTGTAATTCCGACAACAAAGAAAGAAGCTTGGGAAAGAAATTTAAGTGCGGGAGTAATATTAAGTGAATTGGATGATTTGGAAGAAAAAAGAGAAAAGGTGTTGCACCATATGAAGATTTATCAAGAACGATTAGCTCGAGAATACAACAAGAGAGTCATTGAACGTGAATATAAACCATGTGATTTGGTCATGCGAGAAACACCTAAATATCAAAAAGAAAATGGAGGAAAATTAGCACCAAAATGGGATGGACCATATGTTATTAAAGAAGTTGTAGGAAGCGGAGCTTATCGGCTGATGGATCCAGAAGGGAGAGACATGGGTTTGAGGCTTGGTAGACCTTGGAACATACTATATTTGAAAAGGTATTACCCATGAAACTCATGAAATTTTTTACGAATATTGTTTGCTCGCAGGAAATTGGGAAAAAGTTACAAATTTTCAGAATTTATATTCCGATTAAAATTTCATTAATTTGCGAATAAAAGACCGCAATCTGTGATCAGCCTCCAAAAAAAGAAAGAGAGCCGCAGAAAATTTTATACAGGCAAACCTTTGTGGCGTACACCCTAGTTCGCGAAGCTATAATTCGTAAGAGGCAAAGTCCTAAAGAACGTCATTTAAGGGGGTACCTATAACGTGGCTAAGGGTGCTTAGGAACACCACCAAGGGCCCTTAGTACATGGTAAAAATTTTGGGGTACAACCCAATAATGGGGTACCTATCCGGGTTAGACACCTTGGATTCTCACCTAATCTAACGACATTACGCAATATAAAATGCGGTGTAAGAAGATTTAGGTTGGGCGACTAAGGCACACTGTCTTTCCCAAGAAGTGCAGAAAACGATCAAGGAGCCGAGGTACACGGTTGAGTCAAGAGTGCCGGGTGAGGTTGAACCACATCTGCCATTTTTGACAAGTCTTGGCAAATGATGCATTTGGCCCAAAGATACCCCATAGGGTGCAACCTCGTAACTATAAGCCCTATAGGCAAAAAGGATAAGAGGTTGCGATCAAAAGCTAGTTGTTGGCAGAACCGGATGGGAAGAGCTAACCTTGTATGGTCGATGTACGCTTCCTTGAAGGGGCAATCAGGGGGAAGATAAAAGGCAGCACCCTCCATTAGGGAGCTGATAAGTGCTATAAGACGCAAATGTCACGAGGCTTCTTGTTTGCGAAAACATAAAGGCTTGTCATATTTGTGCAACAAATGAAGTTCTGCGAGCCTTCTAAAAAAAAAAAAAAAAAAAAGAAAGAAAGAAAGAAAAAAGAATAAAGAACTCATGAGAACATAATAAAAAGTTAAGATGAGATCAATGGGTCACTACATGAAAGTGTAGAGACGTCTGCGATTTCATCACAAGACGGCAATGTCATGGGGCTTTATGTTCGCAAGAATATTTAGGCCTTTGTCATATTGTCGCAACAATTCTGAAGAGGCTAAAATACTATACAAAGAAGTTAAGATGAGATCAATGGGTTTTTGCATGAAAGTGTAAGAACGTCCTGCGATTTCATCGCAAGACGATAATGTCACGAGGTTGTATGTTCGCAAGAATGTTGAGACTTGTCATATTATCGCAAATAATTAATACAAAAGAGGTGGCAAAATAAGACCTTTACTTAGGAAGGCATGATAAGACCACAGAAATTAATGAAATTTATTGCATCAACATCATTGAAGAAATTATACAAGAATATACATTATGAAGATCTGAAAAGAAGACAACTTCGTCAATATCATTGAAGAAATTTTACAAGAATATACATCAAGAAATTTTGAAGAGAAGACAGCTCTGTCAATATCATTGAAGAATTTTTACAAGAAGTCCTATCAAAAAGACAACATCATTGAAGAATTTTAATGAAGACTTAACAAAAGATGTGATTTTGATAACAATCAAATATGAGATAAGTTCATATTCGTAAAAGTTTACGAGAATTACATACTTCTTATACTTCTCCATATATTGAATATTTCTCCAAAAGATTGAATACTTCTTATAATTCTTCAAGAATATCTCATATTTATTATACTTCTTTAATGGATATTTCATTTAGTGAAGGTTAAATAATCATTATACTTCGTCATATGTTATAATTATTACATAATTATTCAATTGGTAAATTGAGTACTTCTAATACTTCTTATATTTCTTCATTTGATGAATTGAATACTTCTAATACTTTTATATCTCTTCATTTGGTGGATCGAGTACTTCTAATACGTAAAGGGAATTGAGTATTTCTAATAATTCATTTGATAAATTGAATACTTCTAATACTTCTTATATCTCTTCATTTGATGGATTTCATTACAAAGGTATTGATGGTATACTTATTTGGATATTTCATATATTTTAACTTTTTATACTTAAAACGATTTCTTATTTACAAACAAGTTGAAACTTCGTAAGATAAATTGAGGCAGATATTTTAATACTTCAAACAATGTTTAATCATTTAAAGAGAAATAATAGGGGAAAAGGATATACTAAGCTTTATCTGTGAGTTATATATTATTTCTCTTCATATGATCAAATGGGGAAAATTTAATCAAAGAAAGGTTAAATTATCTTCGCAAAATATCAGAAAGAAAGGATAAATCATCTTCGTAAAATATCAGATGTACTTCTCAAAAAATAGAATTGTTCAAAAAGAAAACCAACGGTAACTAAAGGAAGGAATTCAAAAGAAAGAAAGACAGGAGAGTCAATGATAAATTGAAAAAGGAATATTATCATGCTTCATCAACATTTTGTCTTTGGATCTTTAAGATCAGTAGGGTCATTAGCATCCTTCGACTTTTGCGAGATATCATCCTTGGAAGAATATGCAACAGGAACATCTCCTTGAGGAATAGATTCTTTCTCATCATCAAGATCTTCATCATCACTCTCATAATCGAAATCACTATCGGGCTCACGAGCAACTTCATCGTCGAGATATCTTGAGAGGAGTAATTTTCACAGGAGGCAAGCCTCTTGATAAGAGAATATTATTCGTAAAGACTTGAGCTTTGAGATGACTTTCACGAAGTATATCTTTTTGATGATTGGTATCTTGATATCTTTGGAATAAGCAAGATAATTGAATCTCGAGTAGCACGGTCACGAGAGTTGATTAAGCGTGTAGAAAGCAAAGCATTCTTCTTACGAAGTTCGAACGAGGGAGGCTTCTAATCCGACTTTTGCGTTACGAAGGTTGTTCTCAGTTGCAAATAAAACAAAGTTCAAAGAATAAAATTTGCGAGTATAACAAAATTTAAAGATATACGAGAGGCAGTCAAATTTTAATGACTACCTTCTCTTTGCGAAGTAAGAGATTGAGTTAAAGATAGACAACAATTCTTCATCGATTCATCGCATTATCAAAACCATCACCAACTAATCCTTTAAGTCGAGATTGAAGCTTTTGATCTTTAGAAAGGAGAAAATTTTTATCCTTCGCAAGTTTGGCATTAAGACTTTTTAATGACGAATAATCTTCTTCAAGTTGATTCTTCTTATAACTCAAGACTATGTTCTTATTAATAATGGAATTCTTCTCAATAACAAAAGAATTTCTTTCAACATCTCGAAGACTTCTTTAATTCCTCAAGTTCACCTTTCAACAAAGAAAGAAGATTTTCTTGATCGCAACATTTATTCGAAGAGTTTTTAATTCTTGCGAAGAAACAATCATTGTATTCAAAAATGAACATTTCTCTTTGATAAGGTTTTGTTCTCTTCTAATAAGGTTTCTATTCTCAAATTAGCTTTAGTTAAGGAAGAAAAAAAGTTGAGATATATCATCATTCAAAAATTTCGATCATATATTAGTTGAGTATTCTCTTGAAAAAGAGCATCGAGTTGTCAAGAGCACACGAGTAAAGATTAGATAAATGGGAGAATTGGTTTGAGAGGCTTTCATGCTTGGTTCGATATTTTGTTGCATCGATTCATGGTGAAGTACCAATCTTCTACATTTTTGGATGGATTCTATAAAGGGAATGGGTTTTAATGGATGTTTCAAACATATGAAGAATATAAGTAAATAAAAGGAAAATATGAAGATAGTAATCATACCTTTCAATTCATCATTTCTTTTGCGAAGAATCGCACGATCGAGAGAATTATTCGAAGATGATGATTTTCTTTACGGAGATCCTCGCATTCTGCTTGAGAAGCTTTCAAAGATTGGCGAAGCAATTCAATTTCTTTTTCCAAGGATTGACGTGAAGAAGAAATGTCTGGATTGACGAAATTATTCAGAACTTCACAAAACTCATATTGCGAACGAACGTTAGTAGACTTCGCAGTATTGGTTAAAACCTCAGATAACATTCGGAAAGTTGAATAAATCCCATCTTGAATTTCTTGAGGAAGAGGAGAAAAACTTGAAGGAATAAGAGCAAGCTGCAAATTATCTGGAGAAATAGCACTCAAAGGATTTGGGGACAAGACAGGTTTTTCTAAAGAAGAAGTTGAAGAAATATTTTGCGAGGATTGTTTTTCAAAGAAGAAGTTGAAGAAATATTTTGTGAGGGTTGATCTTGAAGAAGTGTTGATAAATTGACACTAATGGGAGATTGAAAGGTAGGTAATGGAGTAGAGGCAGGAGTATGTGAAGAAGCATTTTCACAAGGAGGAGAGGAAAATTCCTTATCAACTTCAGGAAGGAAATCGTCAATCGGAATTAATGGTGTGGGTTTAGTTATTCGAGATCTCTTGCTTGGATTTGGTTTTTCGTCAACATGCGAATCAAAATGTAGATTAAAAACTGAGGCAACAATATATTGTTCGGGGAAAGAAGACAAAGTATTTTAACTACCTTTTGATTCTCAGATTTTCTTCTTCGTGGATTAAGGCTTGGATTCTTTAGTTGAGATTTCATCGAGGAGTTATTTTTGAAATAAACCAAAATCGAGATAACAAATTATCTGAGAAATTAAAGAGAAAGAACAAATGAAATGCGCGGAGATAGAAGGAAATTACCTTGGAGAACTCATGAAGATATAAGCAGAAGAAAAAATTGCAGAGAAAACAGTAATAGAAAGTATGAGTAGAAGATAGAATTGCGGAAATAAGAAGAAGAAAAGGAAGAGAATATAAAGGAGTTATATAAGGAAATAACTAGAAAAGAACGGTTACAAAAGATGTGTCAAAATTTTAAAAGACTAAGTAACGGTTATGTTCTCACGATCATTTCTTCTTCTTAGAATTGACATGAGAAGAGGCAAGATGTAGGTCTTGAATATCGCAAGATAATAATTCGAGTATCGTAATAAATAAAGGAGAAAAGAGTTATAAAATGATGCGATGATAGAAGTAGCGCGGAGAAATATGAAGTTTTGCGAGGATGAAATAATTTTGCGAGTATGAAGTTGCGATACTTGTAACTCATATACAGATGTATAAGTTTTACTATAAATAGGAGTTCAAATGTAAAATTCGGGAGGTTCTTTTAGTAAGTGTTAGAAAATATCTTAGGAAAGAGAATAGAGAAAGTTGTAACTATTCTAGTTCCATTTAGATACTTCTTTGTAATCAATTGAGAACATTAATAAGAAAATTGTTATTCATCATCAAGAACTTCTTGAGTTTTTACTAATTCTATTGAGGGTGTAGTTGTAGGTTATTCTGCAACTACAAAACCTATCCGGGAGAGAGATCTTGGATTTCCAACTATATATGGTTATACCCTGGTTGGACGACCGAGAATCTCTTCCAAGAAGTGAAAAGTATGACCAAGGCGCGAGGAAGTTGATTTATAAGGGTGACAAGATTCTCGAAACTCCCTTTCCATTCTTGGTAAGTCTTGGCTATGATACACTTGGTCAAAATAAAACCCCACTTAGGGTGCGATCTTGTAACTATAAGCCATATAGGCATAAAGGACAAGAGGTTGAAAAACACGGTTGTTGGTAAATCTGGATGGGAGGATCTAGTCTTGTATGGCCGATGTTCCCTCCTTGAAGGGGCAACCAGGGGGGAGATAAGGGCGGCATCCTCCATTAGGGAGATGATAAGTGTCTTAAGACGGCAATGTCATGGGGCTTTATGATCTCAAGAACGTTTAGGCATGTCATATTGTCGCGTGACGTAAATGATACAGAGGCAACAATCCACGAGAGAAAAGTTAAGATGAGATCAATGGGTTTTTACATGAAAGTGTAAAGACGTCCTGCGATTTAATCGCAAGTGTAGTAGCAGGATTTCCCACACTACACCCCTATTAAGATCCTATAAAAATCTAAGTGAAACTAGTTGAAGATTTAAAGAATTAAACGACACTTTTATTATTTAGATCTCAGAAATGTTTACAGAAAATATTCAAACTCAGAATTACAACTTTATTTTCTGGAGTTTCTCTCTCCTCAAGATTTTCTCAACTCTAAAAAATACATCATCCCCATCTGGACTTACTTGAACCCTTTATATAGGAAATTACATTGTGGGTGACAACTAAGTTTTCCCCTTCTTTCAGATATATTATGCGATCTCATCGTGGTATTTGCAATATTAATCTTCGCCAACTTTTATAATCCTCGTGAAACAACACTCTCATAACATGTCTCTTCAATCGTCATCTATTATGATGCTTTCTCATGTTGCTCGCCAAATGTTGCTGAAGAATCCTCACGACACTCTCGTGAATAATGTCATTTATACTTATAGGAATATTTGACCTTCTCGTGAAAGAGTTGTTCTTATCATGAGAATATCGTTGTGGTGATATTCTGGTACTACATCTTGCCTCTTTTCATGTCTTTTATGAAGAAGAAATGATCATGAGAATCCTTAACTATCGCAAGAATATCTGAACTTTTTTCTCCGGCAATATTCCGCTAATTTAGCTTTCTTTGTTAACACGTGTTGTCAATCTGTCCTTTTGTATTGACACGTCTCACATAATTTACTCCCTTCTTTGCCTATAAAAGGAAGAGTCGAATTTCATTTCTAGTTTTCTTCTCTTAACTCTCTTTCTTCTTTACTTAGTTTCTTTGCTTTTTGTTCTGCAACTTCTTCTCCTTCTCATTCTTCTCACTCTTGTATTAATGGATTCCTCGAGGTATATTTTTGATAATGATATTTTCTTAGATCAAACTTTTTATTTATATTCTTCGATCTTCTCTTACTTAATTCTTTATAACCCCATATTATGTACTCTTCAATGAGTCGCATCTATTTCCCAATCCTCGACTCAAAAACCTATTATTCATAAGAGGCCGACTGGAAAAAGGAAAGAAAATTCTGCGAGAAATAAGGTAGTAAGAAACACATTCTATTTCTTAATAACAATATTGTTTCCTCTGTTTCTTATCTAGATTATTGTTTGCAGAATAACGAGGGTAATGCTAATCCTCCTAAAAGATCTCGCCAATTAAATAAGACCTTTGGAAGTAATTTCGTCATTCCTCCCTTAATATCTACGAAAGCTTCACCTACACCTGTGCAATCTGATCTTCCTCCTTCTTCTGGTGAGAAGCTCGCTTTCACTACCACTGCCTCTACTGGTCCTTCACCAATTCAAATTGCATAACCCATCATACCTGAAATTCCCTCTAGCCCTTTACTTCCTTCAAATGTTACTTCCCGAAAACTCCTCCTTCTGATGATACAACCATTGCTAATGACTCAAATCATCAACTTGTCCCCACTTCCTCTATTTCACCTTCTACATCCCTTCCTTCATCAAATGAGACCATCGCATGAATTGATGTTGCTTTCAAAATTTTATCTAACATTCTAAATAATGCTAGAGATTCTTCTACTGATTCTCTCCAAAGCGGAGTTTGCGAAACTTTGCTCAAATATTTTGGCTCGGATAATTCTGTTTCACGAGCTTCTCTAGAGAATGAAAATGCTTCTTTGAGAAAAAGTCTTCAAGATAAGACTACTGAATGTGAAACTCTAAACCACAAGCTCAATAACTCTGTACTGGATCGCGAGAATCTCGCTAGAAAGATTGATGAGCTAAAAAGTAAGCTTCTTTTTGCCTCTGTCCTTTTATCTTTTTATTCTATTTCCATATTCTTCGTACTTAATCCTCCCTTTAAATTCTTGGTTTATATATTAGTTTCCAACCGAAATCGTTTCATCGAAAAACTTAAATCTGAAACCATAGCTGATGAAGATCGCATTGAAAGAGATTCTTGGATGGACCAACATAGTAGATTAGATAATCTTTATATGTATTCATTTGATCAAATAAGAAATCTCACGAATGAGAATAATCAATTATTGCAAAATCACAGTTTTCTAAACAACGAGGTTACTCGGCTCTCATATTCGTTATCCAAGACTAATTTGTCTATAGAATCTTTGTCAGACAAGAATAGAACTTTATCTCAAGAGAAACACAAATTATCAAGCTTGTTGCCGATCTCCTCGCAGAAAGTAAACAATCTTCAAGGGATATGTGATGACCAAAATCAGTCTCTCCGCTCTCTTAAAAATAAACTTGATGAAGTAACTGAATCATCTGCCGCTGAAATAGACAAACTTATCAAGGGTAGACTAACTCTTAGTTTGAATGCCAGCAAGCTTCAAGATGAATATTCCCAACTAAAGGAATCTCATTCCTCATTGTCAAAAGAAAATTTATATTTACGCACCAAAGAAGAGAACATGAAATCTCATATAAAAGGCATGGTTGGCGACAAATTTGATGATGCTATGAACCAATGGGAGAACTGCCTCTTTTCATTAATCCAAAACTTAACTTCGCAAAAAGAAGGTAGTCAATTATGACTGCCTCACTTGTTGATTTCCCTTGTCACAATTTATGTTATATTTCTATAACCTTTCATTATTTTGTTGCTCGTAGAATCTGAAAAAAGCCTTCATTCTACTGTCACCAATCTTACTAAGGAGCTAGACAGTGTTCGCAAAGAAAACAAGACTCTTCTTCTCAACCTTTTAGAAACTCGTGATAAAGAAGAAAGAAGACTTGATTATCTTGAGTATTTCAAGAATATAGAGATCAGAAATCGTGACAAAGGTTTCCTTCGCCAAGTTCATCTTAGTGCTGAAGTCCTTGTGAACGAAATTTTGATCTCCAACTCTCTTTCTCCTGTATCCGTTCTACCTTTGAAAGTTGACGATGATGAAGTCCCTCTTCCTATGGATAAAGATTTAGAATATCCGTCTTCTGAAGGAGATGTTGAAGAAGACGCTGAAGAAGAAGATGATCAAGGAAAAGAAGAAAACCCTCTAAAAGAAGGAGAAGATCGTAACAAAAAGAACTCTGGCGATGATGTTCGCGATGAAAGAAATATTGGTGATGATAACAATCCTGACAATTCCAAATCTGGCGAGACTACCGCTTAAAGATTGAGTTCTATTTTTAATTTCTTTTTTCTTCTTCTTTCTCGCAAATGATATAACCTTTTTTGAACTATAATATTCTCAAGAAACTTAATGAAATCCTACATATTTATTCCCTTGCTTGCCTCCTCATTAAATTTCTTGAGACTTGTTGAATTCAACTTGTTTCTTGTGATAAAGAAATCTTCCCTGCATGCTTAACAAAGAAGAATTAATTTTTGAGATTATTTTATTGGTCTTATTTTGCCTTCCTAATTAAAGGTCTTATTTTGCCAATTTTTTCTTTTTGCGACAAAATCGCAGGACGTCTTTACACTTTCATGTATTGACCCATTGATCTTGCCTTATCTATATTTCTTTATTATATTGCGACAATATGACGAGTCTAAGTTTTCTCGTGAAAACAAAGCCTCGTGACATTGCCGTCTTGCGATGAAATCGCAGGACGTCTTCACATTTGCATGTAAAAACCCCTTGACCTCATCTTAAATTTTTTCTCTTATGGATTTTTTCCTCTGTATAATTTACGCGACAATATGACATGCCTAAATGATCTTGCGATCTTAGATCCCCATGACATTGCCGTCTTAAGACACTTATCATCTCCCTAATGGAGGGTGCCGCCCTTATCTTCCCCCTGGATGCCCCTTCAAGGAGGGCACATCGGACATACAAGACTAGCTCCTCCCATCCAGATTTACCAACAACCAGTTGTTTTCGCAGCCTCTTGTCCTTTATGCCTATATGGCTTATAGTTACAAGACTGCACCCTAGGTGGGGTTTTCTTCAGGCCAAATGCATTGTAGCCAAGACTTACCAAAGATGGCCAGGGTAGGTTCGTCCGTCCCGGGCATCCTTGGTTAAACCATTTACCTCGGTGCCTTGATCATACTCTGCACTTCTTGGAAGAGACTCTCAGTCGTCCAACCAGGGTATAACCTTATAAAGATGGAAATCCAAGATATCTCTCCCGGATAGGTTTTCTTTAACCCCTACATCTGTACGACTCAGGTTCCAGTAGCGGTATAACCTTATCCTGAATCATATAAAGAGATACCCCCTTTATAACGTGCTTGTAGGTCTTACATTTGCCTCTTACGAAATTGTACTCGCAAACTAAGTTGCACGCCATAAAGGTTTGTCCCATTCTCTTAATCTCTATGAAATTTCATCCACGTTTCTCGCGATATTGCTCGCGTAATCTTTAAAATAAAAATAGTCACTGATAATAACCTTTAATTATGCCAATATTTCTTACCTTACAGTATGTGTCACTGATAATACCTTTTCAAAAATAGTCTATTCCATGGTCTCTCAAGTCGTTGGCCAACATCTCTTCCTTCAGGATCCATTAATTTGTATTCCCCATTTCCAATTATTTCTTTAATTAAGTAAGGTCCGTCCCATTTTTTTGCCAATTTTCCACCATTCTCTCACTGATATCTTGGTGTCTCTCGCAGAACTAAATCACCAATTTGGAATTCCCGTTTTTTGACACGTTTGTTGTATTCGCGAGCTAACCTTCGCTGGTAGTTTTCCATATGTTGTAGAGTTTTCTCCCTTTTTTCTTCCAATTCATCTAGTTTATGTAAAATCATACCAGCACTTAAATTCATTTCCCACGCTTCTCTTTTTGTTGTAGGAATAGCAACTTCTGTTGGTAATCTGACTTCAACCACATATGTTAAACAAAAGGGTGACATTCCAGTAGACTCTCTTCTAGTGGTGTTGTAGGCCCATATTGCATTATGTACTTGCTCACACCATGATTTGTGATACCCTTCTAATTTATTTTTCAGAATATTTGCGATCGTTTTATTAGTTGCCTCAGCTTGACCATTTGCTTGTGGGTATAAAGGAGTAGATTTTCCACACTTTATCTTAAATGCATTGAGTAGTAATTCTATGTTTTGTCCTTCAAAATGCTTTCCATTATCAGACATCAACTGTGCTGGTATTCCAAATCTGCAGATGATATTCTCGAATATGAATGTGAAAATATCTTTATCACGAATATGTTGTCTTGATTTTACTTCTCCCCATTTTGTGAAATAATATGTAGCCACAATGAGGTATCTCCTTTGTCCAGAGCCAGGCACAAATGGTCCCACAATATCTAATCCCCATTTTCCGAAGGGCCATACACTTGTTGAGGATGATAGTGGCGCTCCTGGTGCATGTATCTTTTTTCCAAATCGCTGACATTCTTCACAACGCCTTGAATGTTGTTTCGCATCTTCATGCATGTAAGGCCAGTAATACCCTTGCATCTTCGTTCTATATGCCAAAGATCTGCCTCCGCTATGATTACCAACATCTCCACTGTGCAGCATTTTTAACACCTTTTCTCCTTCCTCCCTTGTCAAACATCTTAGCGATGGTCCATTAAAAGATCTGCGATATAACACTCCGTCTCTTAACTCATAATTAGTTGCCCTGCTTCTTAGCTTGTGTGCCTCCAGTCTATTTCTTGGAGTTTCTCCTTTCACCAAATAAGCAAGAAGTTCCGCTCGCCAATCTTTGTTTCTCTCTTTTGCTTCTATTTCGCCATTTTCTACAATCATCACATCTTTCTCTCCTTCTTCGTCAATTTCGACGGAATTCCCATCCACATCTTCGTCTTCTTTATTTACTGAAGGTAATAAGAGTGTTTGAATTTTTATGCATCTCGCAAGTGGGTTTGTCATCATGCTAGATATGAAAGAAAAAGCGTCCGCAAGCCGGTTATCTTTCCTTGATATGTGCCTCCATTTTATCTTTGGAATTCTCGCAGATAATTCTTCCACGAGTCTCTTGTATTTCTTTAAAGAAGGTTCATTTGTTATATATTCTCCAGTTATTTGATGAATAACCAATTGAGAATCTCTTGTAATTCTAGCATTTTCCAACTTCATTTCTATTGCAAATTTCAAAGCGTGGATAACAGCCTCGTACTCTGTCTCATTATTAGTGGATGTAAATTCTAACCTGAATGAGAAATCTGTTTTTTCTCCTTCTGGTGAAATAAAAACAATTCCAATCCCATTTCCTTCTCCATTAGATGATCCATCCACTAATATCTCCCATCTATTGGGTTCTATCAATAATTCTTTTGGATCTCCATGTTCTTCTTCTGCCTCCATCATTTCTTCCACAACTTCGTCATTTTCCAAAGGAAATTCAGCTAAGAAATTTGCGATGACTTGGGATTTTGGCGAGGATAAAATTTCATATTTGATATTGAAATGTCCCACTTGTGCATTCCATCTTTCTACTCTTCCTGATCTTTTTGAATTCTTCATTACTGATTCAATTGGCACTTTTGTTAACACCTTGACCTTATGTGCTTGAAAGTAAATGCGAATCTTGAAAGTTGCATGTACCAATGCTAGGATTAATTTCTCAATCTTTGAATAATTTTTCTCTGCTGAATTGAATGTTTTACTAATATAGTAAATTGGTTATCAAAGATCTATCCACAATTTCTCAATCTTTGAATAACTGAATTGAATGTTTTACTAATATAGTAAATTGGTTTCTCTATCCAAAGATCTACAGCGCACTTAGCGCATATGCCGTTGTCGCGAGATAAATTAATAACTCTTCTCCTGGTTCAGCTTTCTGTAAAATGGTTATATCCATTAAATGCTCTTTTATTCCCTGAAAGGCCTTCTCACATTCATTTGTCCATCTGAATTTTGTTCCCTTTTTGAGTATATCGAAAAAATGCTTGCATTATCAGAGGATCGCGAAATGAATCTTCCTAACGAGGCTAACATCCCATTCAATTTTTGCACATCTTTTACTGTAGCTGGTGTGGGCATATCGCGAATCGCTTGCACTTTTTCTGGATCAACTTGTATTCCTTCCTTTGATACAATATACCCCCACAAACTTTCCTGAAGTCACTCCAAAAGTACACTTGTCAGGATTTACTTTGATATTAAATTGCCGCATTTGTTCAAAAATCTCCTTCAAGTCTTGTACATGATCTTCAACTTCCTTGCTCTTGATAAACATATCATCTACATATACCTCCAGTGTTTTGTGGATCCACTTTGCAAATACCTTCTCCACCATTCTTTGGTATGTTGCACCAGCATTTCGTAATCCAAAGGGCATTTTTGTATAACAATATAACCCTCTTGAAGCAAAAAATGCGATTATGTTCTTGATCTTCTTCAATGAGAGGGATTTGGTTGTATCCTTTATACCCATCTAACGAAGATATTCTTGCATTTCCGCTGCTAGACTCAACCATTTGAGGAATATCCGTAGTGGAAAACTATCTTTAGGACAAGCTTTATTTAAATCAGTAAAATCTATGCAAATTCTTATTCTTTTATTCTTCTTTGGGACCACCACCATATTTGCAATCCACTCTGGATACTTTGCTTGCCTTATTATTCCTGCATCAAGCATCTTCTGTAATTCTTCTTCTATCTGAGAATGGTATGTTGTTGCGATTTTTCTTATTCTTTGCTTGAACGGCCTTACATTTTTGTTGATTTCTAATTTATGACATGCTACCGATGGATCTATCCCTGGCATTTCATCCATGCTCCACGTGAAAATGTCTTTGTATTCTCGCAAAAGATTTATAGTTCTTTCTTCCTCGTCTATCTCCATTCTAGTCCCAATTTTCAGTATTTTAGGTTCTTCTTCGCTCCCAACATTTATTTCTTTTGTTGGTTCAGCTGCAATGTAACTGGCTTCTGGTGCTGGTGTTTTTATGATTCTCGCACGTTCATCTCCTTCTCGCGAAAATTTATTGGGTATCCCTTTTCCCTCTTTTGCTCTTATCATGTAAATTTTAAATTCTTCTTCTTTTCTTGTTTCTCTCATCAATTTTCTGCGAGCTTTTATTTTGCTTTAGGACGTTCTTCACAATTTTTTACTTCAATTTGATAGCATGTCTTCGCAAGATCTGTATCTCCTTTAATTTCCCCAATTCCGCTAGGCATAGGGAATTTGATGCGTTGATGTAAGGTTGACGCTATAGCTTTAATTGCGTGTATCCATGGTCTTCCCAATATCATGTTGTATGGTGATTCCATATCCACCACGCATAGTGTTACTTGTGTTTCAATTTCTCCAAGTGGTAATCGTACTATTATTTCTCCTCTTGGTTTTGTTATATATTTTCCGAAACCATGAATATGATATGAGGAAATAGACATTTCTTCATCCTTATACCCCATTTTCTTAAAAGCATGATAGAACATTATATCCATAGAACTTCCTGTGTCAACTAGAGTTCTATTTATAGCCCATTTTTCTACAGATTTTATTGACTTTTCCTTCCTTATTGGTATCATGGGTACCGTAATCACCAAAGGAGATGTATGATCTAGATTTTCTTCTAAAACTTCTGTTGTTGTAAACATAATTTCTGCTTTTCCCAATTCTTTAATAATGGCGTTTTCTCTACCATCATAATTTTTCTTCCTTCAAAATCACGTTTATGTATCCTCCCCTTAATATTTTCATGAAATTTATCGATCATTTCTCTTGACACTAATTCATACTTCAATTTCCTACAATTTTCTTTAATTCTAATCATTTTTCTTCTGAATATTTCACCAATCTTCTTCAAAGTTTCCTTGATCTTGAATAATTCCTGTCTTCTTTTTTACCTTTTCTTCGATTTTGCTAATTCAATGGTCCCCTTAGTCGGCGCCAAAATGTAGTAGCAGGATTTCCCACACTACACCCCTATTAAGATCCTATAAAAATCTAAGTGAAACTAGTTGAAGATTTAAAGAATTAAACGACACTTTTATTATTTAGATCTCAGAAATGTTTACAGAAAATATTCAAACTCAGAATTACAACTTTCTTTTCTGGAGTTTCTCTCTCCTCAAGATTTTCTCAACTCTAAAAAATACATCATCCCCATCTGGACTTACTTGAACCCTTTATATAGGAAATTACATTGTGGGTGACAGCTAAGTTTTCCCCTTCTTTCGGATATATTCTGCGATCTCATCGTGGTATTTGCAATATTAATCTTCGCCAACTTTTATAATCCTCGTGAAACAACACTCTCATAACATGTCTCTTCAATCGTCAGCTATTATGATGCTTCCCTGTGACACTCGCCAAATGTTGCTGAAGAATCCTCACGACACTCTCGTGAATAATGTCATTTATACTTATAGGAATATTTGACCTTCTCGTGAAAGCGTTGTTCTTATCATGAGAATATCGTTGTGGTGATATTCTGGTACTACAGCAAGACGACAATGTCATAAGATTAAATTCTTGCAAGAGAGTTTATGCTTATCATATTGTCGCAAATATTTTGAAAGAACATGGATAAGACAAGATCAAAGGGTCTTTACATGCAAATGTTAAGAAATCCTGCGATTTTGTCGCAGACAGAAAAAGTTTGGCAAAATAAGACCTTTAACTAGGAAGGAAAAATAAGACCAAAATAATAATCTTACCAATTAACTATTCTATTTTAAGATTGCAGGAAATATTCATTCATCGCAGAGAAATGTATAAGAAGGAAAATATTCATTGTAGATTCCTTTAGAAGTTTTCAGAACATCGCAACAATATTCATCGCATCGCAGATACAAATAAATGGCAGATTCACCATTTCAAGAAAGATAATAAAGGGCAGATAGGGGAATGGAGAAGTAACATTTCATTATCTTCCTTGAAAATATTCCAAGTAAACTAAGTTGAAAGTTAAATTCTAAATGTCTCAAAAGTAACAACTCCCAAGAAAGAAGAAGAAAAAGAAAGCAAGGATAAAATTCAAGTTTTAGAAATGGCTTTGCCAGATTCATTCTTCTTGCTCGCCAGAGTTATCAAATTCATCAGCATCCTTCTCATCGCGAGTCTCTCCTTCTTTTGATTCTTTATCAGTGATTACTTCGCCACTTGCAGTTACTTCTCTGGGAGGACTTCTTTATTCTTCTTCACCATATCCTTGGGAGATATTTTCTTCATCATTAGTAAACTCTAAATCTTCATCCATGGGAAGAGGAATTTCATCATCATCAACCTTTAGAGGAGGAACAGATACAGGAGGGAGAGAATTGGAGAGTAGAATCTCATTCACAAGAACTTCAGCACTGAGGTGGACCTTGCGAAGGAAACCTCTATCAAGATTTCTAATCTCTATGTTTTTAAAGTACTCGAGATAATCAAGTCTTCTTTCTACTTTGTCGCGGGCATCAACATAATTGGAAAGATGAGACTTGTTTTATTTGCGAACTTTATCCAATTTAGCGGTCAGATCAGCAATGGTAGAATGAAGATTTCTTTCGGATTCTGCGAGCAACAAAATCAGTTAGACAAAAATCTCACAAGGAATATAACACAAAATTTTATGATAAGATCAACAAGAGAGGCAGTCAATTGACTACCTTCTTTTTGCGAAGTTAAGTTTTGGATTAATGAAAATAAACAGTTCTCCCATTGGTTCATGGCATCATCGAATTTATCGCCAACCATACCCTTCAGACGATATTTCATGCTTTCTTCTTTGTTGCGAAGATATGAGTTTTCCTTTGCTAGTAAAGAATGAGATTCCTTTAATTAAGAGTATTGGTCTTGAAGTTCGCTGGCCCTTAAACCAAGAGTTAGTCTACCCTTGATAAGTTTATCCTTCTCGGCAGCAAATGATTCAGTTAATTCCTTGAGCTCATTCTTGAGAGAACGAAGAGATTGCTCTTGATTATTACATGTGCTTTGAAGATTACTTAATTGCTGCGAGGAAATCGCCATCAAGCTTGAAAATCTATGTTTTTCTTGGGACAAAGTTTTATTCTCATCTGATAAAGATTCCATCGCCAAATTAGCCTTAAAAAACAAATATGAGAGGCGATCAACCTCGCCACTTAATAAATTCTGCCTTTACAATAACTGATTATTCTCATTAGTAAGATTATTTATGTGATCAATTGAATAAGTGTAAATATTGTCTAGTTTAGTATGTTGATCCATCCAAGAATCTCTTTCAACGCGAGCTTCTTCAGCAATAGATTCAAATTTGAGTCTTTCTATGAAAAGAGTCCGATTTGAAACTAATATATGAATCAAGAATTTAAGAAAGAAGCCTGAGTACAGAAAATATGAAAATAAAACATAAGAACAAGGGGGTAGAGGCAAGAAAAAAATGTACCTTTCAGCTCGTCATTTTTTCTGCGAAGATTCTCGCAGTCTAGAGAAGAGTTGCGGAGCATATGATTCAAAGTATCACATTCGGCAGTTTTAACTTGAAGGATTTTCCTCAGAGATTCAATCTCATTTTCCAAAGACGCTCGCCAAGCATTACAGTTAGAGCCAAAATACTTGAGCAGAGTCTCGCAAGCTTCATGTTGGAGAGGATCAGTGGATGACTTTCTAGCATTATCTAAAATGTTAGACAAGATTTTAAAAGCAACATCAACACCTGCAAAGGTTTCGTTTGATGAAGGAAGGGGTGTAGAAGATGAAGTAGTAATGAGAGCAAGTTGACGATCATTTGTGATGGTTGAGTTGTCAGGAGGAGGAGTATGTGGAAAAACAACAATTGAAGGCCGTAAAGGACTATAAGGAGTCTCAATCGCAGCAATTTTAGAATCCTGATCTGTCAAAGGGTCAGAAGAAGTAGAAGTATGGGTAGCGATATTCTCGCAAACAAAAGTAGAAAGATTTGGTTGCGATGGTGTGGGAGAAATCCTCACGGATGTTAGCGTGGGCATCATGAGATTATCCCCAAGAGTCTTAAAGTGGCGAGATCTTTTGGGAGGCTTAACAGGATTCTCATCATTCTGCGAACAATAACTCAGATAATAAACATAGGCAACAATATTTTTATTAGGAAATAGAATATGTTTCTTACTTCCTTATCATTCGTAGAACTCCTCTTCTTCTTTTCTACTAGTCTTTTGCGAGTATTAGGGTTTTGAATCGTGGATTATGTGTTAGAAATAGTTCAGCTGAAAAGAAGACATAACATGGAAGTTATGAAGAATCAAATAAGAAAGATTAGAGAATGAAAGTAAAAATTGGCTTAAATAAATGTCATAAGTCAAGAAACATTCCTTGATGACTCCATTAGAACAGTAGCAGAAGAATATGAAGAAGAAGAAAAGTTGTAGACGGAAGATGAAGTAGACAAATAAAGAAGATGAAGAAACAGAAGAAGAAAATTAGTTTTGAAACTTAATTATACCTTTTATAGGAAAAAGGGAGTGGAACTATTGAGCAGAGACGTGTCAATAAATGGAGGAATTCACAACACGTGTAGGAAAGGCTAGATTAACGGAATCTTGTCGAGGAGAAAGTATAAAAGGGAAAGAAAATTGCGAGGATAGTAATGAATATTGGTTCTCATGATCTTCTCTTCTTTGAAGAAAAGACATGAGAAGAGGCAAGATGTAGGACCAGAATATCGCTACAACGCTATTCCTCCGATATTAACAACGTTTCTGCGAGCGTCACTGCCAATTCTTTAACAACGTTTCACGAGCGTCACAGAATATCCAAAAGAAACTGACGATGGAAGATATAAAAGAATAATATGTTGATCCTGCGATGGTCATCATTCTTACGATAGAGAATATTGTAGCGATTACGATGAGATCACAAAATAAATCCGAAATGAGAGGAAAACTTAGCTGTCATCCATTATGAAAATCTCTATATAAAGGGCTCGATAGATCCAGAAAAGGATGATGTATTTTTGAGAGTTGAAAGAGTCTTGAGGAGAGAGAAACTTCAAGAGAATATTTGTAATCTTGATTTCTTCCAATTCTGTAAACATTTCTGAGATTTGAATAGTAAAGTGTCATTTAAATCTTTGAAGTTTAATTGATTTCCAATAGATTTCTATAGAATCTTAACAAGGGTGTAGTGTGGGAATTCCTGCAACTATAGAATCTTAACAAGGGTGTAGTGTGGGAATTCCTGCAATTACACTCTTCCTTGTTTCCTTCTCCCTTGAAGCCAATTAAGAACTCAAATCAGAATATACAAAAAAAAAAACCCATCTTCCAAAATCATCCAAAACCCATATGAAAATGATAAAAAACATATGGACGAAGAATTATGGATGTTGAAATTATACATGATGTTGATGAATCTTTTAAAAAAAGCTGATGAGCTGAAAGAATGGAGAGATTAGTTAAGATTGATGAAGGAGATTATCTGGAAAAGATATTATTAGATTTGTTGAGAGGGGGGTGAAGGAGACATCAGATCTAGGGTTTTTCCTCATCTTCCATCTCTTCTCTCGATGGTAAAACCTAGGCAGAAGAAACGAGAAAAAGAAATAAAATGAAATATGTGATTCAAAGGATCGAGGGTATTTTCTTGTATTGACACGAGTCAGGGGTTTGGGCGATTGATTTAGGGGTATCTTTGCACCTGAGTCCATGGGGTCCGACTCAGAGGTTGGTAGCGAGTCGGAGGTTATAAAAAGTGGGAACCAAACAGTCTAACTGCTGACTCGTCGCGAGTCAGTGGTTGACTCAGACCCAGACGCCGAGTCAGCTGCAAACAAACAAGATGCAAGTGTTCTTTATTTACTTGTTTACATATTTGAATCTTGACTGGGTTCGTGATTGTTAAACCTTTAGTGATCGTAGGATTGTTTTCTGGGCATGCTGTAGGTTTTCATGCGGGTATAGATACTACCATGAATTGATAATAAGGGTATATTTATTAAATACCCCTAGTTTTGACACCCAATAAATATACCCTTATACAAAAATATAAATACCTCTATCATTTAAATACCTTATCCCTTAAAAAAGAACGCGCAATTGGGGGATACATATATTAATTGGGGGATATAGCTACAGGACAAAAATGGTGTCCCAATAGCAATTATGGGTGACCCCCTATGTAATTATATTTTTAATTTCTAATCTAGTCCTCACTAATCATGTTTAGTGGTTAATAATAATTAGTAAATTCTTAAGTATTTGGGGGATAGATTAGTGTGTGTTTTTATTTTAATTTGTGTGAGTGAGGAGTAGAAGGAGAGGAAAAAAAAATTCTGGAATTTTTTTTTTGAAAATGGAAGATGATTGTGATGAGAGAATTGTTGCTAAGAGGTTGAAAATTTGATTTTTCTTTTCTTTAAATCCACCATTGTTGCAGCTGAAAAAGCTCGGTGCCGGCATTTGTTGGAAATTTTCATAAATTGTTTGCCACTATAAATTGAGTTCAAAACCTATTTTTTGTTTGTTATAATCAGTCCACTTCCGGCACAGTTATCTAATTTTCGAGCATGCCGGAACTACTTCCGGCATGGTTTTGGCTTAAATTTCTATGCCGGAACATGAAGAAAAGTATCCAGAAGATTGATTTTTTTTTCACTTGACTAGCGGCATGGATAGTCTAATTTTCGAGCATACCGGAAATCAGTACCGGCGTGGTATTCATCCTAAATAACCATGCCGGAACTCAGTACCGGTGTGGTCTTCATCCTAAATAACCATGCCGGTACTGAGGAACCCAGTATCGGCATGGTCTTCATCATAAATAACCATGCTGGAAATCAGTACCGGCATGGTTTACATCACGTCTGGCGTGGTCTTCATCCCTACCAAATGTAAAAAAAAATAAAATCAAAGTTAGAAATGGGGGATATATGTTTTGGTTGAAGAACGACGAAGAAAAAAAAATCAGAGAAGGAACGGTTGAAGAACGATGAAGAAAAAAAAAATCGAAAACCTAAACCTAAAGGATTGACGGAACTGATGTTAGAAATGGGGATATATGTTTTGGTTTTTGATTTTAATGTTTTAGGGAAAAGTGTATAACAATATATTTTCATAAAGTTTTTTAATTAACCAAAGGGTATTTTAGTACTTTCATATCAATTGGTCACCCCTTAGCCGAAATCATGGGGTGGGGGAAGTAATCAATATCCCCCAATTAATAAATGTATCCCCCAATTGCGCGTTCTTAAAAAACATATTACCTTAATACCCTCACTTAAATTATTATTTTCCATTTAAAAATCTTATCCATTAAAAAAAATATTCTATTATTTTACATCCACCAACAACACCGCCGCCACCACCACTCCGCCGCCGCCACCACTTACTAAATACAACCACCAATAATATTCCACCACCGTCACACATCACCACCACTGTTGTTGCCACCGCCACCATTAATTTTATGCTTCAACAACTGAAGTTGATCCAATAAATCAAAAGTTCAAAAATATTTGTCAAATTTGTTTGTTGATTCCATTCTTCCATTGTTGATACACAAATATTTGTTGTTGACTCCCTAAACTAAGGTCAATTTCTATTATTGATACACAAATATTTGTTGTTGACTCCTTACACTAAGATCAATTTCTATTTTTGATACACAAACATTGGTTGTTGATTCCATTTTTCTGTTGTTGATACACAAACACTGGTTGTTGATTCCATTTTTCTATTGTTGATACACATACACTGGTTGTTGACTCCCTAAACTAAGGTCAATTTCTATTTTTGATACACAAATATTGGTTGTTGATTCCATTTTTCCATTGTTGATACACAAACATTGGTTGTTGACTCCATTTTTCTATTGTTGATACACAAATATTGGTTGTTGATTCCATTTTTCCATTGTTGATACACAAACATTGGTTGTTGACTCCCTAAACTAAGGTCAATTTTTATTGTTGATACACAAATATTGGTTGTTGATTCCATTTTTCTATTGTTTATACACAAACGTTGGTTGTTGACTTCATAAACTAAGGTCAATTTCTATTGTTGATACACAAATATACTAAAAGTAGTGAACCTAACGTGAATTGAACACGCATCTTCTGACTAGAGTCAGTAGTGATACCATTATTTATAGTGATACCATTACACCATAGGTTCAGTAGTGATACCATTACACCATAGGTTCATCTAATGTAACTAGAGTTAGCTATATTTGTACCAAGCACTAGGTAAGGTATCGTAAAAACCGTAAAAAATACTCAATAACAACTAACCTTGCTTTCCACAATTTTTACACGAGAGTCCAATCTTAAAGCAGCATCTAACTGTGAGTTTTCTTGAAAGTTCTGTTGTTGTTGATGCGGCACCAAGTTACCAGATCTGAAACTAACCAGTTTTCTTTTTGTTGCAGACCGTCGCTATCTAAGTTAATGCATAACATAGTTTCTGAGATCTTAAGTGGGATTTCTCCAGAGGGTATATTGACCTCCAAGTGCAGAGAATTTAAACCCATTACAACCTCAAGTAACCTTATATACGAATCCCTAAGCAAATATGATATGTTTCACTAGCATCCCTAAGCATTGCAATGGCTGATTCGAAGTGACTTACTTGAGATTAATCTGCGAAGTGGACAGACCACTCATGTCAATCCAAAGTAGTAGCACCCCAACTCAGCAGCATCTCTGCACATCAAAGTTATTTACAATCAATACTGTGAACTATAAGTAGATGGACACATTCAAAACAAAGTGCATCATTAATCAATTTACCAAACCAAATAAACTTAAAAGTTGTGTTTTAGCATACTAAATTTTGTTACCAGAAACTAATTACTGTTTCTTTGAGAGGAAATAATCATAATTGCAATGAAGGATTCTCATGCTCCTCCACTAAATTCCTACTTGTGCAGCAGCTTAATGAGTAAACAACTAGTAGAAATCTAAGCATATCAGGACAACCAACATTAGTTCAATGCTTTGCAGCAGATTTGATTGATATATTTATATTGAATGAAACAAAGGATCGATATACATAGAATTACCTTGGAAATTTATGAATCCTCCTGAAATCATTTAAATCACGGGTTGTATGAGTTCCCAACTGACCCGACGAAATATGGAACTTAGAATCACAGATCATCCCCACATTAAAAATACAGTAAACAGATATATCATCACAATATCAAAATACAGTATCCAGCATTTAATAATTAGCATAACTCACTCCTTGTGTTGAGAGACAATCACATTTGATGAATTACAGTTGACCTATACAATAAGAAATTAATAATATCAGTGATAATCGCCTCCAACTCCAAACTCCAAACTTCACCTCCACACCCAATTTAAAAACCACAATATAAGAAATTTACTCACATTGGATCAGTATCTAGCTTCAATGAATCGAGATCTATCTGAATCCTCAACTCGAAATTAGAAATCTAAAACCAAAAAATCAAATCTATATATCTACGAATATGGAAAATCAATCTTTAACCTAAAAAGATGAAGAACAATTCATAAAGAAGTCGAAATAGGTTGAAATCGAACACAAGAAGATAAAACTATAAAATCGAAAACCAAAAATCAAATTTGTCGATCTCTGAATCTGGAAAATCAATCTTTAACATAAGATGATGAAGAACAATAAAAAATCATATCTAGATTTCTTTGAATTTGATTTACAGTAAATTAAATCTTTGATTTAGGTTTGTGAAGAAGAAGAAGATGATGGTGACGACGGAGATGGTGATGGTGGTTGTGGAACTGGTGTTGGTTTTGGTGTTGTTTGTGGTAGCGGCGGTAGAGATGCTAGTGGTGGTGGGAGCAATGAAGAAGAAGAAGAAGAAGAAGAAGAAGAAGAATAAGAACATGATACGAAGAAGAAATGAAGAAAACAATTTGTTTCGACGATGGATATAAGGGAAAATTTGGAATAGATAAATACCTTAATGGACCCCTGATGGGCTTAGGAATGGAGAGGGGTATTTTTATTGTAGTATAAGGGTAATTTTGAAGCCCTTGAAAAAGATGGTCATTTATATAATTCCCACTTGATAATAACCGGTATTACCCAAATCGATTTTAGACAGTCCCCAAATGGGACTCAGAATTTTTAGTGGGCTTAAAGAGGATACTCAAATTTAACGGCCTTTAATGAAAGATTATACTTCTAGTTTGTGGGAATGTTACTTATTCCCTTACTATCCATGGGTCATGCACAAACACCCTTATGGGGTCTTTAATAATACCCCTGATGGCAGAATCAAAATTATCTATAGAAAATAATTAATATAATTCCAGTTTTAACCTTCCTACCTTCTACTTTCGATTTCTTCTTCATTATTCACGATCTGAAAAACCATTTTCATTTTTCACGTCTGAGAAAAATAGGAAGCCGTCGCCACCACAACCAACGCTACCAACACCACCATCATCTTCATCGCCGTCAACGCCACCAACAGTACCATTATTATCGAAATAGATCGATCAGAATTTTGAAATAGATCGATCACCATCATCTCCATCGTCGTCGCCACCACAACCAACGCTACCAACACCACCATCATCTCCATCGCCGTCAACACCACCAACAGGGGTATTATTATCGAAATAGATCTGAATCTGAGTAGATATGAATCTGAAGCTATTGTTGAATGAATCGAGATGAAATTGAAAATAGTATTGTTAATATTAGGGTTTGAGTTAAAGTTGCAGTCGGAAGGGATATGGAAGTGAAGAAATCAGGGGAGATGAAGTGAAGTTTCAGGTAATTTTTTAATCATTGATTTGCTTGTTTGAACCATTGATTTTGATTTCGTGTTGATTTTGATTTGAAGAATCAGATTCAGTCACGAGATTTAGATTTCGTGTTGATTTTGGTTGATTTAGTTATTATTCTGATTTTAAACCAGCTTCATAGATTAATTTTATTTTTGGTTTTCAATTTGGTAATTTCGAATCGAAATTCAGATTACGTGTGGTTTTGAGTTGAAGATTAGATGGTGGAAGTTGTGGTTGTGTAATGGTGGTGGATGGTGTTGTTGCAGTGTTGGTGGTGGAAGTTTTAACAATGATGCTTTGGTGAATGTTAAACAGGGAAGATGAAATTGAAAAACTGAGATTGCAGGTGGTATGAAGAGATGTTTGTGTTTAAATGGTTTATGTAGTGGTTGTAGAAGGCAATGGTTGTGGTTTTGAGCTAATTTAATGCAAGAAATTTCTTTGCAGGTTACCTAAGTTCAGGTGGTCAAGAAGGTGCAGTTTTGTAGCTGTGTGTTGCTTTTAAGGGTAGCTATTGCAGGTGATGTTGCAGGTGGTCTGAGCTACATAAAGTTGTGCATTGCAGGGAAGTGATAGATACAGCTGGAGTTAAGGCTGTGTTGGTTGGATGCAGTGGTAAAGAAATGGGGGTATTGAGCTGATGGAGAGATTCAGATTGAAGAAATGGCTAGCTAGCTATGGCACTGTGTTGGTGTTTGAGCTGTTGTGAAGCAGAGATGAAGCTACAGTTCAGGTAGAATAGGTACTGAGATTACAGGGAAGCTGGAATGCATTTGTGGTGCCAAGCTTGGAGGTTGCAGGGAGGCTACTTTACTGCAACTTAGTTGGCTAAATTTCAGGTATACTCTCTCTTGATGCCATTATCGATTCAGTTAATTTTATTTTTGCTTGAATAGTGTGATATTGAACAGTAGAAACATCGAAAATAGCTCCATTCCGATGGTGTGATATTCAACTTGACCAAGTTGCTTCTATTAATTGGAGACAACTTATGCTAGTTGATTCCAACTTTGAAGACAACTTGACCAAGTTGCTTTCACTTTTTGGAGGCAACTTGTGCTAGTTGCTTCCAGATTGGAGGCAACTTGACCAAGTTGCTTTCACCTTTTGGAGGCAACTTGTGCTAGTTGCTTCCAGATTGGAGGAAACTTGAGATAGTTGCTTCCATATTGGAGGCAACTTGAGCTAGTTGATTCTATTTCGGAGGTAACTTGGTTATGTTTTTGAGCTCGTTGACGAATTTGTGGTGAAATGGTAACACAGGGTTGTGTTGATTTGCTGATGATGGTTGTGTTTTTGATGCTCATGATTTAAAGTCAAGAGGATAGATGAATGCTTAGGAACTTGAGCATGAACTCAATATGTATCCAGGCAGTGAAAGCAGAACAAGAAGTTGTTACTGCTTGTGTGTTGTTGATGGTCTTTGAGTAGGGTCATGGAAGTGACTGCAGTTATTGGCTCATGTTTCAAGTGTGCATAAACGGTTATGGTCATGAAGCTATTACAGGTAGAGTTGCAGTAGCAGAGATGGATGGTGTAGTGTTGTATAGTGGCTGTTTTAATTGTTGGTTGAACACTGATGGGGTGGCGAACATGTGGTGCAATGGTAGCACAACTGACTATATGTCAGAAGATGTGTGTTCGATTCACACTAGGTTCACTTATTTGTGTATAATTTTTATTTTTTTTTAGAGACAACTTGTGCAAGTTGCCTCCATATATGGAGACAACTTAGGCTAGTTGCTTTCACTTGTTGAAGACAACTTGAGATAGTTGCTTTCACTTGTTGAAGACAACTTGAGCTAGTTGCCTCCGATGTGGACACAACTTCATCAAGTTGACTCCACATGGTGGTGGTGGTTGGCGGCGACGATGGTGGTTGACGGTGGTGATGGTTGTTGGCGGCGGCGGGTAACGGTTGTTGGCGGAGGCGGGTAACGGTTGTTGGCGGCGGTGGTGGAAGTAGACAGTGGTGGTGTTGGTTAGCGGCGACGGCGGCGGCGGTGGACAGTGGTTGGCGGTGGTGGTCGGTGGTGGTGGTCGGTGGTGGTAGTCGGTGCTGGTGGTGGTCGGTGGTGGGAAGCGGTGGACAGTGGTGCTGGTTGGCGGTGGACAGTGGTGTGGGCATTAGAGATTTTTTTTTTTTGAATAGTGGTAATGGTGGTGGTTTTGTATATACACTATATAAAAGAGGGTATTTTAGTAATGTATTAGGCTTAGGGGTATTTGTATAAGTTGATAAGGGTATTTTAGAAAGGGCTCTATAATAATGGTATTTAAATAATGTTCCCGTCTAGTTTTAGCTGAAGCCTCCTCTAGAGAAATAAAATATCGGTCTCAAAACCTCATGCAGACAGCAGAGTTTTAGACATGGCTTAGCGAGATTTTAAGGCATTTTAGCAATTTTATCCCCTGCACCATCAACGCTAAACATGCAGAGGAAACCATTTAACATAAGACTCACTACCGCCTAAAGAATGGGGTTTTACATTTTACATCACTCCCATTGAGTGCAGACATCTCTCCACTATCCTTTTGTGTGTTGCGATAAGCTTTTTCGCTCTCTAGTAACAACTAGTTCTTTTTTTGCCTATGCGGAGGAATACATGTTCAACATGTATGGATGCTAGGAAATTCGGAAGAATTTGGGGTTTGGAGATTCCTACAAAGTTGGACTGTGCTGTGTCAACCAATTATGCTAACAAGACCCGGCCAGTTAAATTTGGAGCTTGTAGAGAATATATGGCCCAAGCAGGCGCTCATTGTTAGGCTAAGTCTCATGGGCTATATTGAGCTACTAGATTAGCAGAAATGTGTTGCAATTCAAAAAAAAGTGTTGTTTATTTGTTAACACTAGTTATCTCTCCTAGCAGTTGCTCGCAGGTGAACTAGCAGCTAAGTAGTTACGCTGAATCATTCAGCGCTGGGAAAACTACCTTTTCGAGTAATAGTTCAGCGCTGGGCGATTTATTTTTTGATCTGACGGATGATATTTTAAAGCGCTGAACCGTTCAACGCTGGGCGGTGGTCTCAGCTTCTAATCTAGCTGCTAGATTAGCACTCCCATAAGACTTAGGTGGTTGTCCTAGCTGTCGTGGATTTCCAATCTAGCTTCTAGATTAGCACACCATAAGACTTAACCTGGGAGACAAGAAATTCTTTCAGTACACAAGCTCAAGGTTAGTCGCCTTTGAGCAAGAAACTAGAGTGAAATCATCCACCAAACAAAGTTAGATCTAAAATGCACAAATCATTCGATAATGTTTTTTATTTTATTTTTTGAAAAGAAGGGTCCATGATATTATTAAACATGAAATTCTCTGGGGTAAGGGGTCCCCATTGAATCATTCGTTACAATTACATTGGGGAAGTCTGGGCATGTATGTTCCCATATATTTGTCGAAATGTTGTTGTTGTTATTTCCTACTGGTAGTTGTTTCTTTGCTGCATGATTTTCCAGTCCATTTGCCGCCTGGTTCGCCTCTCTATACGTGTGTGTGATGACGTATTGTCCTATTTGTTGAAGATGGTTGTGTATCTCTTGTAGCATAGATTGGATGATCCACGGGGCTTATGAAGATTCCTGCAAAATCAGAGTCAACAAGCGGTTGAGTCTGTTTCAAAATGGATTCCGTGCCATTCCTTTGTAATCGCCATTCTAGTAGATATGAGGAAAGCCCAGGTTTCCGCTACCAGAGCTGTTTTTTTTTCTCTAATTGGTGATGCCATTGACATTATAATTGTTCCTTGTGTGTCTCTGCATATCCATCCTGCTCCTGCCGCTACTGGTATACCTCCTTGCTGAACCTTGCTTGCTCCATCCGTATTGATTTTATCCAGTTTGGCGGCGGTGTGTTCCATTTAACCCATATAGTTGTGGTGTTCCCCCTTGAGTGTTGTGGAGCATTTTGTTGTCTGTCCTCTGTTTGAGTGTTGATGTTGTTTTGGGTATCCCAATTGTATTCTTAACTGAGCAATAGTGATATATGAAATGTTTGCTGCGGTGTTTGAATGATGTTGTTGTAAACTTTTGCATTTCTCGCCATCCAGATATTCTATAACATGAAACAACACACTATGAATTCCTATTTCGTGCATGCATCTTTCAGAAGCCCTCGAAGTTTTTTTGTGCTTGCAACATTGGTGTTGTTGTGCCTCTTCTTCCCTGTTGTTGGTTGTGTGCCTGAGCCGGATTATGTTGTTGATGTTGACAGATGGTAGCTGGTATCGGGTGTGGTGGGATAGTGAGGCCAACATAAGGGTTATGTTGTCTTGTATTATTATTGGAATGAGTACACAAGAATTCCCAAGTTTTTTTTTTCCTTTGAGCATTCAAAGAGGCAATGTTGAACTATCTCCGGTTGTAGATTGCATATAGGACATATATTGGTGTTGGTGATATGCCTATAATGTAGAGATGCAAAGGTAGGTAGTCCATCATATCTGACTTTCCGTAGGAAAAGTATGACTTTTTGAGGGCAATCGGCTTTCCAAATGTTCTTGTACTTTTGTTCAATGGGATTAAGAGTATTTGGATGGTGGGTATTGTTTGTGTTTGGTTGGGTTTTTATTAGAACTTCATACCCACTTTTGGTCCATACTGTTTTTTTTTTTTTTGCATGTGGCCATATTGGTTTATCTGGATTGGGGGATTGTGGATAAGGATGGATCTGATTGAGTTGTTAATGTTGGGAGGAAAAATCTAATCTAACATATTGATGTTCCAATTAAATGAATGTGGTTCAATTAATGTACTAACCAGATTGTTGCATGAGTTTCCCAAAGCTAACGTGTTTGCATACATGGGGATCTAGTTCTCTTTAATTGTAGTTGATTTTCCATCGCCCATCTGGATTGCATGGTTTTCTTTCACAAAATGAACAATTTTAGTTAAATTATTCCAAGACGGGCTTGAAGTTGGCTGTGGAGTTGGTATTCTTTTTAATATTGCTTCCTGTTGCATGTACTTAGATCGATACATGTTGTTACAGATCGTATTTGGGTTAGCATGTATCTGCCAAATCTTTTTACCCAACATAGAGAAATTGTGCTTCCTTATCCCGAGGCCTCCCTGTCTTATTGGGAGATTGAGCTTCTCTTTTCCAATCATATGTATTTTATTTGTAGTTTTATCATGTCCCCAAAAGAAGTTTCGTGCAATCTTGTCGACTTTGTGGTGGACATGGCTGGCAGCAATTGAGTTTTCATGAAATGGTTGACTGTTGGCGGAAGGCTTGAATTGATGAGTAGCCATCTTCCCGCCTGGTTGAGACATTTCGACATCCATCCTTTTTCCTTTCTCTCCTGCCTCTGAATTAGTTGAGCAAAGATTGGGGAAGAGTTTCTTCCTTGCTTGAACTCCACACCTAAGTATTTAGGTGGGTTGTGAGTGGTTTGGATTTTGAAAGTGGTTCTCAGCCAATCTTTGGTGCTTTGGGTCGTATTCGGATGGTGTATGATGACTGATTTCTGTATGTTGATTTTTTGTCCAGCTGAAGTAGAGTATATGTGTAATATTTTTTTTAGGTTGTCACATGTCTTCTGATCAGCTAAACAAGTAATGAGAAAGTCATCTGCATACATTAGGTGGATAATAAGGGGTGTTTTTGAGGATATGCTCAATCCTTTCAAATTGCCCTCATTCTCCAATTGGTAGACAAAATCTCAACACACATAATGAAGATGTATGGTGACAAAGGGTCTCCTTGTCGGAGCCCCATGTTTGGTTGAAAGTGACCCTGTGGAGATCCATTGACATTGATTGAATAGGTTACCGAGGTTATACACAACATTAAATAGTCCATGAATTTGGCTGGGAAGCCTAAGGATTTAAGGGTTTGTCTCACAAAACCCCAATATAGAATATCATAAGCCTTCTTGATATCTAGTTTCATTGCTATTTTAGGATTTTTTTTGCTGGAGGTGTGGGTCTAATGTGGTGGAAAATATCAGTGGCTATGGCGATGTTATCATGGATGGCTCTCTTTGGTACAAAAGCACTTTGGTATGGACTGATCATGAATTGTAGTATTGGTATTAACACTACACCATTTTTGGGAAACAACAACTAAAATTTGCAACGGCTCTTACACAGTTGCGAATTTGCAACAGAAAGCTGCAGTTGCAAAAGATTTCGCAACTGTTTATTGCAGTTGCTAAATTCGCAACAACTTTAAGCAGTTGCGAATATTTTTGCACATGTGCGAAGGACGTTATATGGGAGTTAACACCAAAATTACATGTGCGATGTGGTTGTGTCGTAGGAACACTAGGTAACACTAAAATGATATCTTTTTAACCCTAACTCCTTATCCTATTTTCTACTATTTCAGTCGACTTTTCTTCTTCCCTGTCTCTCTAGACTCTCTACTACCTCCTCCAATAGAAACAACATCAAAACACCTTAAACCCTTTAAAAATCAATACAACATCTATGAAATTTTAGATCTTCCTCGTTTAATAGGATTTCGTCGATTTTGAGTTGCAGATTTTGGATCTGTAATTGATTTTAGCTTGAGTTCGATTAAGTTAGGGGTTTTGCTGGAAATAGATTTACAAGTTCAAAATCGCAAGGTACGATTTTTTCTGTTGGAGAACTAGTAAATTAGGGTTCGTCTTATCTTAGTAAACATTATGTTTTTTGTTTATTTGATCTCGGATTAATTGTTCGTTTTCTCTTGATTGTTAGGGAAAATCGAAATTAGGGTTCTTGGTGATTATGTTTGGCGAAATTATTTCTTCAGTTCAGATTAGTTTGTTACTTATGATTCTATTGTTTGTTGAGTGCGTGATGTATTCATCTTTTCTCAAGATGAATGATCATAATTACAAGGTAATTGTTTTGCATACACCAAATGCTAGTTTGGGTATAATGTTTTGATATCAGAATTATGTTGTTAAAGTGATTTTGTTAGATTAGAACTTATTTATGTGTGATTCAGTTAAGCATTATGTGATTCAGTTAAGCAGTATGATTTTGTTACTCTAATTTTGACTTGAAGTGTTTCCTACTTCTTGATTGCAATAATAAGAACTCTTGTAACTAATTGAGTAAAAATGGGTTCCCTGTTTTCAGAATCAATTCCAAAGGTCCGACCAAACGGAAACCAATTGGTGATGAAGAACCTATCTTCTTGTGATGAGAGTCCTATGGTGATTGCAGTTAAGCAATGGGTGCTGATGTGCTTTCCTATAAGCTATAGTTAAAATAAATGGTGTTTGATTGTGTTGCTGCAGGTGAAAACAGATAGAGCTTTAATGCTCAGATTACAAAAAAAAAAGGGGTTTTTTCTGGGTTATGCTTAATTGCAAATGGCGCCAGTTCCGTTAGTTGTGATAGTGAGTGTATAGTTGCAGGGATGGATGAAACGGTATATGGAGTTGAAGTTCCAGGTATTAGAAGTCGATGCTGGTGGATTTGAGATTGCATCTGCAAGCAGATATGAAATTGGCGTCTAGTGTAACCGCTGGAGTTTGGTCTGGTTCTAGTGAGTGTTATCATTCCTCGCGCGCCTAACTAGTCTCCACTCACACACAAGAGGATCTCTTCTCCATAACTTTAAGCACTGAAATAGAGGAGTCTGGAATAAGGGGATCGACCGCGAAAGAATTGCACCAACCCTCGTGCAATGTTTATCCTGGTATCGTGTGGAAGCCGCCATAACTACCATTGCTGCCACTACTAAGGGCCTCCTGCTCTTTACTTCTTTGAGGCAGGTTAATGTCTCAAATGCATGAGCTTTATTTCATTCACTTCATCTTGTTGGCACTTTGATAAGTTGAATATGCTAGACTGGGTCAGAGACCTTGTGCAACATTCTCAACTCCAATTTGATTTCCTGATTTATTTCGTTCTTTGTCTGACATGATTTTGTTCTTTAATGAAGATCCAAAGTGGCTGTAAGAAGGGAGCTGCAAACTCAAGCTTCTGGTTGTTCTTGTATTCAACTGGAGTTTGACATATTTGACACTGGGTTTGTGTAAGATCCTTGTAATATCTTAGTTAGATGTGTATTTTAGCCAGTTAAGCTCATGTCGTGTGACTCTGGTGTTGTTAGCCGATTTCGCTAAGGCTAAGAATAATGACAAGCACACATCTAAAGGTAGTTTACATAAAAAATTGATCATTTCAAATCTAATATGACTTGTGAGAATCACAATCTAAAAGTGATGAAATGGAATTCAAATTCTTGTTGCAGATGTTATACATGTCTTGTTTGACATTGAGATTTTGTTTCAGAGAGCGAAAGTGATGACAACTCCTGATGAGAGAGTGATTGACTTTTTCTTTATCACTGACACATTGTAAGTATTTCTCATAGCTTAATTGGGTGTAAAAGTTGTCCAAGGCTAGATTTAAGTTTGTGCTTTACTGCCCCTAGACCATTTGATTCCATTGTCGTACTTCGGCATGTGGGTAATTCGGCATATTTTGCTATTCTGGTAAAATTACAACTGAAGTTAATCAATTTTTAACAATGGGTATGCTCCAAAAAAGGTCGAGCCAAATATGTCAATCTGCCTCTGAAATTTGAATGGTTTGTGTCAACCATGACTAGATGGGTTATGCTTTACGGTGCGACTTGGTAGCATTTTTTCATATAATGATAGTCTTAAGGTTTGTGATTTCAGAGGAAAAGGCCAAGATTGCATAGCTATAAGCCTATAACCAAGTATTTCTCCACAAACTGAACAACCAGATAATTGTTCATTCTTTGCTTCACTCTTTTTTATCTTATAATCCTTGTTTATGAATCCAAATGTGCAAGTATCAATTACTGAAAATGTTCAGTGTTATATCCTAAAGTTTGGCCTGAAAATGTTGCAGGGAACTCTTGATTAGGTCAACAGACGATTGACTTGACTTTTTTTTTCTGTTACAAAATATTAGCAACGGCTTTCAGCTGTTGCAAAATTTTGAACCAGAACAACAAAACCCGGTCCGGCTAATATTAGTCGTTCTAAGTTCTTTTGGTTCTAAATTTCGCAACTGCTATAGAGCTGTTGCGAATTTTCCATTTTGCAACTGCTTGAAGCTGTTGCGACGATTATATAGCAACGGCAGCAAGATGTTGCTAAACCTATTTTCAACTGCTAAAACCGTTGCAAAGTCGCAAGAAAAAACAGTTGGCTGAACCGAAAACCGTTGCGAAAAAAATTTCGCAACGGCTTAGGAGTTGTTGCAAAATAAATGCAACGCCACGTTTCGCAACGGTTGGCTGCTGTTTCAAGTCCCTTTTGCAACTGCATCCAGCCGTTGCTAATCCCAAAAAATGGTGTAGTGTAATTTATCCACTAGCAGTTTGGATATAATTTTGTATACTACATTACAAAGTCCAATGGGTTTGAACTCATTTGGATTGTTTGGGCCTTCTATTTTTGGGATGAGAGTAATGTTGGTGTGGTTGAACTATGTTGCTAGTTCTACCTTATCAAAAAAAGTTGGCCACTAGGTTGATGATTTGGGTATGAGTGGTGTTTCAAAACACCTTAAAGAACTTACTTATGCATCCGTCCGGTCCTAGAGCTTTCTCAGATCCAATACTTAGTAAAGCTTTGTGAATTTCTTGAGTTGTGGGTGGTTTCATAAATTAGAAGCAATGATAGTGTGAAATTCTTGGAGCAATGCTAGTGAATAATTGCATGTCAATCACCATTGGTTTTGCTATGTATTGTTGTTCAAATTGTTGCACCATCATTGTTGCAATTTTTCTTTGATTGTATACCCATCTATTGTTAGTGTCTTGAAGTTGGTGGATGTGGTTTATTCTATGATTGATCGTTGCTTTGGTATGGAAAAACCTAGTGTTGATCACCATTTTTCAGCCATTCAATTCGAGCTGTTTACTTCCAGTATGTATCTTGGCAGTGTAGTAGCATCATATGTGATTTTTTTGTCTCTCTTAATGTTGGAGCCAAAACCGTAATTCATTGCTAACAGTTGTGACACATTTTGATTGTGCCAGTCGGATATCAAATTCAGCTTCTTTGAGTAATTCAGGGAGGTGGCCAAAAGTTTGCTTGTGCCATTGTTGGAGAGCTGTAGAAGTTTTCTTCACTTTGATAAGCAGATGTTGTGCCACATCTGCTGAGTCATGTTGTTGTCAGGATGTTGTCACAATCTCTTTCATTTGAGGGTGTATAAACCACATATTTCTATGAGGAAGTTTTTTGAATTCCTTCTTTCCATTACTCTTTCTTATAATATGAGTAGTGCATGGTCTAACCTAATTCTTGGTAGGTGTCTGAGCAATGCATGAGGGTGATTGTCCAACCAAGTTTGGGTCGCAAGACCTCTGTCTAATCTCTCCATGATAAAATGTCCATCAATTTGATTGTTGGTCCAAGTATATGCATCCCCCTGAAATCCTAAATCGATAAGGCCATTATTATTGATGAAGTTATTGAAAATTCTAACCTGACTATTTGTCACGGGTCTTCCTCCTTTCTTCTCATGTTGATCTATTATTTCATTAAAAACTCCTATTAGTAGCCATGAGACAGTTGGTGTTGAGATGATACTGTCGAAAGTTTGCCAATAAGCCATTTGTTTGTACCCAAAATTACTGTTGGGCACGAAACACAATGAAATTGATTATTTTCTGTGAATTTAGGGTTAGGAGATGATTTGAAGAACAAACAACGAAACAGAGGTTTAACGTGGTTCGGCATGGCTGCCTACGTCCACGGGTGAATCCCCTTGGGGAGTAATTTTTCATTCATAATTTGTATTACATGATATGTTTTTCTTTTCACTCATATTGGCTACCCCTCTCCTTTTTGACTTATGCTCCTCCCTATTTATATCCTTTTGCATATAATTTTCAATATTCACTTAAATGGCATGAAACTGCCCATTTATGCTTCCATCATGAATTCTGCATGAAACTGCCCCTTTATGCCTTCATCATAAATTCTGCATGAAACTGCCCCTTTATGTTTCTATGATAAATTCTGCATGGATGAAACTGCTGGAATCTGCATGGATGAAACTGCTAGAATTCAATGGATGAAACTGCTGGAATTCAATGGCTGAAACTGCACATTTATGCTTTCATGATAAATTCTGCATAAATCATGGCTGGTAGTATTGGTGGAAATTTGCTGGCGGAACAGCTGACTGCACGGGTAGGGACTATCTTGATGGTTGACATGCATGATGGCTGGTAGTATGGACGGAAGCTGGTTGGCAGTGTGGCAGGATGCTGGTTGGCAGACTGGTTTGGCTGCATGGGTAGAAAATTGGCTAGGGGTGCGACTGACTTCGATAGTTGACCAACGGTTGACTTTGACCATTGACCGGTCGTTAACTTTGACCATTGATCTTGACCGGATGTTGACTTTGACAGTTGACCGACTTTGACCATTGACCGGTCTATGCAGACTGGTGGGCTTCCTTGGTTGACTGGTTAGCGGGCTTTGGATGAGGAACAAAAGATGATTCAAGTGTCGATTCATCCCATTAAGTGGTATTTTTACTTATGGTACAAACATCGCCCCCTCTTAACCTCCAACTTGTTGGGGGTTAAGAAAATTCCGTTTTCCTTAGTCATTGATAAAAATTGCCCCCAAGTGTGGATTGTTGATGTTGGGGCGATTTGCGAACTTCCCTTGTTGTTTGCGGAAATCACAATCACGACGCCCCCAAGTGTGGATATGGTGACTGGGAGGTCGGCGGGAAACATTTGAGCATGAACCACTGTTGTATGTAAAATCAAGACGGAAGGCTGAACTGATCTGTAACAGAAGCATGATGCTTGAGTGGAGTGGTATTGTGAGTGAGCAATAACAGCATTGAGTGAAGCTGGTCTGCAGCAGTTTGTGATCAATTTGGATGCAGAGCATCGAGCATTATAAAGAATCGCGATCGGTTATCTTGCAACAACGACGAAAGCAGAACTGCACCGCAGCGATTCGGTGCGATCTGGACTGCATGAGATGCGAACATAGCTGGAATGCAGCAGCTGTTATCAGCTGAAATGCAGCAGTGACGAGCAAAATTGAACTGCAACAGCTGCGATTAGCTGGAATGCATCCACGACAAGTAAGACTGCACTGCAGCAGTTGCAATCAGCGGGACTACATAAGTTGCAAACAGAGCTGGACTACAACAGATTCGATCAACTGGAAGGCAGCAGCATAGAGCATTGCAGAATCTGCGATTAGATGGACTGCAGGAGCGACGAGCCAGACTACAGCAACTGCGGTCAGCTGGACTGCAGGAACTGCGAGCATAGCTGGACTGCATCTGTTGTGATCAGCTGGAATGCAGCAGCAACGAACCAAGATACACTGCAGCAGCTGCAATCAGCTGGACTGCAAGAACTGCGAGTATAGCTGGACTTCATCAGCTGCGATCAGCTGGAATGCAGCAACAACGAACCAAGCTACACTGCAGCAGCTACGATCAGATGGACTGCAGGAACTGCGAGCATAGCTGGACTACATTTGCTGCGATCAGCTGGAATGCAGCAGCAACGAACCAAGCTATACTGCATCAGCTGCGATCAGCTTGACTTCAAGAACTTCAAGCATAGCTAGACTGCATCTACTGCGATCAGCTGGAATGCAGCAATTACGATCAGCTGGACTAGAGGAACTGTGAGCATAGCTGGACTGCATCAGCTGCGATCAGCTGGAATGCAGCAGCAACAAACCAAGCTACACTGCAATAACTGCTATTAACTGGACTGCAGGAACTGCGAGCATAGCTGGACTGCATCTGCTGCGATCATCTGGAATGCAGCAGCAATGAGCATAGTTACACTGCAACAGCTACTATCAGCTGGACTGCAGGAAAGATGATCCCCACTGCAGCAGCTGCGATCAGCTGGACTGCAGGAGATGTGTGCATGATTGCAGCAGCTGCGATCAACTGGATTGCAGGAATATAAACAGAGCTGGACTGCAGCAGCTTCGATCAGCTGGACTGCAGGAATACAAACCTAGCTGGACTGCAACAACTTTGATCAGCTGGACTGTAGAAGCTGCTGGGGTACTGGACTTAAACAGTCCGATAAACCTAGGTATAACAGTTATAAATAAAACTGGAAAACATCAATTGTGTCCAACTGAGTGCAACCAGACTGCATCAGTTGCGTCCAACTGAGTACAGAATTCGCAGGAAACTGGACTGCATCGGTTGCGTCCAACCGATGCAGCAGTTGCTTTTGAACTGGAGTATAACAATTTGATCAACTTAACTGTAGCAGTTAAGCATTACTGATTGTAATAATTGCGTAAAAATATTAGGGTGTATGCTCGCCCCTTCTTAATCCTCCAACGAGTTGCAGGATTAAGAAGTTTGGGTTACCTGAAGTTTCGATTTTCAGAAGCTTAATTTCGCATTGCAATTAGGTGCTATGTAACTCGCCCCCAAGTGTATGGAGTGTTACACAGCTTTCCCCAAAAGAGTTATTTCAGACCATGAGGTGTAACATATCTCTCCCCCAAGTAATGGTCAGTCACATTGAAGTGATATGCAACTTGCCCCCAGAAGATAATGATTGTCATGATGCTCAATGCTTGTACAAGGGTGCACTGCATGCCTTACTGTATTTTGCTCGCGCATGGGGTTTTGAAGATGTCTGCTATCTGGAATTCGCGCGGGGGGACAATCCCACTATTCCAGATGCGCGCATAATTGGAATGTGTGCATCTCCTCATGAGAAAATGCTCGCCACATTACAGGTGTCTCACTAAACAAAAGTATGCATTTATCTGTGGGACTGTAATGCACCAGTTAAGTCTAAAATGGACAGAAGACAGTTTCTACGGAACTGTATTTCTGCAGCTGCGATCAACTGTACCGTAAAAGTTATGCATAAAGCTGGACTGAAGCAGTTGTGAGGAAAACTGTATTGAAATAATTTTGGGGACTACATCAGTTCGACCAACTGGACTGTAGGAATTTAAAAGGACTGCGGAAGTTCGATCAAATGGCCAGCAGTTGTTGCTGTGAAACCGGATTATAATAGTTCGATCAACTGACTATAATAGTTATGTGAAAAAGTACTGTAGCAGTTCGATCAACTGGACTGCAGTATTTTCGGTGGTAATTGGATGTGACCATTTCTGGTGCTGTCATTTCAAATTTCTAAAAATTTAATTTTCTCCGAAAATTAAAATTTCGCCTTCACGATGTTGGGAATTGACATACGATCTAAACGGGCCAAAAATCACTCAGTTTGGATGCATGAAGAAGAAGTTATCGAAGAATTGGTTGGTTAGCGCCTTGCTCCAAATATGTTGATGTCGTGATTTCACCCGAAAAAATATTATTCTCCAATTGTAAAATTTTATCTTCATGTCGTAGGATATTGACATGCGATCGCAACGAGCCAGAAATCATCCAATTCGGACGTGAGACGAGGAAGATATCAACAAAACAAATTTTTAGATCAAGCCCAAGTGGGGTGTACATATCCGCAAGGCAAGAGAAATGGGGTAGAATCATCCAAGGGCCATGAAATTAAGTTGGGCCGCGCTATACGTGATCAGGGCCACGGTATTAAAATGCATCGCGTTTCGCTGAATTGGGAGTATGGAATTATCTTGCGCCGCGGTGTACTGAATCAAGATATCAATTAATCTCCTTGAAATCGCCGATTGCCGCTCGGCTTGGACGCTGCCGCCGTTCGCCGCTTCCGATGTTTCCGCTCGCCGCCGACGCTCGTAATGGCCGCCGGGTGGAGCCGCCGGCCCTTTTTTTATATATTGAATTTGATGTATTATAGAGCATCGAAAATGGATGTACCAGAGAGCATCAACGGTCTGTGTATCCAGCGCATCGAAAATGGATGTACCACTATTGCTAAGAATGGAACTTTGATGTATCGCGGAACATCGAAGTTTGGTGTACCTCATAGCATCAACGGTCGGTATGCGAAGAACATCAAACTTTGATGTAATCGGAAGCATCGAAGCGGATGTATGACTGAAGTGGGTGAAAAAACCTTTGTTGAAGTGGGTGAACAAAACCTTTGTTGAAGTGGGTTAACAGAACCTCTGACGTGGGTGGGTGAGCCGAGACGTGGGTGAGTGAAGTTCTGACTTGGGTGAGTGAACCCTTGACGTGGTTGAGGAAGCCGCCGTTTTTTTTTTTTTGAACTTTTTTCCGCGACACTTTTTACACGAAATGTGATCTTTCCCCGTAGTTTTGGTGACATTTTTTCTGAAAATGTTATCTTTGCTATGAAGGCTCCTTGCAACGGATTTTTGGAATGTGATATTTTCAATAGCAGATGTTGCCTTTTCTTCCTTGTAACTGTAGTTGCGGATTATCTCACAACTACACCCTCATAAGAATCCATTAAAATGATTCCTAAATCTAATTAATTTGATATGAAACTAAGAATTAAAATACTAAAATTATAAAGAGACACAAAGATTTTTACATGGTTCGATCATTGTGATCTACATCCATGGTTCTTCACTAGTGATTGTATGTAATTACATAATTTTACAATTGAGACTCCATTAATGAATATTTGGAGCTCTAGTTTTTTGGGGAAGAAGATGATAAAGAAAATAAAATCTCTCCTAAATTTTTTTCTCTCCTCCTAAAATTATCTCTCTCTCTAAAAAAGACCTCTCCCTCTTCTCATGCCTAAATGACTATTTATATGATCTTACAAAATGTTGACAACTAAACTGTCTCTCAACTTCGGACTTGAGAATTACCCTGCGAACCTTCGCAACTTCACTTTGCGAACTTCTTTTGCTTTCCTCGTGATTTCCTTTGCTCGCAAGATGTATTTTTTCTCCACAATTTCGTAAGTTATCATTTGTTGTGATATTCCGCTCCTACATTTTGCCTCTTTTTTTCTTGAATATTGCTTGAAGAGCGATCTTCAGGAAAAAAAACTAGTTGTTGTAGCTGTTGGTGTAGTCTTTGATCTTGTTGATGAAAGAACGAGCGAAAGAATACATGACTTGAAAAGTACGTACTTTCCTCTATTATTTCGTGAAGTTCTTGAATGTTGCGAAGTAAAAAATATCAATCCTTGAATAAGTATAAGAAGTATGAAGTATCCTTGAAGAAGTATAAGAAGTACTCAATCCTCGAAATATATAAGAAGTATGAAGTATGCGAAGTATCCTTAAGAAGTACTTAATCCTCTAAATGTAAGAAGTATTGCGAACCCATCATGCGAAACTCTCACTCCATGTTCTTTGCCTCATGCTATACTGTAATGAAAATAAAAATTTAGATTAGTATTCAACATTTCTTTTATCAAAAATATTCATTTAATTGCAAGTTCAAATCGTTTTTCTTTGTTTTGATTTCCTTTGTATGATTCATTTCATCTCATTTGACAAATATTTTCCATGGAAATGATCCTAATAGGTACCCCCTCATATGACGCACTGAGGTACTTTGCCTCTTACGAATGTTGCTTCGCGAGTGTACGCCATAAAGGTTTGCCATCTACTACTCTCCATGTTGAATATCATATCATTTGAAGCAAAGTAAATTTTTCAAGAGAAATATATAAATTGATTTGTGCGAGATGTTTTTCTCGGTTTCTTTTGTAATTGTGAAATCTTGAGATCTTTGTAATTGTATAATCTTTGTAATCATGCGATTGAATCACTTTTTGTAAATCAAATCAAAAATCTTTTATTTTTCGTAAGCAAAATAAAATGTTCAAGGAAAGAAGTACTTAGCTTTTGTGGTTTGTCGTTGTTGTCTCTTGCGAAGTATATGATTTGTTTGCGAAGCTAGCATCGTCTTGTATGTTCTCACAGCATACCAATTATTCTAGCCCACTCTCGCGAAATAGAATTCTGCTGCTTTGCAGATTTTTGAGAAGTAAACATTTTTGCAAAGTAAACGAACATTTGCGAAGTATTCATGCTGCGAATATTCGCAAGGTAAACAGTTGCGAACCCAATAATCTTTCTGCGAACGTGCGTAAAGAAAACTTCTTTATAGAATTTCGAACCCACGATATTTCTTTATTGTTGCGAATGTTCGTAAGATTCGACCCCACGAAGTATATCTGCGAAATTAACTAATATTTCCTATGATTTGGTGGGACTTCGTAAGTAATCATAATGGAGCCTCTTCAGTAAGTGATTTCCTCCCCAGTATATACTTCGCATAACTTCATTTTTCTTCGTTGATTGAAACTAGCTGAGACGCGGACTTAGCTGATTGATGCTTCGAACTAATGTGATTGCCTCAAACTGAAATGTTGTGAATAAAGTTGAATGATGCGAACTTGGTTTGTGTGAATTTGGCTTATCTTCATGGATGAGTTTCCAGTGAACACATACATGCTCTCTTGGTCGACGACGGAAAGTTTAATCAATTAATTGTGAAGCTGTAATTGATCGACTGGAATTGAAATATCCGCTATTGAGAAACAAACAAATGGATATCCTTGTACAGATCCATATGAACTCACACAAGTTGGTGAAGCTGATCCCTGGAAAAACTACTAGATCGAGATGCGAAATTCGAACTAGACGATGCAAAACCGGACGAAAAGCTTGAATTAATCGATGACGAATTCGTAAACGATGAACCATAACATCTCCCTGAAGATGATATTGAACTTTCAAATCCGTTTTCCACTCCATTATTGGATCTACTTCTGGAAGATGCCATTACCGTTTTAGATTGAATTTTCTAGAAAGTAAAATTGGGGGAGAAAATAGTAGAGAGAGAAGAGGACCAATTATTAAAAGAAATTGTTGATGATATTTACTCCCTCAAAGTGTGGTTAATAACTAATCTTCATGAAATTTTTTTGAACCAACAAGTTACAGGAAGGATAAATCCATTACTCTCTCCCTGTTTCTAGCGCCAATTATGTAGTTGCGGATTATCTCACAACTACACCCTCATAAGAATCCATTAAAATGATTCCTAAATCTAATTAATTTGATATGAAACTAAGAATTAAAGTACTAAAATTATAAAGAGACACAAATATTTTTACATGGTTCGATCATTGTGATCTACATCCATGGTTCTTCACTAGTGATTGTATGTAATTACATAATTTTACAATTGAGACTCCATTAATGAATATTTGGAGCTCTAGTTTTTTGGGGAAGAAGATGATAAAGAAAATAAAATCTCTCCTAATTTTTTTTCTCTCCTCCTAAAATTATCTCTCTCTCTAAAAAAGACCTCTCCCTCTTCTCATGCCTAAATGGCTATTTATATGATCTTACAAAATGTTGACAACTAAACTGTCTCTCAACTTCGGACTTGAGAATTACCCTGCGAACCTTCGCAACTTCACTTTGCGAACTTCTTTTGCTTTCCTCGTGATTTCCTTTGCTCGCAAAATGTTCTTTGCTCGCAAGATGTATTTTTTCTCCACAATTTCGTAAGTTATCATTTGTTGTGATATTCCGCTCCTACAGTAACGGTTGTTGTAACAGTTTAAGAAACTGTTGACCTTTCTTCTAGAACCGTTGTTGTTTATTTATGGACCTTTCACCATGGTTTTGTTGCACCTTAGCGGACTTTTATAACACGCTTTTCCGGAGGTTTTCTCTTGGGTATTCAAGGACCTAGAGATGTAAGCAACTTGGAAACCTTGTGATCATGATAGTAGCGATTTTGTCATGCGGCAAACTCGAATAGGTGGATCGAACATCTTGACAACAATATTGGTGATTTTTCTGCAGTGAGTCCGCTGTGGTGACTCCCGACTGCGATGTTGGACTGCATATGTTGCGATCAATTGGACTGCAGTAACTATAATTAACTGGTCTGCAGCAGCTGCGATCAGCTGGACTGCAGTGATTGGAAAAACTGGGCCAAGCCATGTTGCAAATCGAACATCCAGCAAAAATTTTGATGATGTTTTTATTACATCTTTCACTGTGGATCGAACGTTCTTGTGGGGGTTTCACCAGTCTTAATAGTGATTTTTCGCCATGTAACGTGCAGCAGATCGTACATACTACCAACAGTTTTGATGGTATTCCACCCAAACTTTTTATAGCGGACCGATCATTTTGGCAAAATTTTCATCAGACTTTGTAGTGATGCAACTTCAGTGGTTTCAGAAGGTAACAGTTTCGGAAAATATCGAACCTCGAATCTAGACTGCAGCAGTTGCGATCAACTTGACTGCAGTATCTGCAATTACATGGTTGGAAGCAGCTGCGATCAGCTGGACTGCACTAATTGCGAACAAACTGGACTGCAGCAGTTACGTTCAACTGGACTGCAGCAATGATTTTCAAGCCGTTAAAACTGATTTTCGACGGACATTATTTGAAGCATTTTCTACAACTTTTCTCAATGGGAAAACACAATTCCTTTTCTCGTAAATCCCCTTAGTCAACGCCAATGTTTTTACCCAAAAGTACAAAACACAATGAAATTGATTATTTTATGTGAATTTAGGGTTAGGAGATGATTTTAAGAACAAACAAACGAAACAGAGGTTTAACGTGGTTCGGCATGGCTACCTACGTCCATGGATGAATCCCCTTGGGGAATATTTTTTCATTCATAATTTGTGTTACATGATATATTTTTCTTTTCTCTCATATTGCATACCCCTCTCCTTTATGACTTATGCTCCTCCCTATTTATATCCTTTTGCATCTAATTTTCAATATTCACTTAAATGGCATGAAACTGCCCATTTATGCTCCCATCATGAAATCTGCATGAAACTGCCCCTTTATGCCTTCATCATATATTCTGCATGAAACTGCCCCTTTATGTTTCTATGATAAATTCTGCATGGATGAAACTGCTGGAATCTGCATGGATGAAACTGCTAGAATTCAATGGATGAAACTGCTGGAATTCAATGGCTGAAACTGCACATTTATGCTTTCATGATAAATTCTGCATAAATGATGGCTGGTAGTATTGGTGTTCATTTTCTGGCGGAACAACTGACTGCACGGGTAGGGACTGGCTTGATGGTTGACATGCATGATGGCTGGCAGTGTGGACGGAAGCTGGTTGGCAGCATGGTTGGAGTCTGGTTGGTAGTGTGGAAGGATGTTGGTTGACAGACTGGTTTGGATGCATGGGTAGAAAATTGGCTAGTGGTGCGACTGACTTCGATAGTTGACCGACAATTGACTTTGACCATTGACCGGCCGTTAACTTTGACGATTGACCTTGACCGGATGTTGATTTTGACAGTTGACTGACTTTGACCATTGACCGGTCTGTGCAGACTAGTGGGCTTCCTTGGTTGACTGGTTAGCGGGCTTTGGATGAGGAACAAAATATGATTCAAGTGTCAATTCGTCCCATTAAGTGGTACTTTTACTTATGGTACAAACATCGCCCCCTCTTAACCTCCAACTTGTTGGGGGTTAAGAAAATTATGTTTTCCTTAGTCAATGATAAAACTCGTCCCCAATTGTGGATATTGTGACTGGGAGGTCGGCGGGAAACAATTGAGCATGAACCACTGTTATATGTAAAATCAGGACGGAAGGCTGAACTGATCTGTAACAGAAGCGTGATGCTTGAGTAGAGTGGTATTGTGAGTGAGCGATAACATCATTGAGTGAAGCTGGTCTGCAGCAGCTGTGATCAGCTGGACTGCAGGAGCATCGATCATTGCAGCAACTGCGATCAGTTGTACTGCAACAACGACAAGCAGAACTGCACTACATCAGTTGCGGTCAACTGGACTGCAGGAGATGCGAACATAGATGTACTGCAGCAGCTGTGATCAGCTGAAATGTAGCAGAGACGAGCAAAATTGAACTGCAACATCTGCGATCAGCTGGAATGCAGCCACGACGAGTAAGACTGCACTGCAGCAGCTGCGATCAGCTGGACTGCAGAAGTTGCGAACAGAGCTGGACTGCAGCAGCTTCGATCAACTGGATATTTTAAGTTCCGATTATATAATGGTGTTTCGAAATGAGAATTACCATATTCGGTAGTATTTTAAGTTAACTAAGAACGATTAATTTGGGGATATTTTACTGTTCATGACAGCATGGGTTTTCAATGCCGAAAACCAAAACCGGCATGATTTTTCCATGACGACATGAACAGTAAAATATCCCCCAATTACTTTTCATATCCCCCAATTAATCCTTCTTAATTAAACTTCCGATTATATACTGGCCCCAAAATGAGTTTAAAAAAAAACTTTACTTTTTCGAATTTTGGAATTATAATAATCGGAAGTGAGATAAGTAAACTTAACTTCCGATTATATAATGGCATTTCGAAATGAGAATTACCATATTCGGTAGTAATTTCAGTTAAACAAATTTCCGATTATATATTGGCCCCAAAATGAGTTTTTGAAAAAAAAAACCTTTAATTTTTTGAATTTTGGTACTACCATAATCCGTAGCCAATTATGTTACTTTAACCTCCGAATATATTCAATTTTCGAATTTTGATACTACCATAATCGGTATTTAATTGTGTTAGTTTAACTTCCGAATATATAATGGCCTCAAAATGAGATTTTGTCAAAATCCTTTAATTTTCGAACTTTTGTACTACCATAATCAATAGTCAATTGTGTTAATAAGTGATACTCATTATCTTATGATTGTGTTCATGGCCCAAACTCAAATTTTCAAGGCAGTGACTAAATGAAACCTATACTAGAACTTACTACAACCATTTTAGAATATATTATACCTCGTTAACGTGGGTAAACCAAACTCACCTCCCTTGTCTTCTCTTTTCCACTGTGTTTTGATTTTTCTCTTGATCCCGAAAACCGCAAATCTGATTCTTTATACTCAAGCAATTTTGTTAATCAATCTTATGAAATCAATCACTCTTAAGTAGACTTTAGAATCACAATCAATTGGTAAGTGGAAACTCACTAGTGTTTAATATTGGTAAACAATGAGACCCTTTGTTCGGTCTCTTCAAATAAAATAGATAATCAAAATAATACCACGAGATCATGATCGAAAAATCCTTGGAAAGCAAATACAATAAAATCAATCTGGGCGTAAGATACCATAAGCCACACATGACAGTTTCTCTCCATTTTATGTTACCAAAAATATCTACCAAATGCATAAACAAGTGATACAACACTTTTGATTATCAGAAAAATTAATGAGAATGGTGCTTATGCCGTTGAAAAGACCTAATATAAAGATTGGTAAAAATTTATCTCTGTTGTAAACTAAAACAAAATGAAGAAGAGAAGATGACAAAGGAAAATTTTGTATACCCACATCAATAAGGTTAAAGAGATTTTAGAAGAGTTGTAATTAGTCTAAGTATGGGTTGTATTTAGTCATTGCCATTTTCAAAACTTAAGAAAATTTCTCAATTTTCTACTTTCACAATCGGTAGTTAATGGTGTTCATTATCTACCGATCCGGCTTAATTTTTTGTACAAAAAAATTGAATTTTTTGAATCAAGAATATTCAGTAGATAACAACCAATTTACCTACCGGTTTTTATTTTAAACGATCAATCATAAAATTTATTTGATCGACGATCTTTGGTTTCAATCAAAATTAAAACGATGAAAAACAAATTCAATGGGTAGAAAAGAGAAAAAGAGGGGGAATGATATGATTATGAAAATAAATGATATAAGTTTAGATTTAATATAAAGGTGAAAGACGATATAGACAATTTTTATTTTTAAGACACCCTTAACCCCTTCAATGGATGAGAATAAAAAGATGACCCCTAATTCTTTTCAAATGGCCCCTAAATATGTCTGTTTTTTTTTTGGGATTACCTTCTTGAATTAGAGGTGTCCAAGTGTTTCAGGGGGATCGGGAGACGGTCTTAAAAAGACAATCATGGACAAAGCAGCTCAGCCATAGATTAAAGTGGGAATGTTATAAAAGCCCCTATTTTTTTAGAGATCTTCATAAATACCCTTTCCCATTATACATATATCCCTCACTTTTTAAAAGGAAATTATTTATTTTCATAATTCCACAAAGGCCCATCGTATGCAAGTTAAGTTTTAAAGAATCGATTGTCCTATTTCTTTTTCATTTCAGATCGGAAAATTCTCTCTCTACTTTTCTCTCCTCCACTGTAACCCACCATCACCACAACCACCAGCATCGTTTCACCTCCTCCGTAACCGGTACCACCAACATAAACACATCTCCGACACCGCCATCACTATCTCAATCGCCACCGTCAAACGAAATTTCAGTTCATCATCTTCTTCTTATTCTCGGTTTATTACTGATTTTCAATATCAGATTCAGTTCCACTAGATCTAGATAGAGATCTGATTTTAGGCTCCATTTTCTGGTAATTTCGGTTTGAAGATTTAAAAATTATCCTATTTACGTAATTTATGTTTCCTATTTATCATTTTGTTTCATTGTTTATGATTTGATTCAGCTTTTTCTTATGTTAATCTCGTGATTATTGATCCATCTCTGAAACACATATCAATCTTGTTTGTTTTAGGTTATGTTTTGATTTTGATTTTGTTGTAGATTTTATAATCTAACTTATTTTTGTTATTTATTTTTTTCTGTATGTGCTGGAAATTGACCTGGATATCATTGCATTCAAATTTCATATTGAGGTTATTAATGTTCCCAATCCATTTTATAGGTACGGTTCTTAAAATGGAACCGGAAACTGGTTTGGATTTTAGTGAACATATCATAGTGTTGCAGAACAAGTATGAGTAGGTAAGGAAAAAAATGTATGTATGTCTATTATGTTCGTGTTTAATTGATTGCAAAATTTGGTACTGGATTCTTGGTATAATCGAAATGGTAAGTAATTGCTAATGGTGTTGTATGTTTGCTAATGGAATTGAATGGTTTTTCTGGGTACTGAATTCTTAAAATGAATTTGTGAGAAACCAAACATGAAACTTTGTGCATGGTACTATGTGGATGATGGCAGATCAGTGTTATTACATGGGGAGGTATTTGATTTTGAATAATTTCTCTTGTTATAATCAAATGTTAACTGAATGCCGATTTTTAGATGCCTAAACATTGATATATTGAGTAGCTATGTATTTATTTGCATACTAATTGAATTTGCGAAGACGAAAATTTAAAATTATATATACTTATTAAAGGAGTTGATCCAGAATTAATATTTGAATGCTTGTATTATTAAGTTAGTTGAGTATTTGGAGCCTCTTTCTTTTGTTTATATTTTGCAAATTCCTTTAGAGATTAGTCTATTACTGTATGCTTATTGGCAATTTTTAATTAGATTAGATGATTTTATATATTATTATATGCTTATTGGCACATTCAAGACACTGATAATTTTCCTGTTAAAAATGTCAGGTTGATTTTGTCACGACTAATAAAGCCATGGCATTAATTTTGGCTTTCAGGTTCCATTATTTCGAGTTGATTTTTTCTTTTCGTATTTTAATTTGACTTTTTGTTTTCTGCTTTTGTACCACCTCCATGTTGAAAAATATTTGTATTATGTCTTGATTGTTGTTGCTGGTGTTGTTGTTGTTGTTGTTGATGTTGCTGCTATTGTTGCATTGTCCATGGTGGTTGCACTAGAGGGTCAAAAAGAGCTGACAAGTCGAATGTTACTGGCATAGTAGCTGCTGATGGAAAGTCGAGTACTGAACGTGGTTGCGGCGTTGGGGATGAAAGCTCTAATCTTGCAAGGTGAGCATTAAACAAATAGGTGCCTTTATATATTATTTAATATTTTATTAAATGCGCAGTAATTACACTATGAAAAGTGCAAGCTCATGGGGAGGGAGATGATGTTGTCGTCATCATCAACAGAGAACATGGTGAATAGCATTTAGATATAAATAGTCATAATATATGATTTTTTGACGACATCAGTTAGTAAAGATTAAATGGTCGTAATATAGGATTTTACATGTTGAAAAATTGCTGGATTTCAATAGTACATTTTGGGGACAACTTGAGAAAGTTGCTTTCATTTTTGGAGGCAACTTGAGCTAGTTGGTTCCAGATTCATAAGCAATTTGAGATAGTTGATTCCAGATTAGGTGGCAACTTGAGATAGTTGGCTCCATTTTTTTCCCGAGAAACTTATTCCTGCATTCCACTTGGAATCCTCATGCAATTGTCTCATTTTAATAGCTTTACTGGAAACAAAAAATAGTTAGCAGATGTGTTCGTTGTTCTCTTACACAGTATCAACTTTGCCTCATGTATCAAATTAAATATCAACTTTGTTCTCTTACAATATCTCTAGAGCTCTATACTGTCTAAAGTTATAACAAACTCTTATGTACTGATTTTGTGAAATTATTGTAAAGTGTGCAGGCTACTAGCCAATCTTTGACAAAGAAGATTGTTGGCCACCTACTTCTGCTGGAACTAAATAACTCGCATTTCAGTGGGCGTCGAGGTATGTATGGGACTATTTTCATATATGATTATTAGTTGCAACTGGATGGTGTTCTTAAGTCTTGTATCACCTTATCTAACAGAGATTTCCCCTTGTGTACTCTTAGTTGTTATTGTATGGTAATCAGGTTGTGCAAGATGGGTATGAGTTCTTTACAAAACGATAATTGGTGACCATATTTCCTGCCCCAAATTATTGTGGAGAATGATGGTGCTATGACGATCGTCAATAATGCACTAAGTTGTTTGTTTCAGATCCTTAAACCCACTGATAAGAAAGGTGAAGGTTTCGCATCATGTCCAAACCAGAAACACCACCTCATAAGGTGCTGCAATACCCTTGATTTTAAATTTCATTTATCTACACTCTGTAATAGTCTTAATGTGAAATTTGGGCATCTTCTCGATTCTTTTTTCTTGAGAAGCTTATTCATGTACACTTTTTGTGAGACATAACTTTTGCTAGTTGCCTTCAAATTGGAGACAACTGACCAAGTTGCTTCCACTATGCAATTTGTGCTAGTTGTTTTTTTTTTGAGACAACTTGTATCTGTTGTTTTCTATTGAATTTCGGTTTTGTTTTTTGATTTGTTTGAGTTTGTTCTTGGATATGATTTTGATACGTTATTTTGTATTGACGAATCTTTGGTGCAATGGTAGCACAACTGACTATATGTCAGGAGATTTGTGTTCGACTCGCGCTAGATTCACTCATTTGTATATAATTTTTCTTTTCAGAGACGCGTTGTCTCCATATTTGGAGACAACTTGGGCTAGTTGCTTTCAATTTTTGAAGACAACTTTGTGCTAGTTTCCTTCACATTTGAAGACAACTTGAGCTAGTTGCCTTAGATTCGGAGACAACTTGAGCTAGTTGCCTCCATTTTGTTTTGCAACTTATTCCTGTACACTATTTATTGGAGACAACTTAAGCTAGTTGCCTCCACTTTTGGAGATAACTTGAACTAGTTGCCTCCGATATGGACATTAGTTATTAGAGACAACTTGAGCTAGTTGCCTCCACTTTTGGAGACAACTTGAGCTAGTTGCCTCATATATGGACACAACTTCAGCAAGTTGACTCCACATGGTAGTGGTGGTCGTCGGTGGCGGTGGTTGGCGGCGGTGATGGTAGTTGACGGCGGTGGTGGTTGGCGGTGGCGGTGTGGACATCGGTGGCGGTGGTGGACAGTGGTGGTGGTTGGCGGTCTTAGTGGACAGTGGTGGTGGTGGTTGGGTGTGGTGGTCGTCGGTGGAGGTGGTGGTTGGTGGTTGGCGACGGTGGTAGTTGATGGTGGTGTGCGGCGGTGGACAGTGGTGGTGGTTGGTGGTGGACAGTAGATGTAATCTTTTTTTTTTTTTTTTAAATAGTGATTAGTGGTTTTATATATACACTATATAAAGAATGGTATTTTAGTAATGTATTAAACTTAAGGATATAATTTAAGTTGGAAAGGGTATTTTTCAAGGGTTCTCGTACTAGAGGTATATAGATAATATTTCTTAGATTAAACTATAAGGAGCGGTTAAGATGATTATGTGCAATTGTTACGAACGGCTTGGATGAATTTTAAAGAAATGCGGGTTATGGGATGACCCGTGACCAATATTCTACTTCCATTATTAGATCAACAACATAATACCATTTCCATTTCTTCCCCTTCTCTCTTCCATTATTAGTTCCATTTTTGATTTATTTTTTTTCCCATTCCTACTTCTATCTCACCCAAGCAATCGCCACCATTACTGACTACTCTGGTCATATATGTTCATCCCCTTTTCTTAAGGTAAGTCGAAATTTTGGCATCATTTGATTTCTAGGTTTTTTTTCCAATGTTTTGATATTTCTTCTCATTTGCTAATTCTCTATTGGTATTTGAAAATATAGGTTCAGATTTGTCTGCAGTATAATTATCGAATTTCGAATTTTAGTGTTCAAATTGGGTATTTTTAAGTTTTGTTTGTCTTCGATTCATAAGTGTTGATTCAAGTTTGTTTACTGAAATTAAAATGCCCTTTTGGATTATGGGTTTGTACCCAACATATGCAGAGTAATTCGTGCATTTGGTGAAAGTTCTTGTTGTTATTTGTGTGAACAGTGATGCTTTTGTTCTTGCTCTCCACACTAAATTCATAAACGATCACTTCTCTTCTCACAACTTAATTTGCGATTTGTTAAACTTAAGAAGATAGCGTTGTATCGACAGTTGTTTAGTTTTTTTTTGTTTTCTCTTTAAAATGCGAAGTTAAAGACTTTTTTTTTTTTTTTTTTGAGAAAATGCGAAGTTAAAAACTTAAAGGAGAAACAGTCATATTGTTCACGGGTCACCTGATAACCCGCATTTCTTTAAGATTAATCCAAGCCGTTCCTAACAATTGCATCTAATCATCTTAACCGCTCCTTATACTTTAATCTAGGGCTGAGCTGCTTTGTCCATGGTTGTCTTTTTAAGACTGTGTCCCGATCCCCCCTCTGCTTTTTTTAGCCAAATGACATCTTTCAAAAGAGAGAATAAATAAATAAAAAAGAATGTGTTGCAAAATGACTTGTGTATTGAGTTCGAACTTCGAAGTAGTATAACTGATTAACTGTATAAGATAGACAGACCTTTAACAAATTTTTTTTTACCATTGTTTGCAATTCTTGGCCATTTAAAGTGACCGTTAGTCATTGATGACCGGATACCGGTTGATAGAGTCCGACCACGGTCCTCTGTGCAACTCGTTTTGTATTGGCCTTAGGCATTCCCATACAACAGAGTTGCATTTGAATCCACTGCCTATACCAACTTGCCAAACCTTGTCACCCTTCTTTACTCTTTCCTTAGCTTCCATGTAAGCTAGCACATACCACAAGGAAGAAGCGGACTGGTTGCCAAACCTCTTTAGCGTCATCAACGTTGGCTCCAACTCTCTTTCACCAAGATTCAAACCCTTCCCAATCTCTAATACCACAGACTTTCCCGATGTAGGAATACAAAAATGTTGTATCACAGACATGAAATCTGGCACATAAGCGTGCTTATCATCTGCACCCGAGAATCTCTTTCGAAGCATCCAAAGAATGTAACGTATCATCTCCTTGGTTGGTAAGATGACTCTGCCTAGAACTTCAATGTTGGACTTAAGAGTATTACTGAAAGCTCCAAATGAGTCACGGTTAATGTTGAACCCATTAAAACCTTTAGAATCCTCTTGGCGCATGGCAGCATAGTAACATTTATCGTCGAAGGCTCTTTGAGCCCTAACCAATTTAAAGAGTTTGTACTTTGACGTGTTTTTGGCTTCTTTTTTGTTGGTAAGTAGCACGACCGAACTTCCCATTCGGAACATACAGTTTAATGGTAACTTGGATTTGTCGTTACCCATGTACCAAGCAGAAGAGAGGATCTCTGCGCTGATAACAACTGCATAGCAGTTTTTATGGACCTTTAACAGGTTTTGAGCAATATTAATACCAATTGCACCAGCACTACATCCCATTCCAGAGATGTTAAAACTTTTAATATCACTTTTCATGGAGTATCTGTTAATGATAATTGAGGAAAGAGAAGGGGAAGGTGAGAAACTACTACAATTTAGAATGAGGATATCGATATCAAGAGGTGAGATTTGGGTTTTCGAAAGAAGGTCATCTATGACAGGGAAGAGAAGCAATTTCGCTTCGCTAATGGCGTCTTGATGAGAATGCATTGGTGGTATATAATGTAGAGGTGGTGGAAGGCAAGTTTCTTCTCCTTGACCCGAAAAAGTTAAGCATTTTTCCATAAAATTGATGCTATCTTGGTTAAAGAATTTAAACAAAGTAGCATGTTCGATGAAACTTGATGTAGGGGCTCTACAAGTATGTGGTGGCTTTAGACATGAAAAATCTACTAAATAGATGGGTTGAGAATTTGAACAAGAATAGAAATTATTTAGGCATTTGAAGATAAAAAATAGTACTAACACAAGGATTGATGAAATGAATAAGAGATAAGAAATGGGCATTCTTACTTTGAATGCAAGATAGCATTCCGTTGAGATTACAATCAAAAGAGACAGAACGTTAAGAACATAGTACAGGGTTTGAAGGAGTTGTTGTTTTACAAGTTTTGCACATGGATGAACTTCCATCTTAGAGAATGAGATTATGACTACGGACTCTCGTTGAGTGCTGTGCTCATATATGAATGGAGTTTTTTTTTTTTTTTTTTTTTTTTATGTTACGTACCCAGCATAGAATTAATGAGGGTGCAAGTGCAACATAAAATATGCATCAATGGAGGAAGATAATACAAGAAAAGCACACCAACTTTGACAAACATATACGTGTCTTTCGTAATGAATTGTCTAACCCAAGCGTAATAATGCCACCTTGTATTGCGTCATATTATGGGTAAATGATTGAGAGGATGGATTTTTCTTTAATAATTTATGCAACAAATAATGCTGTTTATCCTTAAGACAAGTAGATCTTGTTGACGATCTTGTGCTAAGTTGAGGATCAAAAACCTGATCTCTAAGTAAGCAAGACATCTCTGACCAAATTTTGGTGTCTTTGATCGCGCAAAAACTTGAGACAAGAGGACTTTGTTGTTGCCTTGTAGGCATATGATTCGATTCGAAAACAGTTAACTATTCTTTTTCAACCAGTAAATTAACCGTGATAAGGTGCAATCACATTTTGGTGCATGTTCGCTCCTCCTGTAGTTGGTTGTTTTAGGCCACACCATTTCGGTGGGAAGGAGGATGTTGGCTTCGATCGTCGTAAAGCCAGTCTAATGCTCTACGTTGGTGCATGCATGCCTTATTTTTGGTGCGATGTTAAAAAGATTAATCTAGTCTAGGCTGGAATCTGGTCTCTTTGGTGCTAAAGGATTTTTTTTTTATTTTTTTTTAATGGCTAAAGGTGTTTTGACTGGTAACTGGTAGCTACAAAGAAGAAATGCAACAGCATTATTTTTAGAACTATTTTTAGGAATAAGTCATGTCATATAATTGGAGGCCGCTTTTGTTTGCCTTTGCCTCTTTGGTGATTGGAATAAGGTTTCGTACCGCTTTATTGTTACTGTGTTGCTTTGAAGGGCCTTTGAGGTTTCCCTCTTTCTTTCTTTTTTGGTTTGGGTCCATTTCTTATCTGCCTTAACGCTCATTGATAAATGTCCATGTCCTATTTACTATTATCCCAATTGCTTGAAGACACGCATGCCTATTTATTTTGGAGGGGTTAACAAGAGTACCCATAGGCCATAGGGAAGGACATTGTGACCAAATTTCCTTGATTTTTGTGAAAAGTGATGCTGTATATCTCGTAAAGTGTGCGCCAGGACCCTTTGAGCTAAAGGCTGGTATCTAGGACCCTTTTAAGGCATGATTTTTTTTTTCTTTTTTTTTTCTTTTAAGGCATGTACTACCAGTATCTTGATTATCATGGTCCATGGAATAGCTGTTTATTTGGCAAAATATGCTTCAATAAAAAAAGGTGGCAAAAATATATGTCAACGTGTCCTGTTTGTAAAATAAATCTCTTAGTCCAGATACAACATGATGCGCAATGTAAAAATCTGTTTCCTCATAATACAATGTAAAATCCAAGACAAACACTTGCACTACTCATGTCATGAGATATATGGTGCACTCTAAAACTATAAAAAGATCACGTTGCAACTCCCAACCAACTTCCAGCTTCCAAGTTCCAACCTAAACCTGGCTTTTGTTGGTGCGTATTTATGAGCCATTATGAATGTTGAGTTGGCCCTCCCAGCAATAGTAGAAAAGTAAAGCGAACCAACTGCCACTGCTTTATCACCAAACCAGCAGCCAATCACAGCCGATGGGATATTATTCGCTATATGACACCAATACAATTGTGCCTAGTCAAAAATAAAATAAAAAATTAATTGAACTCAGAATCTTTGGCATATCTTTCCAGTGAGAGGATGCAGAAAGAATTGTCGGGCTTCATCCCAGTGAGAGGATGCAGAAAGAATTGTCGGGCTTCATCCGTGTTTGACTCTAGTTTTAGTATGGCCACCCAGTAGCAAGTTCGGCTTCTGAACAATTATTATTCTCGTATAATGCATACTAACCTAAGTTTCATGCTTCGTTGTGGCTCAAGAGTCAAGACTCATTTTTGGTTTTTCATTTTAGATATTCAAAAATTTATAGTCAATTTAATTTCTGTATATATTCGTTGGAATTTTATTGTTTGTGTGGGTGATGGGATGAAGTTTCGCATGGAATTCCTTTGTTGTCACTGTGTTGCTTTTATGGGCCTTTTTTTTAAGTTGTGTTTGGGTCCGTTTCCTAACTACTTTGACGTTCATTGAACCAAATTCCATCAATGGAACAGGGAGCTAGAACCCGGATTTACAAACTGCATATACATGCGACAGGAGGTGATCACACTGTGTTGTTTGGAGACATGACAGTGGGGGTTTCTTTTCTCAACATGCATGCATGCAGCTAAGCAGCTAACCAATAACCACTGGGAAGAAAATTGCAACCTAGTTTCCATGAAAAATGATCTAATACATCCTAAAGTTATACGGCGTACCATGACCCTTAGGGCTGTGGTGGGATCTATTTATCAATCCATCGTTATGTTTGATAGCTCTACAATAGGCAAAGCCGTTTGGAATTGTATCCTAGCGAGAATCTGTTGGAATTAGTAACATTGGTACAAATGATGATCAACTAACATGAGAAGAATCAAATAGATTCATTACGTCATAAAATAACAGCTTGCCATCAGACCGACACACGTACAGAAGACAAGTGTGGCTAATTGAAATACAAATAAGTCACGTGATAAATAAATGTGTTGAATCTCTTATCCTGCACTGCATATTTCCTTATCCGGCACCATTTCATGATGACTGTCTTTATCCCCCTTAAGCTGATGGGTACCTGAGTGACCAGAAGCTTGGATCGAAGCAGTAGAAATCTGGGACTGTGAAGACATATGCAGATGATTCAGGACATAACACACCCATACCATCTCTGCTGCATTGTGTGCTAAAGTCTTGTATTCAGCTTCAGTACTGGATCTAGCTATTGTTGTTTGTCTCTTTGAAGACCAATAGATAACATTGGATCCCAAAAATATATAGTAGACCATGTTGATCTCCTGTCATCAATACTTCCTTCCCAATCTGCATCATAAAATCCTAGTAGAAAAGAACTACCTATTGAAAAACACAAGCCATAGTCCAAAGTACCTTTAAGATACCTTAAGATTCTTTTGGCTGCCAGAAGATGATAAGTTCTAGGATGATACATAAACTGAAATACTAAGTTGACTGCAAAAGCAATGTATGGCCTTGTCCAAGTAAGATATTGCAGAGCATCTACCAATGATGCTATAGGATTATCCAAAATCTCTCCTAAAGTATGACTCAACTTATTTGATACTGTAATTGGAGTAGAACGAGGTTTGGTACCTTCCATGTGATGTTTTTCAAGAAGATCAACCATATATTTTGTTTGAGAAAGATAAAGTTGTCTTGCAATTTCTCTTAACTTCAAGACCCAGAAAAAAAAAAAAGTAAGTCTCCTAAGTCTTTGATTTGAAAATGCTGTTGTAGTTGAGTAATAACAAACTTAAGAAATGTTGATGAAGATCCAGTAAAAAGAATATCATTCACATAGACAAGAGAAAATGTAATTTGATTACCATCCTTATGCACAAATAGAGAAGTGTCTGAAGCTGAATTGGAAAAGTGTATAGATTTTAAAGCATTACTTAACTTTTCATACCATGACCTTAAGGCTTGCTTGAGTCCATAGATGGCCTTATGAAATAAACACACATGATCAGGTTTTGCTGGATCAACAAAACTTGGTGGTTGAGACATATAAACCTCCTCTTGCAAATCACCATGTAGAAAAGCATTGCTCGTATCAAGTTGATGTATCTTCCCGTAAAACTGAACAACCATAGATAATATATATAATTCTTATAGTGGTAGGTTTAGCAACATGACTAAAAGTTTCTTCATAGTCCAGACCAGGTTGCTGATAATAACCCTCAGCCAATAATCTAGCTTTATATCTATCAATATTGCCATTTGCATTGTATTTAATCCTGAATACCCATTTGCAGCCAATTAGATTTTGAGCAGCATCAGGTGGAACAAGTGACCAATTACCATCATGCATTAATGCATTATATTCTGCAACAGAAGAAACTCTCCATATTTTCTCTTTATTTGCAGCTGCAATGCTTTAAGGAATAACATACATGAAAGCAGTTGGAAGTGGATGCTTGGTAACATAGTAATACTTTGGTGCATAAATTTTATTTTTACCCCTAGTAGTCACAGAATGATCATTCTTTGTAATAATAGGTAAAGTAGGTGCATAGGACTGTTCTTTGAGCATGAGAGGTTTAGAAGTAGTGACACTGGAAATGCACTCATGAAAAGAAGATTGAACAGAATTAACAAGTTCATTATACGGAAAATATGACTCATTAAAAGAAACATATATTCCTAGAGATGTAAATAGTCCCTTAGATATGATCTAAATATATGTATCCTTTGTACTGAAGACTGTAACCCAAAAATATACAATGTTTACTCCTGGGTTCCATTTTATTAAGTATATGGCTTTGTTATGTTAATAACAACTGTAAGAACCCTAACATGACTAGAAAATAAAATTTGTAGCAAGTAAGCATCCTCTCTTATCTATTCATTTCCATAGAACTGGATGGGAGTACAAAGACACATTAAATAGTTCTCACACAAAACCCTAACAGATTCTCACTCACAGATCTAATCTTGATCGTCCAGACTAACCCTAATTATTACATAATTAATTAGCTATTTAACTTACTAACATAACTAATTAACTCTTAATTAAACATCAACGGTAATTACTAGAGGCACCCCAAAATTGGACTCAGGAAACCCCCGTGATATGACAATACTCCCTCCATAAAAATATCCTTGTCCTCAAGGATAAAAGTTTGGCAAATGTGCTCTGATATTGCCAGCATCCTCCCATGTGCTGTCTTCTGGTGTTGAGTTGGTCCACTGTATGTGCAGTTCAGGCACTGAGAAACTATCATGGGTGATAACTCTATCTCCTAAAAGAGAAAGAGGATACATGATAATTTGTCATTGCTGGTCAACCAGGGGTAGCTGGGGTGTAGGTACAACTGTCGCTCTAATCTTTTTCTTGAGTTAAGATACTTAGAAGACAACATGGATCTTGTACTCTGCAAGAAGTTGTGTATCTTATAAGCTATAAAACCAATCATCTCAATGACCTTGAAAGGACCATAGTATTTGGCTGAGAGCTTCATATTCCTTCTTACATCAATGGAGGTTTGCATATATGGTTGTATCTTAAGGTAGACCATATCATCAAACCTAAAACTTTCATTTGTCCTCTTCATGTTAGCGAAAAAACTTCATCCTCTCCTGTGACTTCTGTAGTGATTCTTTTAACAGGATAATGGTCTTATTCCTCTCCTTGATATAATATTCTACATCAGCTACAGTTGAGGTGACTTCAACTGGGAATGTTAAGTGTGGAGGATCATACCCCTATAAAGCTTTGAATAGAGTGTTATGTAGGCTAGTATGGTAATTTGAGTTATACCACCATTCATCTAGAGACAACCATTTACTCCATGCCTTTGGCTTGTGCCCTTTTATACACCTAAGATAATTCTCCAAGCAAGCATTCACCCTTTCTGTTTGGACATCAGTTTGAGGGTGATATGATGTGCTGAGCTGGAGAGTGGTCCCAATGGTCTTGAGCATATCCTGCTAAAAATTAATTGTAAAGACCTTGTCTCTGTCAGATGTAATGGTAGCAGGAATCCCATGAAGTTTAAATACATGAGCCAAAAATTCATATGCCACTGCAGCTGCAGTATAGAGATAACTAAGAGCTATGAAATGGCTGTACTTGGTCAATCTATCCACTATTACCATTATAACATATTTTCTGTTGGATTTTGGTGATCCCTCTATGAAATACATGGTGATGTGTTTACAATCATGCTCTGGTATGGGAAGTGGTTGTAACAATCATGTAGGGTGTGTATTATCCACCTTATTTCTCTGGCATACATCACAAGCAGCCACAAACTCTATGATATCAGCTCTCATTCCTGACCAGTAGAAGTATGTCTTATCTCTTTGATAGCTACGCTGAATGCCTGAGTGTCCACCTACTGCTGAAGCATGTAAGGAGGAGATTATCATTCTTCTGACTCCATGGCCATTTCCCACATAAATTCTTGATCTGTACCTCAAGACTTCATTTTATAAGTATAATTTTCCAAGGACAAGGGTGATAATAACCACTTGGATATGATGTCCTTAGCATCTTCATCATATTCATAACTTCTATCAACCTCTGATACGTACCCATTCTGGTTTAGTGGTGGTTATGGATTGACAAGAAGCTGTTGGGATTCTTGATAGTGCATCGGCTGCTTTATTCTCTAGCCCTTTTTTTTACTTGATGTCGTAATCAAACCCCAACAATTTCATCAACCATTTATGTTGTAGGGTTGTTGTCATACTTTGCTCCATAAAATATTTTATGCTCTGTTGATCAGTGTGTATTGTGAAGTGGTTTCACATTAGGTAGTTCCTCCACTTTGTAATAGCCATGACAATTGCCAGGATCTCCTTCTCATAGGTGGATAGACTCAGAGATCTTTGGCCTAGTGGCTTGCTGAAATAAGCTATTGGTTTACCATCTTGCATGAGAACAACTCCTACTCCTCTGGCACAAGCATCTATCTCCAAAATGAATGGATTAGAGAAGTCAGGTAATGCTGATACTAGTGTTCTACTCATGGCTAGCTTCAATTCAGTAAATTCCTTATCAGCTGAGCTAGACCACACAAAATTATTCTTCTTCAGTAAATCAGTTAAGGGTTTACAAACGGACCCATAACCCTTCATAAATTTTCTATAGTAGCCCTATAAAACCTCTTAAAATTTTCAAAGTAGTTGGAGTGGGCCAAGTTACCATGCTGGAAATATTTGACGGATCTGCTGAAACTCCTTCAGAAGTGATGAGGTTCCCCAAGTACTCCAACTATCTTTGTGCAAAGTAGCATTTTTATTTCATAGCAAACATCTTATGTTACCTTAGTAAGATCAGAACTTGCTTCAAGTGTTGTTCATGCTCTTCTGGTGACTTGATATAGATCAGAATATAATCAAAGAATACCAAAAAAAACTTCATGAGAAAAGGTTTAAATATCTCATCCATTAAATCCTGGAATGTAGCTGGGGCACTGGTTAACCCAAATGGCATCACCTTTAATTCATAGTGCCCATCATGTGTTCTAAAAGGTGTCTTGTGGATGTCAGGACCATACATTATGATATGATGGTATCCAGATCTTAAATCCAGGTTAGTGAACACTATAACTCCATACAACTCATCTAATAGTTCATATATCACTGGTATTGGATATTTATCCTTGATGGTGGTTATCTCATTGAGCTTTCTATAGTCAACAAAAAACCTCCAAGAATTGTCTTTCTTTTTTACTAGAAGAATTGGTGAGGCAAATGGGTTGTGACTAACTTGGATGATACCATCTTCCTTCATCTCCTTAGCTAAAGTCTTCACTACTGATTTATGTACATAAGGGCATATGTATGGTTTTTGGTTTGTGAGTATTGAATTAGGAAGAAGGGGAATATTTGTGGTCAAGAGACCTTTGAGGTGGTAGATATTTAGGTTCTTGAAAAAAATCGATGAACTCTTGGAGAATATATTGTATTTGAGGTGGTATTTGGGTGGGTGTATGAGCTGTTAAAATAGGGATGGAGAATAATTGACCAACAATCCCATAAGTATTCTTCTTAAATAACTTCTTTACTGCTCTCGTACTGACCATATTCAAAGTAGGACCCTCTCTAGTACCAGATAATGTGATCTTCTTCCCTTGATGAATAAAATTGATACACAATTTCTCAAAATTGAAAACCACATCACCAAGTGTCCTGAGCCAATCATCTCCCAACACCATGTGACAACCACCTAATGGTAAAATTCTCAGATCACTTGAGAATTTATGGCCCTGCATTGACCACTGTAAGTGATTGCACACACCTGAACTGATAGTTCTATCTCCATTGGCCATTGTTACCAGAAGCTGAGCTGTGGTCTAATTTGCAATTTAATTGTTGGGCTAAGTTGGTATCAATAAAGTTGTGAGTACTACCAGTGTCTATCAGGTATGTTATGAACTTCTTCTTGATATAACCAGGAATCTTGATTGTCTCACTACTAGTACTGCAAGTAAGGGAATGTAGTGAAATACCCATATCTGTCTCCACTAGGGAATCTTCAGTTTTCACATACTCTTCATCATGTTCACCCCTGAGTCACCTCCTGAATCTCTATCTCCCTTTACCTCTTCAGTTAACAACATAAACAATTGTTTACATCTATGCCCTGGTGCATATTGATCATCACAATTGAAACAAAGTCCCTTCTTCATGATCCACCCTCTTGGGTTGTCTCCATCGAACCTTGGAAAATATAGTTTTGGGGATATGTGAGAATCACGATTGTACTAGTTTCTCTGATACATAATTGACTCTTCATCTTGTGACTCATGCTCATGTGCTCCAGATTCCACCTCTCTCTTTATTCTTATATGTTTTCAATAATTTTAGTGGCGCAATTTGTATGGTGGTGTTTTGTTGAGAAATATCTTCAATATTACTCATCAATTTCTCTGTCCTCTTAATGGATGTTGTACGTTCTTCAGCTTCCTTGAAAGAAATAGCAGAAAGTGACGAGACTTCTTCTGCCATCTTAGTGAAAATAGCTTTCATCTCTTTGAAACGATTATCAATTTTTTTTTAAACATCTCTAAAATTAGGTCCTGTTATGGTGGATCAAACCATCTTAGATACCAATTTTTATGTTAATAACAATTGGTAAAAACCCTAACATGACTAGAAAATAAAATTTGTAGCAAGTAAGCAACCTCTCTTATCTATTCATTTCGTGGGAACTGAATGGGAGTACAAAGAAACATTAAATAGTTCTCACACAAAACCCTAACAGATTCTCACTCACAGATCTAATCCTGACCGTCCAGACTAACCTTAATTATTACATAGTGTTAATTAGCTATTTAACTTACTAACACAACTAATTAACTTTTAATTAAACAACAATAGTAAAGTTTACTAGAGGCGCCCCCAGTGATATGACAGGCTTTAGCCATAGAAAACAAGAACAACCAAAGACTTTGAGAAAGTTATTGTCTGGTTACTTGTGAAAGAGTTATGCAAAAGGTGACATGAATTGGATAGCTCTAGTGGGAAATTTGTTAATAAGATAGTTGGGTTGAATTTGGAAGACCATATTGAAGTGAAAGAAATCTAGTAATACCAAGAAGATGCTTATGATTAACTGCTGCAACACCATTCTATTCTGGTGTACGAGAACATGAAAGTCCATGAAAAATTCCTTTTATCACAAAATTCTTTAAGAAAATTATTGAGAAATTCACCACCATTATCAGTTCTGATAGTAACAACAGAAGAGGATAACAACTTTTCTATTCTAGTGACAAAAAAAGTAAAAGTTGTTTTGAATTAAGAATTAGTTACTAAAGGAAGTACCCAACAATATTTTGTATATTCATCAACAATATTAGCATAGTACAGACTCCCAGAAACAGATGCAACATGACATGGACCCCAAAGATCCATGTGAAGTAACTCTAGAGGATGTTGAGACACAATACTAGATAATTAAAAAGTTAATTTTTGTGACCTAAAAAGTTTGCATTCATTACAGAATAATGGCTTATTGTACATATTTAAAAAATGAAAAATATTACATATTTTCTAACGTATTTGAAAAGATGGATGACCGAATCTCCTATGCAGTAGAGTTTTGTCAGTTATTGAAGATAGAGCTTGTGGTGATGATGATTTGAAGGTGATAGGATATAATTTATTCTTATGTGGACCTTGGAAGAGAATATTCCTAGACTTCTGATCCTTCAAAGAAAAGCCATTGGAATCAAGAGTTAATAAGCAATTGTTATCAGAGGTGAATTTATGAGATGACGACAAATTATGAGAGGTTTGAGGAGTTAGGAGAATGTCATTTATATGAAAAGAATGAACATCAACATGTTTACTAGAGTAACCAGTGTGAGTAATAGACATACCTCCTCCATTTGTTGTATTAATGATTTCTGTACCATCATATGGAACAGACTCCTGTAAAGCAGATGAATCTGAAGTAACATGATTATTTGCACCACTATCTACAATTTATTTTTCAGAGTCAAAAATATCAGCAGTTGTAAGTATAACATTGAGATTTTCTGGTGGAGTTCTTTCTTTATATGAGAAATTAATCCTTTGAGTACAATTTGGCGCAAGATGTGTATCAGATTGACATATTTGATAGGGAACTTTCTTAGTAGATCCTCTACCATAAGTTTGTCATTGGAATATATTGAGATTTAGAAATCTACCATTGTTTGAAAATATGACTCTGTAGTATCCTCTATTAGAATAACCTATGTATAAACCTCTATAACTATTTGCAATAAATGCTCTTCATCAATTTATGTCTTTTGAGTTTTAAGTCTTTCAGTGACTACAACCTCTTCACTCAGTAACTTGTTGTGAATACTGGTAATAAAAGGATTTTTGTGTCTCATATAAGTTGCAAATGGTATATATTCAGAATTTAGTTCCTTATGAGTAATTACTACTAATTCCCTATCTGAAACAATTTCGCCTGCAACAACTAATTGATCTGAAAGATGCTTGATTTTATTAACAAGAAAAGGAATAGTTTTATCACCTTGAGTTATGTTAAGCAATTTTATGCGTAATTGAATAGAATGAGTAGATGAAGCCTTTGCAAACGTATCTTAGATACTTTTTCATAACTTATGTGAGGTTGTAGATCTAAAGAAGTAAGCAATAACTGAGTCTGATATAGTAAAGTTTATCCACATTCTGACAGTAGAATCTTCTTTAAGCCAATCAGCATAGTTAGGATTCTCGATTCCATTTGTTTTATTTCTTTGTGATGTGAATTGAGGAGGATGTGGATAAGATCCATCCAATAATTTCATTAGTTTGTATCGTTTGATAACTTGATTCATTAGATTTCTCCATGTCAAATAGTTATCTTCTTTGAGTTTAAGAGTCACAAAATTGTTGATGTGGTTTAAAGAAACTCGAGAGAAAGAAGAAGTTGTTGTTCCATTGATGACGGAGGTGTAAATTCTTGAATCATATAACAAATCAAGAAATTGAGAAGACGAAGAAAGAAGTTTAAACAAAAATTGAAGAAAAAAATGTTCACAATTGAAGAAGATTGTGAACTAAAGAAGATTAGAAAACCAATCGAAAAAGGAAACAAAATAGATTTTAGATTTAGTAAAACTGATAAAGTTGTTCAAACTTCCGATTCTTGATTACCGAGAACAACCAATGTGATAAGAAAGAGTTAAATATCAGAGATGAAGCAGCTAATTTACAAATCTGAATTTGAAAAACACAGAAATCAAATATTAAAGATGAAGAACAATACCCTAACCTAACCTATCTGATACCATAGTAACATTGGTACAGATAATGATCAACTAACAAGACAAGAAGCAGATAGATTCATTACGACAGATAAAGCTGCAATGAATTATATAACGGTATACAAAATAATAGCATGTACGTCAACAGACTGGCACACATACAGAAGATAGGTGTGACTAACTGAAATACAAATAAGTCACGTGAGAAACAAACCCTTAACCTGCAGTGCATATTTCCTTATCCCGCACCACTTCATGATGTCTGTATTTAGGAATGTTTGGATTGAATGCAGTGCTCGCTGCTTCAAGGGTAAAAGAAGAGTTGTAGATGCAATCATTAGTAATGTTATAATCGGTTCTTATTGTAAAAGAAAGGTTGTGGATGCAATCATTCCTAATGTTAAAGTTGTCAGTTCCGATCACTAGGTTTCGGCCAATTCAATTTATGTCAATTTTTTCCTCCAGGATGTTATTTCTAATTGGAGAACTTATTGCCCGAGCCTCCTTAGCTTTTTGTGGGTTGTATAGTTGGTGTGTTTCCTTTTTTTGTTTTTTTTTGTTCCTTGTTTCCATTAATTTGTTTGGTAGCGTTGCCTTTGTAATGTTTTTGTATTTAGCCACTTTTCTTAATATATTTTCCATTTACGGAGGAAAAAAAAGGTTTCTCAGCAAACAGTTTGGATAGGTTTCTGCCACTTTTCCTAGCCATTATTCTATTTCACTCCAATTAGTTCAAAAAATTGCAAATAACACCAATAGCCATATCTATTGTCTTTTGGGAAAACCATACCCACTGGTCATAAGACTCATAACTGTGACGAGCAGTCACTTAAACACCATCCTCCTTCGACAAAAATAAAAATCCTGGGAAGGAGGTTTTAACAACAGCCACACACAACAAAAATCTTGGAAGCTCAATTTTAAAATAAGCGATGTGGATTGTTGTTGAACGTTACTTTAAAGGTGTACCCACCCATCCCATTAGCAATAACATCCTGGAAGAAAATTTTGATTATGTTGTGTTTACTTTTGTGGTTTTGTGTCGCCCAAATTCTGTTGTGGTTGCCCCTAAAGACGCAAGGAATGGTATCGTAGATAAGGTCCCAGGCATTATTTATGATGCTTTCCAGCAAAAAAAAAGAAAGTGAAAAAAAATGATACATTACTTCCCTTGGTCCAAACTAGTTGACTGGTGAGTGTCGTTTACTCAACAAAATAAAAAGATATTTCCCACTAATTAAATATAATATAGTGGTAGTAAGGATCGTTCCCACAAAGAGTAATGCAATTGATATGTTATCTAAATCAGCGAAAATATAAAAAAAGGATAAAAAGAATAATAAGAAAAAGATAATGAAGAAATCCTTCGTCGTTACTAACCGTTAACTCAACATTGTACCTGTTTATCTCATGTTAGAATCAATTGTCACCAACCGTAGGAAAGCAGGTACGCTTAGCTATCCACAAAACTCCTTATATCATCGGATACAGAACGCTCGACTACCGGATTCTATTCAAAAGAACCACCTTGAGGTACGCTTACAAGATGTAATTCCCAGAACGCAATAAGATTTGTGAATTTAGGTTTGATCCCGTAGATTAAACTCGAATGACGCTCGGTCCACTTACTGGTGTTGTCTTTACTCACAATTGCTACACATAATCCCTCCGCAAGGTCTTGAGATTTCTACTTGTGTAGGAGATGATAGACAATTACGAATCGACTCAACTCTCTACTAGCAATAGAATGATTAATAGACTAATCTAGTTGGCCCCCCCAAACCAATCTAAGAATCAATCATAAACCTTCGATATAGTAAAAACAATCCACAATAAATCAATTTAAAACTTGAAACAAACTTGTAAATTATTGAGCTTCACAATTAGAACTTTGAATTCATCCATAACAATAAAAAGAACATAGAAAAGAGATAGTTCTCCCCCCTAAGGTGGAGAAAAACGGTGAAAACAAGATATCCAAAATTGTATCTAAGCTTCCCTTTATATAGAGTTTTGTAACCTCTTCTTTAACAAAACTAGGAAACCTAGAAAAAATAGGAAAGTACACCTCCTTAAAATTATATCTCGTGCATCACACCCCGTTCGAAATGGCTTTCCAAATCCTTCGGAAACTTCTGGAATGGTCGCAACCTTATTCTGGTCGTGTGAATTTGGATGGATAGACTATTGGGCTTGCATTGTTCTAGCCCACTTGGTAGCTTAACTGTTAGTCACGTGGAACCGACAGTGTAAGCATTATCATTATGGTAAAATTTCTCATCTCAGCCATTCACCGTCATTCCCGTCATCCATCTTCGCTGCCGAAATCTGTCCAACCAATCCAACTTGAACTCATTCCCTGACTTCTATATGAAGTTTTCGAGTCCAACCAAACTCGAGCTCAAGCTTCCATAACCAATCTCCATCAGACCATCTACCAATATGACGGTTAGCATCGACCATGATCACCCATCGAATGAGCTCGTCATCCAAACTGCAGCAGGAGTTCACTACATTTCCAACTCAAACCATTTCCAGCCACCACCATTTCGAGCTAACCCATCTCCATCTTCACTGGAAACTACCATCGGCTACAACTTCACTTATCCACTTCTTCTAGTCATTGATCATCTCGTGTTATCATAGGCTGGAGCACTCAACTTTTTTCCACCAACGTCATCACGACTTCCATAGTGTTTCAAACCCTACAGCAAACCCAAAATACCATGAAACTTAGGCCAAGCTCTAACCACCGACGAATTCTCATTATTCTCTGCCATCAACCTTCGACTCATCGTCACCAGCATCCCCTACATTCTACCATGGAAAAACCCCATCGATAGCCAACTCCAATGATCACCATTATCCCATAATTCCATCAGTGGCTATCTCATTCTGTCACTTCCAAAGAACTATCGCTCAATGTATCTCGACAAATAACTCGAGCTCCTTACATCCAAACCCGTTATCGCAAAGACACCTCCTTATCATTCTTCCATACATATCTGTCAGTAACATCACATCCATACTCGTTAATTCCGTCGATGCCAACATCACAAAATCGCTTATCACTGCCATCAACCAAAAATAACAGCAAACCACGGCTCAAGTCCAATGCGAGCTTCATTCTTCTATCCTCCATATAACCCATCATATCTGTTACTCGCTATTGCACTCCATTGTTGAAGTTAGTCAATCAGTAGCTTCCATCTTCTACAGCTGAGAATGGCATCATCAGTCACCTTTTCCTCTACTGAGTGCACCAATTAAGGCCATGACTTATCGCCAGCTTGGCTCAGCACCCACTATTTCCATCTCTTATAAACATAATGTTGTTGTATCCAAAAAGAATTAAAATGAATTTTATCTCCCGAAAAGCGAGCAACGTCTTTTGGTCTTTGAATAAGTGCATTAGCTGACACAAGCTTCGATATGCCCGCACGATTGTCCGTAGTTGTTTCCATCCAATGATAATTCTGCCTCTTTTGTGGTCAATTGAACGATTTCTTAATCTTTTCGGGAATAAGCTCCAAAATTCCCATAAAATATAAAAGAAAGCTAATAACACAATTTTACACGAACACTAGCTAAGAAAGCATAATCAATCGATACTTAGAAAGGTGTTTTTACACACTAATCAAATTCCCCCACAATTAGACTTTGCTAGTCCTCGAGCAAACAAAACGAAACAAAAATAAAATAAAATACAACTCCATGTCATGAGGATACGGTTACTCTTAGCATGAATAACAGGCCTTTAAACCCCTAGGTGTCCCTAGTGGACGAGTTATAGTCTCGTGAGGGCTTACGAGAGATATACCCACAAAACCTTTAAGCCAAAACAAATAACAAACCAATTAGCAATTACTCCTCGGCAACGACGCCAATTTTTGTGAGCGTCGTTTACTCAACAAAATAAAAAGATATTTCCGACTAATTAAATATAATATAGCGGTAGTAAGGATCGTTCCCACGAAGAGTAATGCAATTGATATGTTATCTAAATCAGCGAAAATATAAAATAAGGATAAAAAGAATAATAAGAAAAAGATAATGAAGAAATCCTTCGTCGTTACTAACCGTTAACTCAACATTGTACCCGTTTATCTCATGTTAGAATAAATTGTCACCAACCGTAGGTATGCAGGTACGCTTAGATATCCTCAAAACTCCTTATATCTCCGGATACAGAAGCGCTCGACTACCGGATTCTATTCAAAAGAACCACCTTAAGGTACGCTTACAAGATGTAATTCCAAGAACGCAATAAGATTTGTGAATTTAGGTTTGATCCCAGCAGTTAAACTCGGTACGCTCGGTCCACTTACTGGTGTTGTCTTTACTCGCAATTTCTACACAGAATCCCTCGGCAAGGTCTTGCGATTTCTACTTGTGTAGGAGATGAGAGATAATTACAGATCGACTCAACTCTCTACTAGCATTAGAATTATTAATAGACTAATCTAGTTGGCCCCCCAAACCAATCTAAGAATTAATCATAAACCTTCGATATAGTAAAAACAATCCACAATGAATCAATTTAAAACTTGAAACAAACTTGTAAATAATTGAGCTTCACAATTAAAACTTTGAATTCATCCTTAACAATAAAAAGAACATAGAAAAGAGATAGTTCTCCCCCCTAAGGGGAAGAAAAACGGTGAAAACAAGATATCCAAAATTGTATCTAAGCTTCCATTTATATAGAGTTTTGTGACCTCTTCTTTAAGAAAACTAGGAAACCCAGCAAAAATAGGAAAGTGCACCTCTTTAAAATTGTATCACGTGCATCACACCCCGTTCGAAATGGCTTTCCTAACCCTTCAAAAACTTCTGGAATAGCCGCAACCTTATTCTGTTCGTGTGAATTTGGCTGGATAGACTATTGGGATTGCATTGTTCTAGACCACTTGGTAGCTTAAATGTTAGTCACGTGGAACCGACAGTGTAAGCATTATCATTACGGTAGAATTTCTCATCTCAGCCATTCACCGCCATTCCCCGTCATCCATCTTCGCTACCGAACTCTGTCCAACCAATCCAACTCGAACTCATTCCCTAACTTCTCTCTGAAGTTTTCGAGTCCCACCAAACTCGAGCTCAATTTTCCATTACCAATCTCCATCGGACCATCTACCAATCTGACGGTTAGCATCAATCATGATCACCCATCTAATGAGCTCGTCATCCAAACTGCATCATGAGTTCACTACATTATCAACTCGTACCATTTCCAGCCACCACCATTTCGATCTAACCCATCTCCATCTTCACTGGAAACTGCCATCGGCTACATCTTCACTTATCCACTTCTTCTCGTCATTGATCATCTTGTGTTATCACAGGCTGGAGATCTCATCTTCTTTCCACCAACGTCATCACGACTTCCATAGTATTCTCAAACCTAAAGCAAACCAAAAATACCATGAAACTCAGGCCAAGCTCTAACCCCCGACGAATTCTCATTATTCTCTGCCATCAACCTTCGACTCATCGTCACCAGCATCCCCTCCATTCTACCATGGCAAAACCCCATCGATAGCCAACTCCAATGATCACCATTATCCCATAATTCCATCAGTGGCTATCTCATTCTGTCACTTCCAGCAACTATCGCTCAATGTATCTCGACAAATAACTCGAGCTCCTTACAGCCAAACCCGTTATTAGCAGCACCTCCTTATCATTCTTCCATACATATCTGTCAGTAACATCACATCCATACTCGTTAATTCCGTCGCTGCCAACATCAAAAAATCGCTTATCACTGCCATCAACCAACAGTAACAGCAAACCACGGCTCAAGTCCAACACGAGCTTCATTCTTCTCTCCTCCATATAACCCATCATCTCTGTTACTCGCTGTTGCTCTCCATTGTTGAAGTTAGTCACAACAGCAACTTCCATCTGCTACATCTTATAATGGCATCAACAGTCACCTTTTGTTCCACTGAGTGCACCAATTAAGGCCATGACTTATCACCTACTTGGCCCAGCACCCACTACTGCCATCTCTTATAAACACAATGATGTTGTATCCAAAAAGAATTAAAATGAATTTTATCTCCCAAATAGCGAGCAACGTCTTTTGGTCTTTGAATAAGTGCATTAGATGACAAGAGATTCAATATGCCCGCACGATTGTCCGTAGTAGTTTCCATGCAATGATAATTCTGCCTCTTTTTTGGTCAATTGGACGATTTCTTAGTCTTTTTGGGAATAAGCTCCAAAATTCCCATAAAATATAAAAGAAAGCTAATAACACAATTTTACACGAAAACTATCTAAGAAAGCATAATCAATCGATACTTAGAAAGGTGTTTTTACACACCTATCAAATTCCCCCACACTTAGACTTTGCTAGTCCTCGAGCAAACAAAACGAAACAAAAATAAAATACAACTCCATGTCGTGAGGATACGGTTACTCTTAGCATGAATAACAGTCCTTTAAACCCCTAGGTGTCCCTAGTGGACGAGTTATAGTCTCGTGAGGGCTTACGAGAGATATAACCACAAAACCTTTAAGCCAAAACAAATAACAAACCAATTAGCAATTACTCCCCGGCAACGACGCCAATTTTGGTGGGCGTCGTTTACTCAACACAATAAAAAAATATTTCCGACTAATTAAATATAATATAGCGGTAGTAAGGATCATTCCCACGAAGAGTAATGCAATTGATATCTTATCTAAATCAGCGAAAATATAAAAGAAAGATAAAAAGAATAATAAGAAAAAGATAATGAAGAAATCCTTCGTCGTTACTAACCGTTAACTCAACATTGTACCTGTTTATCTCATGTTAGAATCAATTGTCACCAACCGTAGGAAAGCATGTACTCTTAGCTATCCCCAAAACTCCTTATATCACCGGATACGGAAGCGCTCGACTATCGGATTCTATTCAAAAGAACCACCTTGAGGTACGCTTACAAGATGTAATTCCCAGAACGCAATAAGATTTGTGAATTTAGGTTTGATCCACTACACCAAATCCTGGTTTTTGCAACGCCACAATTTTTTGATGTGCAACGGATATAGACGTTGCAGATGGAGCAACCGAAATAGACGTTGCACAATAAAATGTCTGTTGCACCTTTTATAAATTAACTCATACTCCCTCCATCCCAATATTAAATGACCTACTTGATTTTAGATTTTTTCCCACTAATAAGTGACCTATATCACTAAATAAGGAGATATTTTTAAAATTATCCTTTTAGATAATTATAAAAAAATATAAGAAATATGCATAATTTGATAGGCTTGTTTATATTCGTTACATAGGTGTTTTAAAATATTTTTCAATGGTACGAAGTTTGCGAACATCCGTGGAGTAGTTTGAGAGATAAATCATTTTTAAATTTCACTAATTACTATCCATAAGGGGTATAATTGTAAAAAATTCTTAAAAGTACTCTTTTCCTTGCTTGCCTTAATTTTTTTGCAAACTTAAACTAGGTCACTTAATAGTGGGACGGAGGGAGTAATAATATAACGTAATTTGTGCACCGTTGATATAGTTTGTGATCCTACGGTTATTCTAAATAGTGTTATTTTCAATGGTTTTTATATAATTATATGTTTTTATCTTGTTTTTCTTTTTCTGTTTCTTATCTTTCTCGGTTCCTCCCACACTCCGTTTCTTATCTTCCTCCTGCTCTCCCTCTTGAAAATCTCATAGATACAATCTCATCTCTCACAAATCAACGACTAATCATAAACCATCTCAAAACCAAAACCCATGTATCAGATTTCACTGAGACAATCACTTCAATTTCTCCAAGTTCCATTCTTTCTATGGAACTTCTCTTTCTAGAATCAAAGAAACCTCACTTCTACTAACATCCTCTCAGAAGATTTGTGGATTTGGGTGAGTTTCATTCAATTAGTACAACCGTTTATCCCTTCGTACTGTTACAAACCCTAGATTTGAACCAAATCGGTGAGTTTCTTTGATTTTATAGGGTTTTAAAGTTATGTTTTTGATTTCTTTATTACTTTGAGTTACTATTTGTTTCTTGTTCAGATCCATTTTGTGATTTAGGGTTTGATTTGGGTTTTTCTTGATTTGATTTGGGTTTTTCATTTGGGGTTTTCTTGATTTTGATTTGGGGTTTGTTTGATTTTTAGGTTTAATTAATGGCGGATTCGATGGTGATTGATGGGTACCGAATGAGAAGTTCATTTGGTTTGTTCCATGCTAATCATATAGGTTTGTTTTATTTTTGCTTTATTTTTAAAGTGATTTGTTTCTGAAGTTTGGAATTGTGACATCTAATTTAGGGTTTTTGTGATTTTGAATTTGTAGTTCTACCAATCTAGTCGTCTAGTTGTAATATTGTTTCTTAGCCGGTCATATTCGGTGATTGTTGGATTTTAAGTGCTGGGTGGTGCTGCTAGGGGTGGTGGATGCTGGTGTTCAGTGGTCGGTGGTGTAGAGAGATTTAAAGTTATAGATTATATACTTGGTTATTCAAGCTTCAGTGGTTCCAATTGAAAGAAATCTCTTGTGATGCGGATTCTGAACTAAGAGGCCGTGTCAATGGATTTGGACATTGGTGTATGTTACAATTATTCAGTTTTTTTTTTGCTTTTGGATTTTGTAATTTTTCAGTTACTCTGGCCTAAAAATTCTTTTCACAAGTGTGTAGGCTACTACTGTGATGGATTTGTGAGTATGAATTGTTGCTTGTTATGAGAATGAATTTCTTGCGATTCTATCAGGAAAGTTAGGATTTGCATTTGTGTACTATTAGCACTCCTAAGACATTGATTCAGGCGAGATTTTGAGATGGAATTCAGGTGGAAGTGAAGTTGTTGCTGTCCATTTTTGTGTGTGTATTTCGAGTGTTTATGAATGATTTCTGAAGACAAGGAAATGAGCAAGGAGAAGTGGTTGTGCTGTGGTGGTTTTAATCTTGAATTTGGGGCTGAAATGAGTTCAATTTGGAGATGATTTTGCTCGGAAGATTTGGGTATGAAACGAATTCGCTAATGGAGGCAAAGCGGTTCGAATAGGAGGAGATATGGGTCAATTTCTTGAGTTCAATTTCAGCTGAAATATGATGCCGCTGTGTGATAGGCATCTAAAACACCTAATTCTAGTATCGTTTCTTAGACTTTTATTAGCTATTTCTCTTGAAAATATTGTATATTACTCTAGTTTAGTATTTTGCAGGTACGTTGGATTGAAGTCGCGTTAAGGAAGAAAAAGGTGCTCAAATGGATCACACTTGTATGCATGGTCAAAGCTCGGGAGAACCAGTAGCAATATTGGAGTTAAAAGAGAATTCTTATTCTCCAGAAGGAAGGAATGGGCTCAACATTAGCTATGGGACCTGTACATTGGCTGGAAGGAATGAAATCCTTTATCTGCTAATGAACTTAACGGCAGGGGTAGTGCATGTGTGCTGGTGAAGAAGAAATATCAAATCCAAAAGGAAATGAAATTTAGGTTTATGTAGAAACTATTAGTTCCCTAGCAAAGAAGAAGGTTTGGATCTGTTGACAAGTTCCAGCAGCCGTAGACCAAGTCTGCGGACCAGTTGTAGTCAACCTAGCCATGTTAAGAAGGGTGGCTATTCACCAGGGAGCAACAACTCTATTTCGAACCAACCAACACCAGTCTAGGCAGTTACTGGCAGTCGAAGGATGGCATAAACACTAAGGGAGATGAGTTTGTTGTCGAAGTATCAGAATGGGTTTTTGAAGACATGACGGAATTGAAGTTTTTGCATACATCTATTTCAGTCTCGAATCAGTTTTGGGTTGAGTACTGCAGGGAGAACAAACCAAGTTTGTTGTCATTAAGAGTGGTGTAGAATGGATGAGAAACTGAATTGTTTAGATGTTTGATGAATGTTTTGATCTTGGATTTGTGTTGAATGTGTGATTGAGTGCAGTGAAGGAGGTGAATGAGTATAGAAACAACAAGAAGTCAGTAATCTATATCAAGAGCAGAATGCACATGATGTGCTTGTAAAAATGCCTGAATGAGCGACTCTTCACTACAACTTCAAGTGGCTGTAATATGGTGGTTTTGAGCTCGAGTTTGGGCTTCAATTGAGTTCGTTCCGGAGCTTATGATTAGTGACTTTCTCTTATGCCAATCAATCGAAATAAATATTGCATCTGGGTATAGTTTGATGGCAGTGAAAGACTTGTATTGGTGCTACAATTCAGTGGGATTTTGGTGGAATTTTGAGCCTGTGTTGCGTCCATGAAGAGGAGTATAAACTGGAGTGCTTATGAGTCTGTGATAAAATACTAGCAGGTAGGTGTTTACAAGACGGAATAGAAAAAAGTGGCTCAAGCAGTGGTGCTTCAGGTCTGAGTTAAGGTATAAAATATGGACCCAGTTCTGGGTACAGTTCTGCCTTGCTTGTGCAGTGGTTAACCTTGGGTCAAGGCTCAGTTTAGTGGTTATCTGGCATTAGCTAGGATCAGACTTAGAAGGCCACAGGACATGGAGACTTGGGCGCAAATTTATCTTAGTTTTGGAAGGAGTTTATTGTCGTGAATGCCACCTAAGTTCAGTCACTAGTTTCTTGACAATCATCATCCACCAACTGCTTATTCTTTGTGCAGAGATAGATAATGCCACCTAAGTTCAGTTTTTAAGCAGTCACAGTAGATCTTAATACTATAATTGCTTTTTGCAGAGAATTAATTGTTTATGTGGTGTCAGGTTTGGGAGTTCTTCCTTTGCGTGGTGGGTATAACACCTTTAGCTGAGCATTTAGAATATGCCACTAAGTAAGTTGTCTTTCGCTTATGGGACTTGGAAATATGCAATTCTGATTGGGTTCTGTAACTGATGCTAACTCATGCCCTGTTGTTCTTATTGTACTATGTATGCAATTAGCTTACTAAATGGGACTACTGGTATGTTATTACACTTAGTGTATGAAGTACATTCCTTATCATGTGAATGCTAGATATTCATGGACCAATTAGCTTATTCTTTTAAACTCGTAAGAAACAAATCGTTTTAGATTTTATTCTTTTATTTATTTTGTTTTCCTGTTTTGTTTCTTTGCATTTATTTACCGACGCTGTGATTGTCTTATTTTAGGAGGCATATGCACGTCTTTCTCCTCGAAAGAGAAACAATCTAGTTACCTATGGGGTACCCTGTTTTACAACCACCACCAACGTCAGTGGCAAGTCAGTCACATTTCCATGCCATGAATTCTAGTCTTTCTAGATGTCAAGTGGAAAATGGAGTCTATGCAACAGGAAATCTTCACCCTATTCGAGTAAACTCGGGAAATAAGTAAGAACTTAAGTCACTTATTCTCTCATGTCTTATTTGTTCCATGTACTGTTTCTTAACTTCGGTTCTAGCTTTCCTATTTGTAAAGTAAGATTCAGTTGTGAAGCATACCTGCTGAAACTTGTGGTTGAGTGGATACCATAACTGTAAAACTTGCAAACACCTTGTTTACTAGAATGTTTAATGGTTAAGTAGACACAATCTTCTTAATCGGCAGCTAATTTTGCTATCAGGCAAGATTATTATATTAATGCAAGTCGTAAACCCATGCTTTGCCATATTTATTCTATTTTTTGTCTAGTTGATTCTATATCTAGTCTTATAATAAAGGTTGAGTACAGGAATTTAAAATATACAGATTTTTATTTACTTATTAAATTTTTTTGATTCTCATTATCTATCCGGAAGGATTGTGATGACTAACCATATGTTCATATGAAATATTGGGTCTTCTAATTGTTCTACAATGGTATATTCTAATTATCCTACAATGGTATATGAAGGTTCAGAATATATATTCAGGTGCAGAAATCCGCTTGAATTATCATCGGAATTTATTATTTTTTCACCTATAAATAGGTTTGCAACGTATATAATTGTTGCTCAAATTAAAGTAATACGTTGCCTAAATTATTGTACCCGTTGCACAAATTAAAGAATCTGTTGCTCAAAAAACGTTGGTAAACATTTTAATCAACATTTATATACGTTGCACAAATTAATTTTCCCAACGGATTTTGACGTTGCAAATATTTTGCTACGGCATATTTCCAACAGATATACGCATTGGTGAAATTCATTGCAACACCTATATCCGTCGCAAATATGATGTTTTGGTGTAGTGATCCCAGCAGTTAAACTCGGTACGCTCGGTCCACTTACTGGTGTTGTCTTTACTCACAATTGCTACACAGAATCCCTCTGCAAGGTCTTGTGATTTCTACTTGTGTAGGAGATGAGAGACAATTACGGATCGACTCAACTCTCTACTAGCATTAGAATGATTAATAGACTAATCTAGTTGGCCACCCAAACCAATCTAAGAATCAAACATAAACCTTCGATATAGTAAAAACAATCCACAATGAATCAATTTAAAACTTGAAACAAAATTGTAAATAATTGAGCTTCACAATTAAAACTTTGAATTCATCCTTACCAATAAAAAGAACATAGAAAAGAGATAGTTCTCCCCCCTAAGGGGGAGAAAAACGGTGAAAATAAGATATCCAAAATTGTATATAAGCTTCCCTTTATATAGAGTTTTGTAATCTCTTCTTTAAGAAAACTAGGAAACCTAGCAAAAATAGGAAAGTGCACCTCCTTAAAATTATATCCCGTGCATCACACCCCGTTCGAAATGGCTTTCCAAACCCTTCGGAAACTTCTGGAATAGCCGCAACCTTATTCTGGTCGTGTGAATTTGGCTGGATAGACTATTGGGCTTGCATTGTTCTAGCCCACTTGGTAGCTTAACTGTTAGTCACGTGGAACCGATAGTGTAAGCATTATCATTACGGTATAATTTCTTATCTCAGCCATTCACCGTCATTCCCCGTCATCCATCTTCGCTGCCGAACCAGTGTAGTCAAAATCGCTCTCCAAGGCCGATTACTCACCGAGTAATCGCTACAGGCTATATGAACGAGGCGATTTCCGATTCCAATGCCTTTCCGATTTTTAGCGATTAAGGTGGCCGATTTGTACATATTTTTGAGCAAAACGAGTTAAAAAAAATTCCGAGTTGGCCTTGCACGCACTAAAATCAGAAAATAATTTTTTTTATAACCCTTAGATAAGAGTTATAAAATAGAAAAACCTCTAAATACATGATAAATACGTTCAATATGACAATATTACACACTTAATTACATGATAGTTTTAAAATTTTAAGTACAAATCATGACTTATGGGAAGCACTATATAAATTATTAATAAATAGATACCGAGTATTAGACCGAGTTTTGACGATTTCCAAGTCCGAACTTATTGTTCCTCGCTCCAAGATACCCAACCGAGTAACACCGAGGAACGACTTCGACTACTTTGTGTCGAACTCTGTCCAACCAATCCAACTTGAACTCATTCCCTGACTTCTCTCTGAAGTTTTCGAGTCCAACCAAACTCGAGCTCAAGCTTCCATTACCAATCTCCATCGGACCATCTACCAATCTGACGGTTAGCATCGACCATGATCACCCATCGAATGAGCTCGTCATCCAAACTGCATCAGGAGTTCACTACATTTCCAACTCGTACCATTTCCAGCCACCACCATTTTGACCTAACCCATCTTCATCTTCACTGTCAATTGTCATTGGCTACAGCTTCACGTCTCCACTGCTTCTCGTCATTGCTCATCTCGTGTTATCACAGGCTGGAGCTCTCACCTTCTTTCTACCAACGTCATCACGACTTCCATAGTATTATCAACCCTACAACAAACCCAAAATACCATGAAATTCAGGCCAAGCTCTAACCACCGACGAATTCTCATTATTCTCTGCCATCAACCTTCGACTCATCGTCACCAGCATTCCCTCCATTCTTCAAACCCCATCGATAGCCAACTCCAATGATCACCATTATCCCATAATTCCATCAGTGGCTATCTCATTCTGTCACTTCCAGCAACTATCGCTCTATGTATCTCGACAAATAACTCGAGCTCCTTACAGCCAAACCCGTTATTAGCAGAACCTCCTTATCATTCTTCCATACATATCTGTCAGTAACATCACATCCATACTCGTTAATTCTGTCGCTGCCAACATCACAAAATCGCTTATCACTGCCATCAACCAACAGTAACAACAAACCACGACTCAAGTCCAACATGAGCTTCATTCTTCTCTCCTCCATATAACCCATCATCTCTGTTACTAGATGTTTCTCTCCATTGTTGAAGTTAGTCACAGCAGCAGCTTCCATCTTCTACAGCTGATAATGGCATCAGCAGTCACCTTTTCTTCCACTGAGTGCACCAATTAAGGCCATGACTTATCGCCTTCTTGGCCCAGCACCCACTACTTCCATCTCTTATAAACACAATGTTGTTGTATCCAGAAAGAATTAAAATGAATTTTATCTCCCGAACAACGAGCAACGTCATTTGGTCTTTGAATAAGTGCATTAGCTGACACGAGCTTCGATATGCCCGCACGATTGTCCGTAGTAGTTTCCATGCAATGATAATTCTGCCTCTTTTGTGGTCAATTGGACGATTTCTTAGTCTTTTCGGGAATAAGCTCCAAAATTCTCATAAAATATAAAAGAAAGCTAATAACACAATTTTACACGAAAACTATCTAAGAAAGCATAATCAATCGATACATCAAAATCTTGGTAGGGCGATGACGATGACCTTCCCAACTTTTAACTCATTATAGATTTTGGACGCACCCAATTATATGTAGGGTACCATAAGTTATTGATTTGGACAAAAAACTGTTAACGATATAGATGCATGTCGAGTCCTTCAAAGACTACTGACCTCTACCAGCGGATATGTTTCCTTGTAATCCATCTCAGGTTCCTTGTGCCACCGGTCAGTTTCACTCTTTGCCCTGCGTAAACACAACTACGTTATTAATCTTATCCCGATTCCCCACAGTAGGAAATACCATTTGGTCATAGGAATAATATATTAGAGAGGGTCTAGTCCAGTTGACCCAGTCAACTTTCTGTTTGGTCCTATTTGATAATATAAATTATCATTTGGTCCTAAAAATTATCATTTGGTCCTAGGCTGATGTCATGGATGATGTAAATGTCACATTGGAGTAGATGAAATACCCTTTTGGATAAGGACCAATATATAGTCAAAAGGTAAGAGAAAAAAAATCATTTCTCAGATTTACATTCTCTCTCCTCTATGGTTTCTTCTCTTCTCTCTGGTTTCTACGGTTTTTTTTTTGCCTCCATTAATGAAGACGACAGAGAAGGTTTGAAGATGAAGATGAAGATGATTTCATCTGCTGCTGTTGTTGTTCGTGAAGATGATTTCATCTACGACTTTTAGGGTTTTTTTTATTTCTGTCGCTGCTATTTTGAGTTCGATTTGCTGATGTTCGTCTTGCAATTAAATATGAAGACGAAACAATAATTTGCTGTTGTGATGAACACGACGAAGAAGAAATCAACCGCTGCTTTTGTTTTGATTTCAGAGTTCATCATCCTGCTGCTGCTTGATTATAGATCTGAAAATATATTCTTTTGAAATTCGTTTTTGATAATGAAATCGGTTGTTTGTGTGTAGATTTATGTGTTCTTGATTACTATCTTGTTTTGAGAAATGATTTATGCTGTTGTTGTTTACGATTTGTTGATTTTTGAATGTTCTTGTCTCTGCTGCTGATTATGACGACGAAGAAGATGAAGATCTGGTTTGCTGCTGCTGCTGTTGACGATGAAGATGATGAAGTTCATCAAAAAAATGAATCAAATCTGTTACTGTTGTTGTTGTTGATGATGAAGACGATGGTGTTGATCTTGATTTTTGAATGTTTTTGTCTCTGTTGTTGATGATGATGAAGAAGAAGATGAAGAAGATAAATATCTATTGTTGTTGCTGCTGTTGACGATGAAGGCGATGGAGTTCATCAAGAAAATGACCAAAATCAAGAAGATAATGATCTTTAGAGTTCATTCCAAAAATGAAGTCTGTTTTTATATGGAGTTCATTTTATGGAATGTACTCTGTTTTTTCTTGGTTTTTGTATGGAGTTCATTTCTAGGAATGAACTCTGTTTTTTCTAGGTTTTATATGGAGTTCATTTTCTGGAATGAACTCTGTTTTTTTAGGTTTTATATGGAGTTCATTTCTAGGAATGAACTCTGTTTTTTTTTTAGGTTTTATATGGAGTTCATTTTCTGGAATGAACTCTGTTTTTTTTAGGTTTTATATGGAGTTCATTTCTAGGAATGAACTCTGTTTTTTTTAGGTTTTATATGGAGTTCATTTTCTGGAATGAACTCTGTTTTTTTTAGGTTTTATATGGAGTTCATTTCTAGGAATGAACTCTGTTTTTTTTAGGTTTTATATGGAGTTCATTTTCTGGAATGAACTCTGTTTTTTTTTAGGTTTTATATGGAGTTCATTTTCTGGAATGAACTCTGTTTTTTTAAGTGATTTCTGAAAAAATATGTACAAATTAAAAGGAGTTCATTTTGAAGAATGAACTGCTACAAAAAAAAAAAAAAATCGAGTTCCAAACATTTGCTACAATAAAAGGAGTTCAATTTTTAGTTATTGTAGCAAGTGAAAAAACCACCAGGAGAGAGAAGAGGGTATTTTTGTCCATTTAAGTATTTTTAAATAATTATGGACCAAACATTAAAAGCGTTTGACCAAAAGACTAAACAGACATGGGCCCACCTAAAAAAGGACCAAACGATAATTTTCCCTTCCCCGCATGCAACAATATTTCGTAAGGCTTTTTTTATTTTGTTAGCTGCAGGCCGCAGGACATTTCACCAAACTTCCTTACTAGTTCTCTGAAGGCTTTAATACCTTCTTTATTTTCACACCTAATATTGACTGGCCTCTTTTCTCTTCTATTCAAAACTCTCTCTTCACCATCATTTATCTCTCTATTAATACTTGTCCTCTCTTTCTCTTGCAGGGTACATTTTGATATCATTTCTTTGATTCATTCTCTCTAATAGTGTAGAAATGGCTGAGAGTGGATACAAGAATCCCATTGATGGAACACCAACAAAAAATGGAAGCAACATGGCTAACAAAAGGAGTGTTGCAACTTCTGAATACATCCTTAGGTTTCTAGCCTTTGCTTCTACTTTGGTGGCTGTTATAGTGATGGCTGTTAGTAAGCAAACTAAGTCTGTTTCTGTTACTCTTCTTCCTGATCTACCACCAATCAGTGTTGAAGCTCATGCTAAGTGGCAATACATGTCTGCAAACGTGTAAGTTTCTTCGATTTGTAACTACTTTTTACCATACCGAAATCAAAACAATTTTTCTTCAATTTTTTTATTTACTGTTTTGCTTTGTTTTCTCATGAACAGATTCTACATGGTGGTCAACATCGCGGCTTGTGTTTACTCAGCTCTATCTCTAATCTTAGCAATTGGAAACCGATTTGGATCGAAGGGATTAGATCTAGGAGTCATTTTGCTCGACTTAATAATTTTATCACTTCTTTTTGCCGCAAATGGAGCTGCTGCTGCCGTTGGTGTTTTAGGTTACTATGGGAACTCTCACACGCGGTGGAAAAAAGTTTGTAATATATTTGATAGTTATTGTCGCTATGCAGCGGTATCCATCATTTTGTCCTTGGTTGCAGCATTTATGTTTGTGTTACTATTAGCTCTAGCTGCTTCCAAGCTCCATAAGAGATGTCTGTAGTTTTTGATTTAAGAATTGGGTTTGGGACTTGGTTTCAGTATGTGGCAATCAATTGTATTGGTCCATGCATTAAGTTTCTGTCAGACATCTGTAGTCTTTATATATTGTAACTGCATTTCATCTGTATGGTAATTTCGAGAAGTTGCTTAATTTTCCGCACCAAACATCTTAGACCCAGCTATACTAGGCTTGGGCTTGTCATTTAATCCATTGCCTCAGCTCCGGCACAAACATTTGCGCCTCTCTCAAAGCACCCTGTCACTCAGGGTGTCGGGCATCATTGATGATGGTAAATTGGTAATGAATATTTGTAGTTCAAATATGGATTGTCAGCTCCATTTCCATTTGCCAAGGAAATAACTTTCTCTATCGTCAAACCTTCAATCTAGAAAGAGTTGATGCTAGCTAGTTAGCTAATGTTCTCAATGGTTCAAAAGAATTTCATCCTTTTCTTCATTAGTTATAGTACTAGCTTATTTTGGAAACTGTGGAGAAGTAAATGTCAAAATTACCAATTGTTGCTGAGAAGTTAGAATAAATAGACTCCCTAGTACTCCTTAGGACTTTTTTTTTTTTTTTTTGGTAATTCAATTTTCATTAATGGAAAACAAGATTACATAGATCTCAAGTACATCAAATTGAATAAGAAAAAGGAAATAACAAGCTTGTAACGGTACATGATTGAAAATTCCGACAAGGAAAAGAGAAGGAATTCCAAATACTGACCTAATACAAGAATATAAGAACCAATAGAATCGGAGAGAAGATGGTCTTCATAATATTCATGGACCATTTGATAAATCGTCTTCCTGATGAAGTAATGCTCCAATGGTATAGGAGTAATCTGCAAATTTGTTGACCGCTGAATAGAGAGTAATTTGGATCCGGCGATGTACTTGAACAAACATATAATCAAAATCAAGTAACCATTAAAATAAAAGAGAATCACCATTAAGGTGAAGACAAGAATCACCATGAAGGTGAAGATAAAAATCACCATGAAGGCTCTCAATTTGCACGATTTTTGCTTCATATACTTACTTGACTCCAACGTATAAAAAAGTAATAAGTCATTATTACTGCGACACTATGGTGAAGAGACTAAATATAATGCAGAACTAACAAAAACAATATCCCCAAACAATAAATACTAGCAACCTTGCTATCCAATTTGAGAATGCAACATTAATGATATGAGTAAGTTCTAAATTTCAAAGAAGAGATTACCAGTTACTAGTGTTTCTAGGAATCTAATCCTCGTCAAGGCTTCATTGGCTATTGGCTGCTTTCCACATCCTCAATTTCATCCAACTCCATTATTTCAGTATATTTTTCTCCCAATTCTTTCAACGAAACTAACGTGTTCTTGTGAGGGAACACTTTACAAAACTGTTGATCAGGACTGAAATCCAGAAGCTTTTTCGAGGTTGATGTTACCGGGTCATAAATATTAAGATACTTAGAACTGAAACTTAAAACATCCCCACTCTTCGTAAAGCCCAATAGTCCTTCATTGCGAAGTCTAAACTCTTTAGTCGAACCCAATGACTGGGATTGTTCCTCCTGCCCTATTGTGTCATGCTTAGAACCAGGTAGTGGAAGCTGTTCTCGAAAGTTTTCATTACCCAAGTCAAATACGGCAATCGTCCCGCTTTTGTCCTTCACCCAGCGAAGAGCTCCATTTAGAAAGACACCTTGTCCGCTGGTAAAATTGTTAAATACGGAATGGAACTTTGCAACAGTTCTCCATCCATTACCACGACCAAGAGTGTATAGCATGATGTGAACGGATTGGTCACTGTATCCTGTATACATTGAAACAATTTTGTACTCATTGGTTGAAGGAAGGTAACCAAATCCAGTTAACCAATTATGACCGGGAACTTTCCTAGGTTCAGGAACTACAACATACTCTTTCGTCATAGGGTTACAAATACAAAAATTAGAAGACGTATCACGAAGACAGATCAAACCATTAAACGATCCAAGAAACGTATTCTTAAACTGTAACGGGGAAGTAAATTTGGTCCTTGTGATCTTAATTGGTGTCTCATGATTCTCATTATATTCAAAATAGTAGAATTTTTTATTTTTCGCCAAGGCAAGAAAACTCAACTTACCCGAATCTGCATAATGATTAATGAGACGATTTAAGTGCAGGTGAGGGAAGGATGGATGTTGAATAAGGTCATTCCACGTTTTGGATACTAACTTGCAATTTGGAACTAATTCAATTGGTAAACGAGTGAATATGTCTAATGCAATCTCTATGGGGAGACTATCGAGATTATCCATCGGAAACCCTTTGTTGTTGCTAAAGAAAACAGGATTTAGGTATCCGAACTTTTATAGGGTTAATGGAAAAACCTATTTCAGAAGATCTGTTTGGTTGAAAGAATAAATATTCCCATATATACACTGATTAATTCCGCGTTATAACTGACACTGCATGCCTCATGCACTTGATGGCAGAGCCAGCCACAGGACCACAATGGTTCAAAAGTTGTGCCATGCAGCTTTGGAAAAGTCTCAGAGCATGTTCCAGGGAATATGCAATTAGAAAATGGGAAATCCAACACTTAGGATGTCCACATAATCAACTTGCTCTAGTTGTGCTTGGGGATTGTGATGTATTCCAGCACAAACATTTGCGTCTATCCCAGTCACCCCTCAAACCCACCTCTTTAGTCCAACAGTTGCTTTGGTACTTTAACTATGACTCTAGCACTCTTCTAATTATTGTTCCGTTAATTTGTCTGATTCCTCTGCCGTATCTGTTTACATCGCTGGGGTCTATATGATATTATATTCTAATTTATTTTGTAATTAGAACATGTTCATCGGAAAATCTAAGCTTTTTTTAGTAATTAGTATTGTTTCATCCGGTTCCAGTCTAATATTATTGGGTTCTACTTTGAAGTTGGCTAGCCTGAGACCTACAAAGATGCCAGCTTTTGTAATTGCAGCAACATCCATGGCCTCAACTTTAATAAAATAAATAAATAAGAAAAAGTGGTGATCAATAAGGGTACCACGTGGCTGTTCCAGTGCCATTATTTCTAACTGCTTTGGTGTATTCTAGGGACCAGTGCCACCATTTCTAACTACTTTTCTGATTGTCCCAATCTTGCATTTATATTGTACTTGTTGTTATCGAAACTTTTCGTTAGTAATCTCAACTGTACTTCGGTGGTTCACTAAGGATCTCTTAGTGATTATTTTCACCGTGATATCTGTTCTTGATCTCTATAACACTTTAAGCTTCTATCTTTGAAAGATTAGATTGCATAGAACGGAAGAGATTCCAGCTTTTTGTATTGGACGGTTTGCTTGCAGCAATGGCCTCAACTATAAAATTCTTTGCTTCTTCTATTTCCAACTCACCTTTACATGGAACTTTGGAAACCGAATGTCGGGTTAGAGGTCGATTTCGTGCATTTGGAAGTCATAATTCAATGTCAACCTCAAATAAACGAGAATTAATGGGAGGGGCAGCTTTTGTGAATGCAAAAGAAGAAATTAGATGTATAACTGATGAAAGAAAGTCTGAAACTGCTCGAAGTTGTCAAGAGTTGGATGTTTTGTGGGATGATGGATATGGAACTAGTAGTGTAAAAGATTATCTTGATATATCAAGAGAAATGGTTATGAAGACTGATGATGGTGGGCCGCCTCGATGGTTTTGCCCGGTTGAATGTGGGAAACCAATCAAAGGCTCTCCTGTTCTTCTTTTCTTGCCTGGTAATTTGTTGTTTACTAAAAAAATTATGAAAGTTTTAATTTTCATATTAGATTTCTTTAACATAACTTGTAGTCATTCATATTCAATAAAAAAAAATTTGACGAAATTGTGCATTCTTAAAATCTGAAAATGTTCTTTCTTGCATTACTTTTGGCAGGAATGGATGGTACTGGGTGGGGACTTGTTTTGCACCACAAATCCCTCGGGAGGTAACTTAATTTTGGATATGTATATGTAGAGCATTTGTGTTACGTCAACAAATACATCTTTGACTTCCGTTTGAGTGCAGGGTTTTTGAAGTTAGATGTTTGCATATTCCTGTTAATGATCGCACACCACTTGAAGGTATTGATACTTACCAATTATGTGTTCTGTGCCATATGTTTGCTGAGTACTACATAAATATTATTGATAGCTATTTATTGAAGTCGTCCAATTAATCACTAGAAGAAAAAGGCTAGGCAATGATGCTTACAAATCACACCCTGTTCTTGTTGTCAGATTAATATTTTCATATTTTCATGAATGCTTTCTAATCGGATATTTTTCTCGACCAAAGGGTTGTTGGAAATCATCGAAAATATTGTATGGGATGAACATGCTTCATTTCCGAATAAACCAATTTATTTACTTGGGGATTCTATGGGAGGATGCTTAGCACTTGCAGTTTCTGCTCGTAACCCTACTATTGATCTAGTACTTGTACTATCCAATCCAGGTCAGTGTCCATATAAGACGATTAATGGTTCTTATTTCAATTAGTGTTTTTCTATTTTGTTAGGATCCTGAACTGTGAACTGATTTTTTTGTGGTTCAGCAACATCATTTGGCAAGTCAATCTTGCAGCATTTCCTCCCAGTCTTGGAAGCTTTGCCTGATAGCTTTAACCTTACTTACCTTCTTAGCATTATCGCAGGTTATGATGTTTTTCTCCTCGAACCATACAAAAATGTATAAATGTTTTTTATGTTTTGACTAGAATTTCAAGAATTCTCTGATGAAAGTTCGGAATCACAACTTTGTTTAACTGTTGAATTCTGAATTGTCTTCATTTCAGGGAACCCTATGAAGTTGACGGCAGTCAGTGTTGAAAAAGGCCTCCCTCTTGCACAAAAACTTAAACTAATGCTGAGAAACCTGATGACCTTGTTACCACGTATTTCTGTAAGAACTACGAACGAGTCTCAATATCGATGATTAATTCCTCGAGTCTCTAGGTTCCTTGTCCATTAAAAGAGTAAAAGAAACTATCTGTTGTATAAGTCTCTAGGTTCCTTTACTTGTGAATTAATTAGTTTGACCATTTTCCTGCAGAGTTTGACGGATATTATACCAAAGGAGACTCTTCTGTGGAAACTAAAGCTTTGTAAAGTTGCAGCAGAATATGCTAATTCTCATCTCCATGCTATCAATGCTGAAGTGCTAGTGCTTGGAAGGTGTCGATTCTTGCAAATCTGTCAAATTGGATACTTTTGGTTATTAATTTCACATCTGAGTTTTTTATCTTTGAAACCTGTTGTACATTTACATTTTAGTGGAAAGGACAATATTTTACCAAGTAGAGATGAAGCTCGACGGCTTTGGACCTCGTTACGAAACTGCAAGGTTCGACATTTTAAGGACAACGGCCACACCCTTTTATTGGTATGCTTCATATCTTAAAAAAATTGGGCGTACAACTAAATTTCATGATACAGTAGTAAGCTTACAAACAAGTTTAATTATTCATCCTGAAACATTACCTACATGATATTATTGTGCAGGAGGATGGTTTAAATTTGTTGTCTTTCGTTAAAGCTACACACATGTATCGTCATTCTACAAGGCACAGTTACATCTCAGATTTCATTCCAACTAGTTTATCAGAGTTCAAAGACATATATCTGCATGGTTTCTCGTGAGTAAGCTCATTTGTCACATGGTATCAATATTCCACTATGATTCATGTTTTATCAAACACTGGACATATCCCAATCTCCATTTTTTTTTTCTTGCTTGTTTTGTTTTTTAATCTTATCGGTGTATTAACTGTAGAGCACTAACATCAGTTACAAGTCCGGTGATGCTTTCCACTCTCGAAGATGGTCAGATTATGAGGGGACTTGAAGGGATTCCAAGTAAAGGTCCTGTCATCTTAGTGGGTTATCACATGTTGATGGGACTTGAACTTCCTTCAATTGTTGGAGAAATTTTGAAGGAGAAAAAAGTTATGGTTCGAAGTATTGGACACCCAATGTTGTTTTCTCCAAACAATGAAACTTCGTCAAATGAGTTATCAAGGTTTGACGTAATGACCATATTTGGCACACTACCTGTCTCGCCAAGCCACTTGCATAGATTACTGTCGAATAACGAAATCATCCTTCTTTTTCCTGGTGGTGCACGTGAGGCTCTTCACCGCAAGGTGCAGTATACTTTTTGAAGAACGCCTTTTTCTCTCTCAGATGGTTACTTGGCCATAATGCATTCCCTAAGTTTGTATATATACATGCAGGGTGAAGAGTATAAGTGTTTTTGGCCAGAACAGCCTGAATTTGTGAGAATGGCAGCTAAATTTGGGGGAACAATTATTCCATTTGGAGTTGTTGGAGTAGATGATATTTTGCATTATGTTTTGGACTATGATGATCAGATGAAAATTCCATTCACGCGGGACTTTATAAACAAAATAAATCAGAATATTGAAAATATAAGGTACTACTCGATTATGCCTGTTGTTCTTAGTTAAAATCCCATTTTGCTGAAATTATGTCATTAACTAAGCTGATTTATGTTTCAAAGGATCGATGCAAAAGGGGAGGTCTCTAATCAGGACATGTTCGTCCCGGGTGTTTTGCCAAAGATACCTGGACGGTTCTATTACCTATTTGGAAAACCAATTGAAACAAAAGGGATGAAACAAGAATTGAAAGACAAAGACAATGCAAATGCAATGTACTTGAAGATAAAATCCGAGGTTGAAAACATCATGTCATATTTGGTAAAGAAGAGAGAAAAAGACCCATACAGAGGTATACTACAGAGAACTATTTACAAGGCCATGAAAGCTCCTGCGGATCAAGTTCCTGCGTTTGAACTGTAATTAGATTTTGTTGTTTATCTCTTACCCAATGTAATCTGAATCATTTTAATTATATTATTTTGGTAAACACTAAATGCTAAGAAGCAAGAATTGTATAGTTATCAACTAGCTAATGCTGAGATTGATGGTACAAATAAAATTTGGTCAGCAATATAGCTCATCCACAAATAAAAAACACTCCCACTAAAATTGAGATTGATCATACAAAACGGACCAACAGCACGTAATCTGTTGTCTGCATATATTTGTTAAGATACTGACAATAACATCAGCTTAGCAAAAAGTTCCTGAAAATGCAACTCATATATAGAACATATATAACTAGAACACCGTTGCCACGGTAGGGAGGGCCGACCGAAGAAAAACGAAACATCATTGATTGCATAACGTGTTATACATCTTATTCTATTTTGTTGGAATGTCATTTCCGAATTTTTCGTAAAAACTCTAAATTTGATATTGTAGTTTGTACTCATTGCGTAGGTTTTTTTATTACCTTTTCAACGAGATAAAATTTGTAAAATTTTAAGGCACGAATTTTTAGATATGTTATATTAAAGTTTGCTTTCCAATTATACCCTAAAAAAATAGGATACATAAGTAGTTATAGTAATTGGGCTAAAAGGGAGGGACAATTTTGTCTAGTGAAAAAATAACAATGGACATGGAAATTTCTAATCTTTTTATCAAATTGCACATTTGTGTTACTCTTCAATTTACAAAATAGTGGTCATAAAAGAGACTCCTTCCCTTCGAGCCCTTCGGGCTCTCCGGTCGGTCGGCCCAACTAGATGACTGCTTCAGCAGTGCTGGGACGACCAAAGTAGGGGGGCTTATTTTTGTGACGAACAATTTTTGCAACAATATCTGTAACAGTGATTTAATAATATTTATAAACGTTATATTCGTCTAACACTTATATTGTAGCAATTATGTAACATATTTTGTAACATTTCTACAATAGTTTTAGATCTGGTGGCTGAGTTTTGTTGGCAGTGGGACGTTCAAGATTAAAAATAAAAGTTTAGGTGACGGTTTTTTTATCATTTTCATGTCATATTAGCCGTCAATCAGGTCGACTTCCATTCGTTTTCGTCGCTCCTAACCGTAGTTGGGGACGATAAATCTCTGATTGTTGACTCAATTTCAAGAAAAAACAACCAATACCCATTCAATTGAATCGATTAAAAATGAAAAAAAAGCGTTGCAAGCAATGTATTTTTAGGCCCCTTACTGACTGTATTGATGAGAAAATTAATTCAAAATTTCAAAGAGAATATTACTAGTAGTTATAATTATGTTTCTCGGAATCTCATCCCTCCTGGATCACTCTCATCCTCCTACAACTGCTTCATCGCCTCGTGGCTCTCTGCATCCTCAATTTTTTTTCCAGACTGCATTATTTTAGCATCTTTTTCTCCCAGTTCTTTCAACAAAACCAAAGTGTTCTTGTGAGGGAATACTACACAAAATTCTTCAGTACGGAAATCCATTACTAGCCTTCTTATGGTCAAAGTTATGGGATCGTAAATATTGAGATAATTAGATGAACCGTAACTTATAACACGCCCACTCTTGGTAAAACCTAACACTTCGTTATTAGGAAGAATGAGCGCTCTAGTCTAACAGTATTGTCGCCCCTCCTTCTGATTATCATTCTGCTTTTTATATAGCCATGTACTGCTATACAATATGCTGTTGTGTTTCCTAGTGCAGAGTCTACATATCAAAAGCCTCCCTAAGACCCCTAATCTTATGGTTGTTAATGGATAACCGAATATTCGTCCGAGACCTTTCGAATCGTTAAGATAATATCCGAAATTTCGGATAACGGATATTCTTACTTATCGGTAACGGATACGGAAAAGGCATTATCCTATAGGATAATATCCGATATCCGTTTAGAATGCATCTGCAATTATTTTATTTTATTTTGAATAATATATTTAGTTGGTAACTAGGAAGTATATAAAGACGTAGAAATAAAAATATTATGGAAGAAAAAAAACACAATTAGTTTTGTTGGTTGTGAGAAAAGCGAAGAATTTTTCAATTTTGGCAGAGAAGATTTGAGTTTTCTTTAAATATAATGTAATAATAATTTATAAAATAATTTTTTTGCATTTAATCATGGTATTTGGTTGAATTTCCAAAAGGTTTCTTTGATTTTTTTTGTAATTTATGAAACGAAGAGAAAGAATAAAAAAGAATTTAAATTATTTTTATTATAATAATGAAATACTATCGGATATTACTAGATATTATCGGATATCCGAAATTATTATCGGAACAAATACGGAAAATATTTTTGAATATCCGTCGGATACTATCAGATATAGGATATCCGGTAATCCTTATCGGTAACAGATGCGGTAGAGGATATATCTGTTTCGATAAGTATCGTTGACAGCCCTCTACTTATCCATAAAGGTCTAGGTGGAGAATCAGGTAGTGGAATCTGTTCACGAAATTTTTCATCAGCTGATGCAGTTTTACAAGTGGTAAGTATAGGGATTCAATTCTCGGACTTTTTTAAAGATTTGGTTTTAGACAAAAAGATAGTGATTTTTATAAAACTTATAAAATAATGGAAATGCTAAAAATGATTTTTGTGTTCAATTAAAAGAGTCTAGGATGTCAAGATTCCATCACTACTACACATACTAAATGATTATAACTATTCCCTATAACATTCTCCCAAAATTACTCAAGACGATTTAGGACAAATAATACGTCTCGGAAAATAAATCTTTTCAAGCAATTATTTTTCTCAAAGAATTAACAATCTTCTTCACTATAAAATGCTATTCTCTAACATAGAATATATAAATCAATTATCAAGCATCATAGGACACATGAAGAAAATTATTACCTTACGAATCAAGAATAAGGACCAAGAGAATTATTATAGAAAATAATCAAAACATTCTAGCACACATAGTAGGATTTCCTCCCTAATCCTAGATAGAAATTTAGCTACTCATAATTAAAAATACTAACAAATAAAAATAGAAGAAGGAATGAAAGAAGAGTATGTAGAAGGGGTTCTGGGATGGAGAGGTGTGGGAAGAGATGTGTAGAGATTGTTTTTTTGGAATGTAGAGATCGATCCCTATTTATACTAGGTGATGCCCGAACCCTTTCTTTTATTTTCTCAATTTCTTTTTACTATGTGCGCTAAGCACTCAACAGCAGTGGGTGTTTTCTTTTCTTTCTTTTTTTCGCCGTCCCATTAACTTTCTTTTCTTTTCTCCGCCGTCCCACGTTCTTTATTTTCTTTTTCTTTCATTTCCTTACGGCTCTTCCTTTCCAGCTCATTGTCGTTCACCATTATCTCCACGTTTTCGACAACTCTAGCCAGCTACTTCGATCCATAGCGTCAGCGTCTCGTCATTACTCGTCATCGTTTGTTGTCAATAGCACTTCATCATGGCAACACCAACAACCGAGCACTCTCTGTCATGTTAACTGCCCTTGACTCACATCACCGTCGATATCATCACTGCATGAAAGCTCGAGCTCGTCATTTTATCTTCCTTGTGAACTCAACTCGAGCTGCCACTCCTTCAAAGAACAGTTGATCATTAAAAGCGGTTATAATTCTCTTCACTCTTTGAATTTGTTCTCACCGAACTTCATAAACTCCAACCATCACTAGCTAGAGCTTCCATCACCCATCTTGGCCAAGATCTGTCCATCTCGAGCTGTGTCTTGGTTCATCTGTTTTTATCTCCTTCTCAGCACCGGATAAACTTACCCAGAGCACAACATCATCACCGGCTATTTTACTTCCGGCCATGCACGAACTCTCCGTTACAGCAGCGTCTCGAGTTCTTCTCCTTCTGGACAACTCCATTCCCCGTTCTTTCCCTGGCATGCATGCAGTCTCATCAGCCAAGGCAATTAACTCATCACCACGGTCACTTCCAAGCTCTCGTTATCACCAATG